>CM067862.1:3600000-4184407 GCA_034642435.1 Megalocaria dilatata | reverse complement strand
AACCAATTGAAAAAAGGGCATTTAAAATTAATATATAAATATTTGAAGGAGACAAAATTTTGTTTCTGATTTTAACATAATGAAACCAATTCCTTTTCAAAAACATAAAACACAACTTAAGGATTTCTCAAAAAATATAATTTATTTGAAATATGTAATATATTTAAATATTCAAATAAGTTAATTCAAAAATCTCTCAAAACATGCAATATATCTTCAAAAAACAATTAGAATACGGATAATCTCTTCATCGGCCCTAGATAATATTTAAAATAACAAAATCAACTAACAATCAGTATATCTTAGAGTGTAACCGGCACTTGTTTGAAACAGACTAACTTTAAAAATTCAGGTAGTCAGTTCGTCACAAAATCACAGAAAACTGTAAGGTATTATAATTTTTTTGAAATTAAAATTGTAGAAGACTAACAGATTAAATCTGTTGTGATATTCAGATTTTGTTATATTTCTTCTATCAAATAAAAAGCCTTTTTCTATTTTATGAAGTTCTTGAAAATCAAAAATTTTAATGATGGTTATATTTATAAATATTCAAAGTAAAATACAAAGTATCAGAAATGCGTTGCCAAAGAAGTATAAAAAGCTGAAAATTTTAATGGCAGTAGGTAAGCAACAGAAATAGTTAATTTTGTCTTAATTCACTTTGAATGACATGGGACTAGGATTTTCTTATTCTGAAAGTCTTTTCTTGTCTCACTAGGCTCCAGATCCATATTTATTCTATTATTAAAAGACATGAAATTTAAATTTCGATAATAATCCTAATCATACGAAATTTTTGTTAGATTGTTTTTATTTTGATGAATTTATGACCTCTTGAGAAAAACTACCTCGAAAAAATCATTAAAAAATATAACTCATATATCTATGTGAGTTCATAATTTGGAAAAATTTGTATATTATACATCACCTATTTATAGAGCATTCTCGAAATAATCGAATTTGGACATAAGGATAAATTTTTGTTATTTACATGGAATTTATGTGAAGACATACCTCTTCGCTCCGTATGTGCAGCTAACCAATAGTTGAAAAGCTGAGGAGGTTGCCTCACTCTCTTTGACCTCCTTAGTCCTGAAAAAAATTACCCATTATTTATTGTAATTTGTTTTATTCCATTTAATTCTATTTAAAATTTCTCCTGTGACATAGGTACATCAACTAGTCTATACTACATACTATTGTATGCTGCTAATCCATGGGACAAGGGATGATTTGAAGAAGAATTGTGCAGTCTGTATGTTAGGGTGGGTCAAAAAAATCGAATAATTCATTTTTGACTTTATACTATGCGAGTTTCTATTGTTTTCGAATAATCAGATAAAAAAATTTATATCTCACTTCCAACTGATTGGAAAAATATTCCGTGGCATAGACTTTGAAAGAAATTGAATGCTTTACAAAAAAGGTCTCCTATGATTTTTTCAAAAACTCAACCGATTAAAAGATATTCATAGTTGAATTTTGGCTATTTTAAGGAAAATATTCGTTTTTATTATAAATTTTATAAGTCGATGAAAAAAAATTATTTCGAATTGAGGAACTCATTATTCTGTAGGAAATTTACTGCTCTACAAAAATGGTCTCTTACGATTTTTCGATTAAGTGAAGCCCTTACGAGATATCCATCGTCAAACATTAACGAATATCAATATTTCTAGTTTTTGATCAATAATTCGATAAATTTCAATTTAAATTATTAGTTTCAGGAAAATTTACATAAATTTGAGTTTCGATGGATAAAGAAATGTTATAAACAATTTTTTCAATATTGTTCTCAGTCTTGAGCTTGTTTGATTGCATTAAAACAAGAAATTAGATTTCGTTATTCATTGTAGAATTTTTGATAATAAATTTATATGATGAGAAAATGACTTATTTCGAAAAAATTGTTTTTATCATGTATACAAAATGATGAGTTTTTGGAGCACTGAAAATGTAGTGATAACGAGTAGACAACGAAGATAGTTAAGAAAAAAAAACATAGGTGGCGTTAGCTTTAGAGTACCAACAGAAGAAGTAATGTAATTCAGAAGAAAAAGCCTCTCTCACAAAAAAATTCATGTATAATTGGTAGAATAAAATTTGAAAATACATACTAAACAACCGTAATAATATGAAATGCCAATGCAAATGACATTTTAAATTATTACAGATAAAGCTTACAAAAAATATCATTAGAACAAAAACTTCTTAATGAATTTTTGAACAAATAACTCCCGAAAAAGTGACTTTTATAATAGAAATTCAAATTCATGTAAATTCTCCTGAAACTAATAATTTAAATTGAAATTTATCGAATTATTGATCAAAAACTGGAAATATTGATATTCGTTAATGTTTGAAGATGGATATCTCGTAAGGGCTTCACTTAATCGAAAAATCGTAAGAGACCATTTTTGTAGAGCAGTAAATTTCCTACAGAATAATGAGTTCCTCAATTCGAAATAATTTTTTTTCATCGACTTATAAAATTTATAATAAAACGAATATTTTCCTTAAAATAGCCAAAATTCAACTATGAATATCTTTTAATCGGTTGAGTTTTTGAAAAAATCATAGGAGACCTTTTTTGCAAAGCATTCAATTTCTTTCAAAGTCTATGCCACGGAATATTTTTCCAATCAGTTGGAAGTGAGATATAAATTTTTTTATCTGATTATTCGAAAAAAATACAAACCCGCAAAGCGGAGGACCTTCCCGTTTTAATTAAGAGCTCATACTTGGAGAGAATTCTTTTTAGGTGTCTACGAACCTATTTTTCAGAGTATAAAGTCAAAAATAAATTATTCGATTTTTTTGACCCACCCTACTGTAAGTGTTAGTTTACGGTTAATCGAAAAATTATGTCTATTGTTAATTTTAGTTACTTTCAAGTCTAAAAAATTCATGCTTTTATTTTGTTCTTCTTCGTGAGTAAATTTTATCGTAGGGTATTTCTGGTTGATAAATTCTAAGAATAACGAAAAATGTCTAGACGTACCGACGAATATAAATAATAAATAATATCGACAACGAAACGGCATCTCCAAGAATCGGGACACGATTTTGACAATAATTTTGAAGTTCTCCATATCGAGAACAAATGCAATCAACTGAACCTTTTCGAAGCAATGGAAATAAACCAGCACCATAAAAAGAATATTTTGCTGAGCGACCAAACAGATGTGAACCGATCTCTGTTATTGAACCTTTTTTAATAACTTTTGACAATTCCCTAAAAAGCCATTTTATCACGTATTTTGTTAGTCAAACTTGAATTCAAGGAGAAAGATTTTGTAGAAATAGTTGGTTAGCATACTCACAGGATGAAGTCAATATGTAATGGACGAAACAACTGTTGCGACAAATAAAAATAAGTGGAAATAAAGTGTTTTACTTCAAATCATCTACAGATTATAATATAAATTGATCTCATGAAAACATTTAGTATTAAATTTTAAAAAATGTCCTAGATACAGTGTAGCACTTTATAGACATATATATTATCATCACATGTGGTGGCAATTAACAAATAAAGAATCAAAAGAAATACAGAATAATGACCAAATTATGTAGACATCACCTTATACAGTGTGGTCCAACGAAAATTTAACACCTCGATTTTCCGGGTTCAAAATGAAAATGTGGAAAATCGCTCGGACTCATCAATTTCTGATTCGAATGAAAACATTTTTTCCGCTCTTCGCATCCCCGTAACTGCAATTCCGTAACGGGGGTAAGTATAACCCCTTGATTTTTAATAGGGATGGGAGGTGTTGCAATACCTCATTTTGAAGATCTTATCGAGTACTATCTGATCCTGAAATTTGGATTTAAAATTTGCATGGACTATGAAATGAAAGGTAAAATAGTGGAAGAGTACTTTCTTTTGTGATTAGTTTATTAACATAAATAGCGGCTAATACTTGATAGAAGGTATAAGAAATTATTTAAATATTTTAATACTAGCCTTCTACATATTTAATTTCAAAAAATTATATTTAATAATTATAACTTCAGGAATTAAATTGAAATATAATGCCATATAAGTACCACTTATATCAAACGACATATAAAATAAACATTCATTATAAGTCATCCAAATGATATAACAAAATCCAATAAATAAAAATTGTTAACCAAAATCCTATAAATTAAATATTTTGAGTAGACAAAATTTCTGCTGATCAATCTTATGAAAACAAATATCTTTCAAAAATGTTTAACATAATCTTGAGAATTTCATCATAAAACAATCTTACTTAGAATATTCAATATTATTGGATATCTAACTAAGTTACTTTCTATAAAATCTCAAGATATGTAAAAACATTACTGAAAAACAAGTTTTAAGAGAGAATTTGATTCGTCAGTACTCAATTAATTCATATTCAATAAAATATAACATCAATCAATAACAAATATTTACTCATCCTTCAACAATTTAGAGGACTTCTGGTAAATGAATACTGAACTACAAATAAATAATTCTGTGGTTTACCCTTGATCTAAAAGATTGAAAGACAATTGAACGGCCTCTGTTATAACACAAGGACTATAAAGGAATATAAAGAATGTTAAGGAAACCAAATAATTATATATTATGAATAAAATAACATAAATAGAGGTTAATACTTGATAGAAGGTATATAGAATTATTGAAATATTTTAATATTATTCTTCTAGATATTTAATTCAATTTGTCTATTCAAAATATATAATTTATAGGATTTTGGTCAACAATTTTTATTTATTGGATTTTGTTGTATCATTTGGATATCTTATAATGAATGTTTATTTTATATGTCGTTTGGTATAAGTGGTACTTATATGACATTATTTTAATTTAATTCCTCAAGTTATAATTATTAAACATAATTTTTTAAAATTAAAAATGTAGGAGGCTAATATTGAAATATTTAAATAATTTTTATATTAACCTCTATTTATGTTAAAATATAACTCTCATTCAATTTCAACGACAACACCATTCTGTTTCGTAAAATGAATGGTTGACAAAATTAAGTCATGATATTTAGGTGAAAATCCATTTAAATTTTTTAATATATGTGAATTAGTTCGTTCTTACCACATATAGTGACGAAATACTATTGAAAACATATCTATATTATAATATCTTTTATATTATCATGAGTACGTTCAAGACAAATTAAATCTCAGCATAAATCCTTCATTATTCAAATCAAATTTTATAGAGTAAAGAGTTTTTTTCTCTTTCCAGTTAATAATACCGTTTTTATAAGAAAATACTGCCAACATTGGTCTTTTCGAAACAAATTAGCAAAAAGTTATGTTTTAATGAGGGATAAGTCGATTTTCCAAATTTCCAAAGTCCCTGTCAATTCCTAGAAAGGGAGAAATTATTTTTTTAATGGCTTTTGTATTAGTGAATTATTCATATATTAGTTTTTCAATTTCCTTACTTTATGCAAGTGCTGAATCATATAGGTGACAAATGAATAAAACAAATTCTTACCTTGCTCTTGGCTTGGGGAGCTTCTCCTGGTCCTCACCATAATGCCTATAAATTGAAAGCAATCAGATATAAATTTAAATGTAGCAAATAATCATATCTATTCATTAAATAGGTTAATAATATACCGGTATTGTTTCTGTGATCTTCGCAATTCTCGGCAATTCTCCGAAGAAAGCCGAAAAGGATTCTTGGTTGAAATTCTCTTTGTTTATAAACGGCAGTTTCAATAAAATAGGTACTTAGAGAAACTGATTACTTTTAATCTTAAACAACTTCAGGCAAAAAAATGTCTAATCTTTTCTTTCAATGCAAGATTATATCGAAAGATATATCTTGACAGCAATAACAAGAAATACTTATCAAAAAATGTCCTCTATATTCAAAAGTAGATAACGTAAGACCTTAGAATACAATTTTAACGAATTTGTCATTCAGATGGATATATTGTTTCAAATATTGGATGGAGTAGTCCGTTACTTTGTGATAGTTCATTTTCATGGAATGAAATAAGGAATTACTTTGTTTTCTATCAAGTGATAGAAAACAAAGTAATTCCTTATTTCATTCCATATATAGTTTCAGTCACAAACAATCTTTAAGTTTGCTATATATTAATTATAAAATAAATTTTTCGTCATAAGAGTTCTAGCTTTCAAAATTCCGCTGGAAATATCCAGAGTTCCATTTAGCTTTTTATGTCCATTGTTACATCTCTGCAATGGCGTCGAGAATACTATCATTAATTAATATTTGATTGATTCGGTCTTTACTTGGTGGAAACTCATTTTAATTAATAAAGAGTTTATGAGACAGTAATTTATTTCCACAAAAATGTTTGTTCTACTACAACAATTGTTCCACCACGATGTGGCTTCTTCAGGTATTACATTGTACTGTCTGATGGTATTCAGTGTAACCGAGTTTAAATACATTTTTAGGTACGTAACCAAATAATGGAAGCACAAGTCATAAAAACTCTAGGTGTTTATTGAAGTTGGCCGCTAAAAATGCCATTAGGGAAAGATATTCAGTAATGGAGACTTATCATCATGTGTTTGTTCGTTCAGAAGGATTTTACGGACATTATACCTGTTGATTGGGAGAAATTCTAAAAGTGTTAATCTAGAACTTTTGCTTCCAACGTGGCTAATTTCATAATTATTGTTGAAATTATGCCTGAACTCCTTAGGATGATTAACATATGTCGAATGTTCCGAATTGGATATATAACCCCTTTGTTGTTCTTGGACACGTTTCTTGAATGATCTACCAGTCTGGCCAATGTATACTAAAGGGCAATTTTTGCAAGTCAACTTGTAGACTCCGGATTTATTTTTTTATTTGTTCGATCTTTATTCTTTTTTATGTAGGTACTAAGGTTATTAATTGTCTTAAAAGCCACGTTATAATTGAAACAACTTTTGAAATATTCAGCAATATTTTCAGATAATCCATTGACATACGATAGCGGAAAATATTTCTGTGTATTGTACTCTTTTATGATTGGGTACACGAGATTTAGTGGCATTTTCTTTTGCTTATTGGATACCATTTTGTCTATTTTTGGTCTTATGGTATTTCAAGCTTCTGTTAAGAAGTAAGAAGAATACCCAAAATATTTGTTTTTTTACCAAATGCATACATTTGAACGTGTTCCCGCAATACATCAACTTCAAAACGAAGAACAAGAGCCTCGCAGTCACTTATGGACGAATACATGGAATGAAGACATGGTTGACGAATGACATGAAAGTACAATACTACCAAAGAGATGTCACCAATGTATACTTAAAGGTAATTCATACAGAATTAACTAGTAGACTTCATTCTATTCAGTTCCATATTATTGACAGAAATACTAGAGAACGTGTAGGCAAAATTATTCACTCCAAATTCTTAACTCAAACTAAAAAATTTAACTCATAAAAATAAAAAGAATTTTCCCAAATTTAATAAAACTGAAAAACATCTTTTCTCTGAACATCAATTTTATCCTAGATTTGTCAACTTATCTGATGTAAAATTCAACAGTAAAGAATCCAACCTTTTAGAAAAGGGATTTAAATTCAACCTAGAAAATAATAATTCACAAAAATCTCTAGATTATTCAGCAATAGATTCAGAACTCGCCATTAAATCTATTCAATTACTCAAAATTCAAATTACAATAAATATATTATTGCTGACATAATTAAAGACAAAAATAAAACTGAAATTCACTCTTCCTCAATTAAACAGAATTTAGTTAAATCAATCATCGAAAGAAGAAGCACCAATAATTTATATTCACTCGAGCCGATAAAGGAAACAGTATCGTTGCTATTCCAAAACATGAATATGTCAACAAAACTACTGCTTTTTTAACCCCAGATAAATATAAAACCGTTACTCAAGTCCCCACTGAACATTTCCAAAAACAAATAAAAAATATAATAGACCAATCTGTTAGCCTTTTCAATAACTTCCCAAAAAACATTTGCTCACTTTAATGAACCCTCAAATCCCAAAATTATATTCATAAATAAAACTTCATAAAAAAAATTATCCAATTAGACCAGTAGTTTCATTCGTCACATCACCAAGCATAAAATTATCTAGAGTGTTAATTTCTATTATTCAAACCGAAACAAACTTTTTAGCTAAATGCGCTATCAAAAATAGCATCCAACTTATAGACAATATTAAATTCATCCAATTGCCCAAAAATTATAGATTAATTTCTTTTGATGTACAAAATTTATTCCCTAGTATACCTCCTATTGAAACTATACAAATTGTAAAAAAAACTATTAATTAAAAATAATACCAATCCCATCAAAATGAATGATATACTTAATTGCTTGGAAATATGTCTTGAAAAAAAATAATTTCAATTTAACGGAACCGTCTATATTTCTGACAATGGTTTAATAATGGGAAATCCACTCAGTTCAATTTTAGCTGAAATATTCGTGGACGATCTGGAATCAAAAATACACCTGAATCCGATAAACAAATATTTCTTTATTGGTATAGATATGTAGATGACATTTTTTGTTGTTTCAAAGGCACCGACCGACAACTACATATCTTCATGAATTTCATTAATAAACTCCACCCAAAAATCAAATTCACAATCGAAGAAGAAAAGAATCAAAGTATTAATTTTCTTGACCTCACTATAACAAGATTAAATAATTTACATGATTTTAGTATTTTTCACAAACCAACACATACAGACATCACAATACATAAAACTTCAAACCACCCCACCAACCAAAAGATGTCAGCATATAGCATATAATATTCATAGATTATTGAATGTCCCTTTGAATTCAGAAAACTTTCTGAAAGAATTAAATATAATTAAACAAATAGCGTCAAACAACGGTTACAATCCCTTTCTTATAGACAAAATGGTATCCAATAAACAAAAGAAAATGGCATTGAATCTCATAAAAGAGGACAATACACAGAAATATTTTTCGTTATCGTATGTCAATAGATTATCTGAAAATATTGCTAAATATTTCAAAAGTTGTTTCAATTATAACGCGGCTTTTAAGACAATTAATAATCTCAGTACCTACATAAAAAACAATTAAGATCGAACAAATAAAGAAAATAAATCCGGAGTCTATAAGTTGACTTCCAAAGATTGCCCTTTAGTATACATTGGCCAGACTGGTAGATCATTCAAGAAACGTGTCCAAGAACACCAAAGGGGTTATAGATCCAATTCTGTACATTCGACGACATCATCTTAAGGAATTCAGGCATAATTTCAACAATAATTATGAAATTATCCACGTTGAAAGCAAAACTGTCTGATGTGGGATAGTTCATTTCCCGAAACTCGAGTCACAAGAAAATGTGTAAAATATATTTTTATTGGTAGTAAAACATAATAATTTCTACAATTTGTTTTAATTATAATCAACTACCAAATAGTAACGGCTGAAACAATTCAGGTATAATGCCCGTAAAATCCTTTTGAACGAACAAACAGATGTTGATAACAAAATTTGAATATTAGAACATATTGAAATATGTTTGTCTACTATTATTTTAATTTCAAAAAATTTTTATTCAAAAACTTTTAGAATTAAATTTATGTCTACAACAAGCGCTGCTTACATTTAATAGACGTATATAATCAAAACTCAATATATAATGTCAAATGGAATAAATAACCCAACAGATATACGAAAGTAATTAAAATTAATAAATAAATATTTAAAGGAAACAAAATTTTGTTTCTGGTCTTACCTTTAAGAACACCAATTGCCTTTTAAAAACATATTATATATTGAGTTTTGATTATATACGTCTATTAAATGTAAGCAGTGCTTGTTGTAGACATAAATTTAATTCTAAAAGTTTTTGAATAAAAATTTTTTGAAATTAAAATTGTAGAAGACCAACATATTTCAATATGTTCTAATATTCAAATTTTGTTATATTTCTTCTATCAAGCCTTTCTATTCTATTTGAGATGTTGATAAGTCTCCTTTACTGAATATCTTTCCTTAATGGCATTTTTAGCGGCAAACTCCAATAAACGCCTTGAGTTTTTATGACTTGTTCTTAAATTATTTGGTCATGTACCTAAAAATGTATTTAAACTCGGTTACGCTGAATACCATCAGACAATACATTGTTATACCTGAAGAAGCCACATCGTGGTGAAACAATTGTTGTAGTAGTACAAACATTTTTGTGGAAAAAAATTACTGTCTCATATAAATTTTTTTAATTAACATTAATTATTATTTCTTGCGACCTAGAGACTCTGACCATGTTTTGGATACAGGACATGATTTTGACAATAACTTCAAAATCTTACACCTAGAAAAAAAGAACCTCAGGTTGAACTATCTACAAGCCCTCGAAATCAACAGATACAATAAAAAACAGATTCTCCTAAACGACCAGACGGCCTTCAATAAATCCCCCCTTACTTAACCTTTTCTGAAACTTTGTGTAATAATAAAAAAATAAATTACTCTAAATTCCCACTACCTTCTTTTCTGTACATTTTGAATATTTAAAGAACTCAATCTCAATTATGTAGTTAGTACCATACTCACCTGACGAAATCATGTTGTCATGACGAAACAATTGTTGTGAAATTATAATTTATTAATCTCTAAACAGAGGAAGGTCTAGCCTCTGCTTGTTTGTTGATCTCAGTAAGGATTTTGACACTGAAACCACGCTTTGTTGATTCAAGCGTTGGAAGACTCGAGTATGAGAGGGATGGTGCAAAATTTGTTTCTTGAGTTCAAGAAAGCAAGTTGTTCATGAAAGCAAGGGTGGGGGATAAAGTGAGTCAAAAATTGGACATTGAATGTGGAATACCACAAAGAACGGTCTTGGGACCCACCCTATTCAACCTGTACGTCAATGATTTGTTCGACTTGAGGATGGATGGAGAAATAGTTGGTTTGCAGACGACACCGCGGTGTTTTATGAAGCTGATTCTTGGGTAAATCTAAGGAAGAAAGTAGAGAAAGACCTCAAGATAATAAAAACTGGTTCGATTACAAAGTGCTCACCATGAACCTTGAAAAAACTTAAGTCCTGCTCTTCAGTTGTAATGCTGCCGGGGTGACGGATATGCAGATCAGTGTGAAAATTACATATACATGGGGATACATGGGGTTCAGTCAGTGGAGGAAGTAAAATATCTGGGTGTTTACATAGATCGGCATTCATAGTTTACATAGATCGGCATCATCAAATTACAAAATACTATTTTTACCTTCAAACGCATGAAAGAATACCTACCATCGGAAATTTTGAAAACTTTGTATTTTGCACTTGTGGAGGGTCACCTCAGATATGGAATACAGGTATGGGGTGCCGCTGTGCGATCATACATAAATCCTCTCGAGATACTACAAAAAAGGTACCTGAAAATGATTATGTCTAAACCACGTAGAGATCCTTTTGAGGATCTGTATAGTAGAACGCAGATTATGGATATTCGTCAGCTTTTTTATTACAACACGTGTATAACATATCACTTCAGTGTGGATAAAGCGCCTCATCCCTGTCATCAATATATAACGAGAGGACGCCAACTACTTACGCACCCATTATTAAAAAGATCACTGTCGCAGAGAAGCTACTCCAGGAAGTATAAAGCTTATTAGCTACAAGAGACTTTTCAAATCATACCTAAAAAAGTTTTTACTGCAGACTCCCAGATCATATTTTATTTCCTTGATTGAATCTAATGATTGACGGAGAAGGAGCAGATGTAGATCCTTTTTATTTTATTTTTGACTTTATATTATTGTGCTTTATTTTATCCTATAACATATCGTGTACTTGCTGTATTTTGGTGTTCGATTCTTGTTGGTGGCTTATTTACTTTGTTATAGAATTATTCCTGCTTTTTTTCTTGCATTCAGTATTTTTACCATTTTCATATTTTAAGATTTTAGACATTGTATTTCCCTTTTTATTTATACAGTATTCCATTTTTACATCTCTGAATGGTTTTTGTGAATTTCTATTATTTTATTTGTAATTTCTTGAATGGGAAACAAGTGCTTGCACTTATCTCTATTATACTTTATTCACTCCAAACATATATCAGTTCTGTATTGAATTGTTCTGAATAATCATTATTATATTATTATTATATCCCATTTTCAAGTACTGTATTGAACTCAATATTTGAAAATACACTAGTTTAGATGCATCAAACTGTTTTGAACATAACTCCCACGAAATTTAAGCAAAAAAAAATAAGAGATATATCCGTGGTTGGACGATAACAAAACCACCACTTCTTTTCGAAATATATGACCATAATAACAATTATGGCTAATGGTTCATGCTAGCGGTACCTAGCGGCGAAAGCAAAAAGTATAAGTTGATGGTTAGAGCTATCTATTGACTGGTGCATCAACTAAAAACTTAGTTTTAGGTGGGGGTAGGCGAGTGACCAATCTATATATTATTTTATCTATGAACAAGAACTTCGATGCTTTCGGAGCTTGACGATTGTTTCACGGGTCGACGATCATTTGTTATTGGTGTGGAGATCAAGATCCATCACGTGACATTCGGCTAGGTTTAAGAGTGGCTGTTCACTCGTTCACTATTTATTAGTGAGAATTAAAAATTTAACGTAGTACGAAACATTGAATTCAGAGAAACTCGGTCTCCGCTATGTTAACGCACCTATGAACGAAGCGATACGGGCTTGTAATTTTGTTTACGGAGATTGTAATGAAGAAGTACTTAGGTGAAGAAAAATTTGCACTATATTAAGGAGGACCGCCACTGTTGATTGGTCCATAAAATTTGATACTTGAAACACTGACAAAAAGTGACATTCAATAAGTGTTGGTAATATCTCAGACAATTATTAATATTGACAACACTGTTTTTAGTTTGTCCTATGTTTTCACCCAAGTGACATATGACGTTGTAAGGTTCTATGACTTGAGTCGAATGAATATAATGGTTGTATGTCAAGTTTTTCTTTAATTTTTCAACAGATCTCAAGTTATATTCAAATGCACCGATATTCCACTGTTAATTTCATCAGGTTATGGGCCCAGAACTCTAGTTAATCAATAATTAACGTGAACAGTTATTTTCGATTGATTTACTACTTCAGTGAAAAGTGAATATTGAAGGGAAGAAAAATGGCAGTCAACTACTTGAATAGCGTGCCAAAGTTAGTAGGCAGAGAAAACTACGCAGATTGGGCATTTGCAGTCGAAAATGTGTTCATTTCAGAAGGTTTGTCCAAATGTCTAGAAGGTGATGAACAAGACGCAGTTTTAATCAGCAAAGCCAAGACGAAATTGATACTAACCTTAGATTCATCACTGTTCATTCATGTGAAAGACACGCAATCAGCCAAAGATGTATGGGAAAGGTTAAGAACACTCTACGAGGATTCTGGATTTGCCAGGAAGATTGGTTTATTGAGAAAGTTGATATCATTGAGGCTTGATACTTGTGAATCAATGGAGCATTATATAAACCAGGTAATAGATACTTCTCAGAAGCTTGATAGATGTGATTTTCAGCTTAGTCAAGAGTTAATAGGTATTTTAATGCTGGATTGACGGACAAATAAGAGCCAATGGTAATTGCTATAGAGCATACAGGAATTTATGTAACAGCTGTCTCGATAAAATCAAGGTTGTTAGATATGCATCTAAGTGGTACTGAAGATAACACAGTGTCATCGGATGGTGCATTTGCCAGTTCAACGTTCGGCAAAGGAAATAGAAATGGAAGTACATCTAAAGGTTTCACGAAGGGATACAAATGTGGTTCTAATGATGGTTCGAAGAACAAACACAAAGAAATCACATGTTTTAAGTGTAGAAAGACTGGCCATTATATGAATAAGTGCCCTGAGAATAAAAAGCACAGTGAAAATTTATCATTGCCAATTGAATCTTCAGGTGATACACAAATAATGACAGTGGCTGGGAAGGAACTTCCAGTAACCATATCGAATGTTTACTATGTACCAAAGTTAACGACCAACTTACTCTCGGTAAGTCTACTTATCAAAAATAATAATAAGGTTATTTTCCATAAAAATGGTTTTGATATTTTTGATAAAAATAAACAGTTGATTGCTTAGGCTGATTTAGTAGATAATGTTTATAAGTTGAATTTTAAGAAACCACAGTTAAATTTAGCCGTCTTGACAGTTTCGCAAGAAGTCTGGCACAGTCGATTTAGGCATTTGAACTATAGAGATGTGAACTCTATGAAGAATGGATTGGTGACCGGATTTGAGTTCAAAGGTTCATTGACCAAGAGTGAGGAGCTATGTGAAGTTTGCTATGAAGGCAAGCAGAGTCGATTTCCATTTAGTAATAAAGGTACAAGAGCAAATGGTGTATTGTAGATTATACATGGAGATTTGTGTAGTCTAATGGAGGTAACCTCGCTTGGTGGATCAAAGTATTTTATGGTATTGGGAGATGACTATACAAGGATGGTATTTGTTTATTTCATAGGGAGTAAAGACGAAGCATTTGAAGAATTTCAAGAGTTTAAGAATTTTGTAGAAAATCAGAAGGGCACTAAAATAAAAAAATTCGAACTGATCAAGGTGGTGAACTTAATAGTAATAGATTTAGATATTTTTACAGAAAGAATGGTATTTTGCACCAAGAAACCAATGAATGCGTACACTCCACAGCAGAATGGCATGAGCGAAAGCATGAATCGCACTTTAGTAGGAAAAGCCCGATGTTGCATCATAATGCAAACCTCGAAAAAAATTTTTGGGCTGAAGCTGTAGCTACTGCAGTGTACCTCAGAAATTGTTTGCAGTGTCTGGAATTGAAACTAATCCATATGAAAAGTGGTACAATAGAAAACCAGATGTGAGCCAAGTAAGAATATTTGGAAGCAAAGGTATGGTCTTAACCCCAAAAGAAAAACGCCTGAAATGGGGGAAAAAGTCTAAAAGAATGATTTTAGTGGGCTTCAGTGATCATATAAAGGGCTATAGAATGTATGATCCTGACAGTAGAAAAATAATTGTAAGTAGAGATGTAGTTGTAGAAGAAAACAATTCATCTAGACAGCTAGTATCTCGTGAACCACAGGAATCATCCGATTCAGTGGGGGTTGAAGAAAGTCAGCAAAATTCTAATCAAAACTCTTCAAGTTCAAGTGAAGACTTTCACGATCAAGGTTCTTCAGAGTCTGACTCAGATGGAGATGATGAGATAGTTAACACTACAAGTGACGAAGATTTTGTTGTAGATACGACTGATAATGATCTACAAACAGATAGTTTGGGAACAAGAAAATCTCAAAGTTAAGCCGAAACAGTTTGAAGACTATGTAACCTATGCATGTGTACATGATGTTGGTGTCAACTTTAATGGTGATCTTGAATCTGTGCAGCAAGCTATGTAAAGGGCAGATGCTGAACTATGGAGGAAAGCTATGGCAGAAGAGGTTAAAAGTTTCGAAGACAATGATGCTTGGGAATTTGTCGATGGTGTAGCACATTCTTCAATTGTAGTACCTTGCAAGTGGGTATTCAAGACAAAAGTGAGTGAAATATCGCGCACGTCTAGTGGCAAAAGGTTGTGTGCAAAAAGCTGGTATTGACTATGGTGAAGTGTTTGCGCCAGTAGTTGACATTCTGCTTTAAGGTTGTTGATGAGTTTAGCTGTAAATTTAGATTTAAGAATTAAACACCTGGATGTCAAAACTGCTTTTTTGAGCGGTTTTCTAGACAAACCTGTCTATATGAAACAACCAGAAGGTTTCGTTATCAGAGACAATGAGAGTAAAATATATAAGTTAAAAAAGGCAGTTTATGGACTTAAACAAGCATCCAGAGCATGGAATGCTACAGTAAATGAAGTTTTGACTGATTTGGGATATAGCAAATAAAAATATGAAAATTGTTTATATATTAAGAAACACAGAAGTTTATTGACCTTGGTGGCATTGTATGTTGATGATTTTTTCATTTTTGGGAATAACTCTGAAGAAGTAGAATTTCTAAAGTCTAAACTTGGTAATAAGTTTGATATTAAGGACTTAGGTGAAGCTAAACAATGTTTGGGATTTAAGATTACTAGAGACTATAAGAACAAAGTCATTTATTTAGATCAGGAAGAGTACATTGATCGGGTTCTTAGTAATTTTGGTATGGAAAAATGTAAATCTGTTAGTACACCTAAAGAATGTGAAAGCAAAATTGTAGAAAACGTTGAATCAAAATTGATTGATGTGCCCTATCAAAGATTAATTGGAAGCCTCATGTATTTGGCAGTATTAACTAGGCCAGATATAGTGTCCTCTGTAAACTATTTGAGTCAGTTCAATAACTGTTTTTCACAATATCATTGGCAATGTGCCAAAAGAATTTTAAGATATTTGTGTGGTACAAAGCAACTTAAATTATGTTTTTCGAAGGATGACGATAATTGTGTATTGAAAGGTTTTGTAGATTCTGATTGGGCTAATGATAATGACAGGAAGTCATATTCTGATACTGAATTGTTTCAGCCGTTACTATTTGGTAGTTGATCATAATTAAAACAAATTGTAGAAATTACTATGTTTTACTACCAATAAAAATATATTTTACACATTTTCTTGTGACTCGAGTTTCGGGAAATGAACTATCCCATCATCAGACAACTAACTTCAGTTGTGCCAAACGAAAGTTAAATATACATAATTTTTTGCAATTTTAGAACTGTTTTGAATGAACAGAAAATCAGATGGAAATGAAAAATACAAATTCGAAACGCTCCATATAAATTTCAATATCAAAACAGATTTAATCTGTCAGTCTTCTTTAATTTTAATTTCAAAAAAATTTTTATTCAGAAAACTTTTAGAATTAAATTAATGTCTACAGAAGCACCGCTCATATTGAATACTGATATTAAATTGTAGAAGACTGGCAGATTAAATCTGTTTTGATATTGAAATTTTGTTATATTTCTTCTATCAAGTAAAAAGCCTTTTACTATTTTATTTTATACATAATATATAATTATATTTAGGCTTGTATTAATCTCATTATGGAATGTCAATGGTTTAAAGAAAACCTTATAATACCTTACATTTTTCTGTGATTTTGAGACGAACATAGACTATCTGT
Source organism: Megalocaria dilatata (assembly GCA_034642435.1). Classification (NCBI taxonomy): domain Eukaryota; kingdom Metazoa; phylum Arthropoda; class Insecta; order Coleoptera; family Coccinellidae; genus Megalocaria; species Megalocaria dilatata. The sequence continues at coordinate 4,167,296 of CM067862.1, read as the reverse complement.
ATTTTTAAAGTTAGTCTGTTTAAGCAAGTTCCGGTTACACTTTAAGGTAAGATATACTTATTGTTAGTTGATTTTGATATTTTAAATATTATCTAGGGCCGATGAAGAGATAATTGGAATTCTAATTGTTTTTTGAAGATATAGTGCATGTTTTGACAGATTTTTGAATTAACTTATTTGAATATTCAAATAGGTATATTAAATATTTTAAAAAAATTATATTTTTTGAGAAGTCTCTAAGTTGTGCTTTATGTTTATGAAAAAGAATTGGTGTTCATAATGTTAAGATCAGAAAAAAAATTGTATCTCCTTCAAATATTTATTTTTTAATTTTAAATGACTTTTCAAATTTCTTGGTTTATTTATTCCATTTGACATTGTATATTGAGTTTTGATTATAAACGTCTATTAAATATAAGCGGTGCTTATTTAGACATTAATTTAATTCTAAGTTTTCTGAATAAATTTTTTTTTTAAATTAAAATTGTAGAAGACTGACAGATTAAATCTATTATGATATTCAAATTATGATAATTATCAATTCCCTTAAATAATATTGCTTTAAAAAAACTAACGACAAGAACAATAAGCTTTTCGAAACCAAAATTATAAATTCTCTCATAAACAAAAATAAAGAACAAATGATTCTGAAACAAATAAACTACACTTCCAAAAAAGAAAACAATAACAAAAAATCTATGATTGTTTCGGTCTTCACTTGACGGAAATTCATCTTGAAATTATGAATAAAAACAATATTCTATTTCCGCTAATATTTTATTTCACTACCATCGTTTCGTCATACCATGTCTTCTTTAGGTGAGTACTACTTGATACTGATTTTACAATGTTTGAGAATTTCTATATATGGGGCAAGTTCATAACAGAAAATAGAGGGGATGAAGAAAGTTTTACAATTATTCGAGAATTCCGAGAATATAATACAAAAAAGATTCAATATTGGGGAGCTACTCAATTCTGTTTGCTTGTTTAATAATATATGTTTTTTATAACATCTATTAATTTCTAATGTTTCTAATAGATTTAATCTGAAAATTTTATTTTCTATGTGTGAAATTTCAAAATCACTATTAAAAATATGTCCTGTGTCCAATAGGTGTTCTGCATAGGTTGAATTTCTTTTTTTGTTACAATATAATTTTTATGTTCCCTGAGGCTCTTCTGGGAAGGTCTTCCTGTTTGACCAACATATACAAAATGGCAAGTACCGCAAGTTAGCTTATGAACACCTGATTTCTTGTTCTTAGATATTTTATCTTCATTATTTTTTATTAATTTACCTGATGAATTATTAATTTAGAAAGAAATTTTAAAATTGTGATTCATCATTAGATATCTAGCTACCTTTTCTGTTTTTAATCCTAATTACGTTAATGAAATATATTTACTTTCAGTTAAATTATTGATTTCGGGATATAATAATGACAAAGCCAACTTTAATTGTATTTTTGCGAAAAGATTTTCCATAATTAGAACATTGAAGCCGTTGTTCAACGCAATCTGGTTAATATTAGGAGTACAAATAAGTTTCCGCCGTACGGAACCCAGTTTCCTTGTTTATGAATGATTTTAAACGATGTGAGACTGCTTGCTGAGTGACTTCTAATGTTAGAGCAAGTTCTTTTTGTGTTTGAGATGAATCTTTCTCCAATAATTCCTCCAATTCTGCATCCTCGTGAATTTTTGGCCTTCCACTGCGATCTTTGTCTTCTACGTCGAAATCACCGTTTTTAAACTTTTGAAACCACTCTCGACACGTTCTCTCACTCAAAGCACCCTCACCATATGCTTCTGCGAGCAATTGATGCGCCTCAGTAGCAGATTTCTTTAAATTAAAGAAGTAAACTAATATTTCCCGCAAATGACGCTTACTTGGCTCAAATTTTGACATTTTCAACTTATGAAATTTATATTTCACCAATATAAAATCAATGATATTAATAGGTTATGTTGTTCTTGAATGTTCAAACTATTTTTTAAGCCGGTTATCATCTGCGAAAGCTACACGAAACTCCGTGCCGCGCACGAATCTACAATAAAACGGCAGAAACTTAATTGTACTCCTAATAATATTGTATTCTTTGTCGAAATTCTCACGTGACATAGGTAATTTGGCTAATCTATATAACATACTACTGTATACTGCTAATTTTTGGGAAAATGGGTGATTTGAACTGAAATGAATTGTGCTATCAGTATGGGTTGGTTGCCGGTATATTGAAAATTTATTTTTTAAATATTTTAATATTAGCCTTCTACATATTTAATTTCAGAAAATTATATTTAATAATTATAACTTCAGGAATTTAATTAAATTAATGTCACATAAGTACCACTTATATCAAACAACATATAAAATAAACATTCATTATAAGACATCCAAATGATATAACAAAATCCAATAAATAAAAATTGTTAACCATAATCCTATAAATTAAATATTTTGAATAGACAAATTTTTGTTTCTGCGGATCAATCTTATGAAAACAAATATCTTTCAAAAATGTTTAACATAATCTTAAGAATTTCATCATGAAACTATCTTACTTAGAATATTCAATATTGTTGGATATCTAGCTAAGTTACTTTCTATAAAATCTCAATATATGTAAAAACATTACTGAAGAACAAGTTTCAAGAGAGACTTTGCTTCGTCAGTACTCAAATAATTCATATTCAATAAAATATAACATCAATCAACAACAAATATTTACTCACCTTTCAACAAATTAGAAAACTTCTGGAAAATGAATACTGAAAAATTTCAATGGAGTGTAATGTTAACTAAAAATACATAATTCTGTGGTTTACCCTTGATCTAAAAGATTGAAAGACAATTTAACGGCCTCTATTATAGCACAAGGACTATCTGTATAAAGAATGTTAAGGAAACAAATTAATTATATATTATGAATAAAATAACATAAATAGAGGTTAATACTTGATAGAGGATATATAAAATTATTTAAAGATTTTAATATTAGCCTTCTACATATTTAATTTCAAAAAATTATATTTAATAATTATAACTTCAGTAATTAAATTAAATTAATGTCATATAAGTACCACTTATATGAAACGACATATAAAATTAAAATTCATTATAAGACATCCAAATGATATAACAAAATTCAATAAATAAAAATTGTTAACCAAAATCCTATAAATTAAATATTTTGAGTAGACAAAATTTTGTTTCTGCTGATCAATTTTATGAAAACAAATATTTTTCGAAAATGTTTAACATAATCTTAAGAATTTCATCATAAAACTATCTTACTTAGAATATTCCTGAAGTTATAATTATTAAATATAATTTTTTGAAATTAAATATGTAGAAGGCTAATATTAAAATATTTAAATAATTTTATATATCTTCTATCAAGTATTAACCTCTATTATTTATGTTATTTTATTCATAACATATAATTATTTGGTTTCCTTAACATTCTTAATGCGGATAGTCCTTGTGCTATAACAGAGGCCGTTAAATTACATAATTAATCTATGTAATATTTTCAACTTTGATGGTAATTTGATGTTTTGATAATTTATTTCGGTGACTGGAGATTAGTTAAAATCGTTTTATATTTAACTAAATAATGTGTCAAAAATTTGGGGCCCGGGCTCAGTTGCTTCATACGACGAGCCGCCACTGGTCACAACCTCAGTATTACATAAAGTGAGCTCGCACAATTAGCAATAGGCGAATACCATATATGGCCATGCTAGATGCAAACATTACGTCATCAAATTCGCCGAATATTCCATTCAAGCAGTATTGCCAACTCATAGGAAATTTCCCGATTCATGGAATATTTTAGCATTCAAAGGGAAAGCAGAAATTTTCATTGTCACATTCGTGGTATACTTTGGACAGTTTCTGGAAAAAGTAAATGAAACAAAATATTTCAATACCTTCGTTTTCATTAATTTAAGCACGATCGCAAGAATAATAACATTTATTCACCAAATATATACATAATACTTTTAAATAGAATAGAATAGAAAGGCCTTTTACTTGATAGAAGAAATATAACAAAATTTGAATATTAAAACATATTGAAATATGTTTATCTTATACAATTTTAATTTCAAAAAATTTTTTTTCAAAAAACTTTTAGAATTAAATTTATGTCTACAACAAGCACTGCTTACATTTAATAGACATATATAATCAAAACTCAATATATAATGTCAAATGGAATAAATAGTTTGAGTTTGATTATATACGTCTATTAAATGTAAGCAGTGCTTGTTGTAGACATAAATTTAATTCTAAAAGTTTTTTGAATAAAAATTTTTTGAAATTACAATTGTAGAAGATAAACATATTTCAATATGTTTTAATATTCAAATAATACTTTTAAAGTACCTAAGCACAAATAGGGAATAAATAAAAAGGTTAGTCATGAAAAAAAACCCTTGAATGTAAAGAATGGTTGGTTATCTTCACACTATTCCAATGCAGACTTAAAAAATAAAAAAGGAACCGTCGGTTAAATGACTCATTAAGTGGATTGGTCTCATTTCGAAGCGCTTAACAATGAAGGAATTGAATTGTGTAACATTAAAAAAAAACGAAATAAGTAGACCTTGAATTGAATCTTTCTAAGATTTTTTTTAATAAAATCACAGTTTTTATGCTTCACAGTTTATTCAGAATCCTGACACACGTGACAGAATTCTGAATAAACTGCGAAACATAAAAACTGTGTGAATTTTTTTTTTAATAAAAATCTTATGATGTATCGCCTAGAACCAACCGCATACTCCATTCATTTAATCTTTTTAAGGTTTTATTTTTGATTATATTCATTTTTATTATATTTATGGAATAGAATGGGAATAAATTTATTTTTCAACTTTTTTGGATTCCTAGTACAAGAAAAGAACATTTCATACATCATGACGTGTGAAATTTTATAAGGAAAAAGAAGAAAGTTTCTATAGGTATTTTAACATATAGTTTTACGGTTTCCGCTGTTGTCCCAAAATACCTAGGTATAACGCCGATGTAAATTTCGTCCGTACATAAACGGACGTCCTCAGAGTACAAGGTATACACTGTTTTGGTGTTTGAATGTTGGGCTTTTGAAAAAATATTCAGATGTTACTTTTATTGTTTTATGACTGATAGGTATTCCATTCGAAATCACGAAATCAGACTAATGCATTGAATATTACAGATAAAACTGAATTAATTATCTGAAGCCTCTACAAGTTTAAGTTGAACAATATTTCAGAAACTTCTTAATTTAATTGTAATAGGGTAAAAAGCACGTAAAATTTTTTAAATTTTAATTCCGAAAAGTTTTCAACAGATTTTTCAGATAATATTTTATTTGTTAAGGTTTTGGAGAATTATTCCAGGTAATATCTATAAGATTTCAAAGAAACCTTCGACGTATATTTTCTATCTATACAAATATCATCAAAAGTCTTGCCACCCCCTATCAACTCTCAACTTGTTGAATGTAACATGACAATTTTGTGTGTGCGGAATCTTCACTATCTTATCACTTAAATGAAAACAATAAACCAGCAAAAAATATTTCTGTTCGGGAGAATACAGGTGTATCCGAAGTTAATCAGTTTTCAGCGAATAACGAGAGTTTTAATATTGAGAATATTCCGTGAAACTGCCGGGACATCCAATTTCTCAGTTTGGCCGGGCAAGGATAGTAGCCCTACATCAAGAAGCTTTCTCGAACCACCAGATTGCGCAACGTTTGATTATTCCACGGACTTCAGTAAGGCGCACACTGGTCCTTTTCCTGGAAATCGGCATCGTTGCCCGGAGACCGGTTCCTGGTCGACCCAGAGTAGCATCTGCAAGAAAAGACCATCGCAAATTTTACTCGAAGGAATCGAACGGTATCTGTAACAGCCCTTCGAAGTCATTTTTTGAGGAACTATAGACGGGTAGTCTCAACCAGTACCATAAGGAGACGATTGCATTCCTCAAATTCAAGGGCAAGATCTTTAAGAGTACCTCGGCTATCACCTGGATATAGAGCTATCCGTCGGCAATGGGCAAAACACTACCAAGACTGGCTTTTACCACAATGGCGCAACGTACTTTTTTCGGACGAGTCACTATTCGGTTTACAAAGTGATAGTCGACGAGAAAGGGTTTGGAGACGTCCAAGCAGACTAGAGCGACTCAATTTCGCCCGGGAAGTTGTGCCCTTTCAAGGCGGAGCAATAATGTGCTAGGGGGGTATAATATTCGGTCGGCGTACCCCTCTTATTATTGTTGAACGAACAATTACTGGTGCCATCTACGTAGAAAACATCATTGAACCAATCCTCTGCTCAACGAATTTGGGGATACACCGTACACGAAGGGTTCCAAACATTCTTCAAGAGAACAATATCCAGAGAATGAACTGGCCAACAAACTCGGCAGACATTAATCCAATTGAGCACATATGGGATTACTTAGGGGAGCAACATCCAATCGCCAAAACCCACCTTCAACTTTTCAGGAATTTAGTTTAGCCCTTCAGGAAGAATGGAACGATATGTCTGAAAATTTCATTAATGACTTGATTCGTGGGATGCCGAGGCATATTGGGCACTTGATTGAAATAAGAGGTGGTAATACGGACTATTGAGTTTGGCTTCAGTTGTGGAATAACTATAATTAATCTTCTTCTTCTTCTTCTAGACCTTAAGATCTGTTCACTGTGAAGGTCTCCCCCTTAGGAAGCGGCTTCCTGGGAGATTGAACTCCAGCTATCCTTCCATCGTTTGGATGGTCTTCCTAATGGCCTTCTGCTTGCTGGTTTTTCGTCCTTAGCGATGTATGCTAATCTATTGTGGTCCATTCTTTCTACGTGGTGTCGCCAATATCTTCTCCTCTTCCTTCCCCATCTCACTATATCTTCAACTTTACAGAGAGATCTTATATCGCTGTGTCTAACTCTGTCTCTTAATGTTTTTCCTGCGATGGTTCTGAGAGTTTTCATCTCTGCTGTTCTTAGGATGTTCTTCGTCTTATTCGTGTCACCTCGAGTCTCGATACCATAGGTCAGGACCGGCCTAACACAGGATTTATATATTCGCACTTTTCCATCGACATGCATATGCTTGTTTGCCCAAACAACTTCTCTTAGACAGCCGGATATTACTGAGGCCTTGTTGACCTGTGACTTGATGTCCTCTATCGGATTATGATTGCTGGCTATGTCGGCTCCTAGGTAACGGAACTTCATCACTTGTTCCACTATCTTACCATCTATAACTATTTTACATCTTGATGGTTCCTTCGAAAATGTTATACATTTCGTATTTTCAATAGATATGGACATGTTGTAATTTCTGCTGATCTGATAAAACTTTTGTATTTGTCTTTGTAAGTCGTCTTCGGTTTCCGCTAGAATAACTGCGTCATCCGCAAAGCATATCATGGCGGTTGGTTTGCCGCTAAATCTGTATCCCATCTTCATAGATATTATTTCTTGTATGATTTCATCCATGACAAGATTAAAAAGGAATGGGCTGAGGCTATCCCCTTGCCTAATACCAGCTGGTGTTGGTATATCTTCAGTTGTTTGTTTGTTAACTCTTATTCTTGTTGTATTGTCTATACTCAGATTCCTGATGACGTTTATTATCGCGTTTGGTATTCGTTTTTACCTCAATATTTGGATAACATGCTGAAGATCAGAGATCGCACGTAAAGAAGAAGAAAAATACTGAAAAAACAGGTATAATGAAATTGTCTATAATAATTTTCTTCGAGCTCTTAGTTTAATTGAATAAAATAATGAAGAATATTTCCACAATTTAATTATCAATAGCAGTTGTTTCGCCAACACTGTGGCTTCTTCAGGTTTATATTTTGACCTTAATTGGACCAGTTAGAGAACAGGTTAGACAGACCAAAACAAAATAGCCGATAGAAACTGTCGATCCGTTCAAAATGAAAAACCTTTCATTTAATTACACACATGAATACAATTTTAACAGTAATGTTATGTTTTTAGATGTTTGAACTGCATTCAATCTTCTCAAAATTTACCAACTTTCAAAAGGCATTATAATCGGGAATAGCTAATTTCCAGTCACTCAATTGAATTAACGAATAAGATGTGATGAAACGAATGATTTCGTGGATAGTATTTCATTTGAATCAAAACAAAAACATGATAACAATGATAGTTTGCCAATAAGTTTTAGAGAATGAAGGCGGCTACAAAGCTCAACTCTAAGTTCAACGAGGAACAGAAATCATAATTTATCTCAATTATAGCACATTTTCACTAAGAAAAGGAGATTCCTCCATGGACAAGCTATAAATTAGGAGGGCATATCATGGAAAGATTTCTTTCAAATAAAGTATCAAGTCTGAATTTTTAATAAGTTATGGAGTGAAAAACTTGAGTTAAACCCTGAAAGCTGTATTATTCCAAAGATAAAATAAAAAAAGGCTTTTTACTTGATGGAAGAAATATAACAAAATTTGTATATCAAAACAGATTTAATCTGTTAGTCTTCTACAATTTTAATTTCAAAAAAAAATTTTTTTTTATTCAAAAAACTTTTATATTTAAATTAATGTCTAATGTCACAGCTAATATTTAATAGACGTATATAATCAAAACCCAATATACAATGTCAAATGGAATAAATAAACCAACAAATATAAAAAAAGTCATGTAAAATTAATAAATAAATATTTGAAGGAGACAAAATTTTGTTTGTGATCTTACCGTAATGAAACCAATTCCTTTTCAAAAATATAAAACACAACTTAAGGATTTCGCAAAAAATATAATTTATTTGAAATATTTAATATATTTAAATATTCAAATAAATTAATTCAAAAATCTCTCAAAACATGTCCTATATCCAAAAGCCTTTTTCCATTTTATTTTATACATAATATATAATTTTAGGTTTCATTACGGTAAGATCAGAAACAAAATTTTGTCTCCTTCAAATATTTATTTATTGATTTTAAATGACTTTTTTTATATTTGTTGGTTTATTTATTCCATTGTATATTGAGTTTTTATATTATAATATACGTCTATTAAATATAAGCGGTGTTTATTATAGGCATTAATTTAATATTAAAAGTTTTTTGAATAAAAAAAATTTTTTTGTACCGGGGTGCTCAAACATGATAACCTTCAAACGGAAAGAACCACAACCTTGACACTTTCAAGGAAGGTCTGGGATTTAAATACCGCGGCTAAGTTCGTTAATGGGCTTAACCGGTCCAATATTTCCGTAGTTATTTACGTTTAAATATGTTTCATATTTTTTCCAATATTTTCGTAACTACAGATTCTATAGATCTGAAATTCAGCATTTACTAGTGGAATAAGAACGCGTGATATGAACTAGCGTAAATAACTCCTGATTTCACGTCAGTATTTTTAACTTTTTTTCGGAACCATTTATAAGTTATATAATTTCCAGGGAATCAAATCAGACCGTACCAAAGACAAGAATCACATTGGTACGATGTTGAAGTTTTAGATTCGAGCAGATTCAAGAGTTTCACGATGAATATTTTTAAAAAGGGCCAACACAATTTAACGTGAAATTATTTAGTGAACAGCAGTTTGAATTTCAACGCTACAAAAGGAATTGTCATGAAGTCAATAGGGAAACAGGTCAATAGGGAAATAGGTCAATAGGGGAAGCCGTTTTAACTATTTCTGCCTAAAATATCAAATCACTTCTTTTTCTATCACTTTTTCCCTATTGCGGATACAGTGACCCCGAGATTCGTAATCTAACTAGACTTGATGTTCCTTGAACCTTTCTGTGAAAAGGGTTCAACGAACATCGAGCATCAATGAAGCATCGAAACGAAAGCTCTAATTTTGCGAAACAAGTCATGTTTTCCATAAATTGGATACTCTTAAAATACAACATCTGCAACCAAAAGGCAAGAAGAAACATCCTGGTGTCAATTGATGTTTATGAAAATGCTCACGATCCCGCAACAACACGAATCTGTGGTATTCCCAATTTTTCGAACTTCTACACAAACCGAATTCCTTGAACATAAAAAAACCTAATTAAAAAATATATAGGAGACAGTATTTTATTTCCACAAAAATGTTTGTAATAAAACAATTGTTTCACCACGATGTGACCTCTTCAGGTATCTACATTCTACTGGCAGATGGTATTCATTGTAACCGAGTTTAAAGACATTGTTAGGTACGTGACAAAATAATAGAGGAACAAGTCATAAAAACTCAAGGTGTTTATTAGAGTTTGCCGCTAAAAATACCATTAGGGAAAGATATTCAGTAATTGAGACTTGTCAACATCTGTTTGTTCGTTCAAAAGGATTTTACAGTTATTGTACCTGTTTCTTTTATCGAAATTCTAAAAGTGTTAATCTAGAAATTTTGCTTTCAACGTGGATAATTTCATAGTGATTGTTGAAATTATGCCTGAATTCCTTAAGATGATTAACGTCGAATGTACGGAATCTGATATATAACTCCTTTGGTGGCCTTGGATTCTTTTCTGGAATGATCTAATATATATTAAAGGGCAATTGTCCGGCTAATATATATTAAAGGGCAATTGTTGGTCAACTTGTAGACTCCAGATTTATTTTCTTTATTAGATCGATCATTATTATTTTTTATGTAGGTACTATGATTATTAATGGTTCAAAAGCTGCGTTGTAATTGGAGATATTTTTGAAATTATTATCATTATCCTGATACTTCATTTAGCAATATTTTCAGATAATATAATACTTTAACATAAGATATTGAAAAATATTTCTGTGTATTGTCCCCTTTTATGATTGGGTACACGAGATTTAATGTCATTTCATTTTGTTTATTGGATACCATTTTGTCTATAAGAAAGGGGTTGTAACCGTTGTTTGACGCTATTTGTTTTATAATATTTAAATCTTTCAAAACGTTATCTGAATTCAAAGGGACATTCAATAGTCTATGAATAAAACTATTATATGCTGACATCTTTTGGTTGGTGGAGTGATTTGAAGTTTTATGTATTGTGATGTGTTTATGTGTGGGTTTGTAAAAATCATGTAAATTATCTAGTCTTTTTATTGTGAGGTCAAGAAAATTAATACTTTAGTTCTTTTCTTCTTCGATTGTGAATTTGATTTTTAGGTGGAGTTTATTAATGAATTTCGTAAAGATATACAGTTGTCGTTTTGTTAATAGACTGCACCTAAAAATCAAATTCACAATCGAAGAAGAAAAGAACCAGAGTATTAATTTTCGTGACCTCACAATAACAAGACTAGATAATTTTCATGATTTCTGTATTTTTCACAAACCCACACATACAGACATCACAATACATAAAACTTCAAATCACGCCACCAACCAAAAGATATCAGCATATAATAGTTTTATTCATAAACTATTGATATGTCCCTTTGAATTCAGATAACTTTTTGAAAGAATTAAATATTATTAAACAAATAGCGTCAATAGTTACAAACCCTTTCTTATAGACAAATGGTATCCAATAAACAAAAGAAAATGGCATTCAATCTCGCGTACCCAATCATAAAAGAGGACAATACACAGCAATATTTTTCGTTATCTTATGTTAATGGTTTATCTGAAAATATTTCAAAAATATCTTCAACTACAACGCAGCTTTTAAAATCATTAATAACCTCATTACCTATATAAAAACAATAAGGATCGAACAAATAAAGAAAATAAATCTGGAGTCTACAAGATTGCCATTTAGTATACATTGGCCAGACAGGTAAATCATTCAAGAAAAGAATCCAAGAACACCAAAGCAGTTATATATCTGATATCGTACATTCGACATATGCTAATCATCTTTAGGAAATCAGGCATAATTTCAACAATAACTATGAAATTATCTACGTTGAAAGCAAAGTTGTAGATTAACACGTTAAGAATTTCTTGAAAGCAACAGGTACAATAACTGTAAAATCCTTTTGAACGAACAAACAGATGTTGACAAGTCTCCATTACTGAATATCTTTCCCTAATGGCATTTTTAGCGGCAACCTCCAATAAACACCTTGAGTTTTTATCACTTGTTCTTCCATTATTCTGTCACTTACCTAACAATGAATTCAAAGTCGATTACGCTGAACAGTATCAGCCAAAAATGTAGATACCTGAAGAAGCCACATCCTGGTGAAAAAATTGTATAACAAACATTTATGTGGAAATAAAATACTGTCTCCTATATATTTTTTAATTAAAAAGAGTTTCCACCAAGTAAAGACCGAATCAATCAAACATATAAAAAGCCTTTGAAATACAACTTGTTATACGCCATTTCGAAAATGTAGTAAGACGACGGAACTTGGGTCCTTATGTTCCAAATAATAAATGAGTAATAGAAAACGAAGTAATTTCTTATTCATTCCATTCTTAAAATGGACGATCACAGAATAACGAACTACTACATCCAGTATTTTTACAGGTCGAATATTTCCCATTTTGGAAATAATTTCGTAAACACATTATTTAAAACTTGTCCGAATCGAAAAGAAATTAGGAAATATATTTCAAAACTCTCATATTGAATTGAGGTTTTTCAATTATTTTACCACTTAAAAAGACAAAAGTAGATAACTTACCTCGAAACACTAAATATAAATCCAAACTCTGGAAAATTGTCTATTGGTTGTCGATTTCCTTCGACCACTAAACCTCACAAAAAATGTCTAATTGTCAATGTCCTTCACACCGAAAAAGTAAATCACGAAATAAAAACAAATATGCAATACTCAAACGAAACTAATTGAAACAGAAAGAAATTCAAAACAGGGAAACACCAACACCTAGTATAATAAAACACGTACGCACTCTAACCGATCTTTTAACAGTTTGAATTAGTACTAGCGTTTGAAGCAGAACTAACAATCCGTAATAGTGGGGAGTGGGGTAGGTAGAATAAATAGGTCAAGCCATAATAATAAAACTGGTAAATCATCGTTTTTTCAGCTAGACGGCAGAAGAAGATAGTGCTAATCGAATCAGTGTTGCCAATTTGCAAATTCTAATTCGATTATCGGATTTTTGTCCCCTTGTAGGCTATTTTTCGGATTTTAACATTTTGCGGGTTTTTTCCAAACGTCACCTGCTTTCAGGAACTTCCTTCACAAGAGAAATTATTATAATTAGATGTTTGTACTACTACAACAATTGTTTCACCACGATGTGGCTTCTTCAGGTATTACATTGTACTGTCTGATGGTATTCAGTGTAACCGAGTTTAAATACATTTTTAGGTACGTGACCAAATAATGGAAGCACAAGTCATAAAAACTCTAGGTGTTTATTGGAGTTTGCCGCTAAAAATGCCATTAAGGAAAAATATTCAGTAATGGAGACTTATCAACATCTCTTTGTTCGTTCAAAAGGATTTTACTGGCATTATACCTGTTGATTTCAAGAAATTCTAAAAGTGTTAATCTAGAACTTTTGCTTTCAACGTGGATAATTTCATAATTATTATTGAAATTATGCCTGAATTCCTTAAGATGATAAGCATATGTCGAATGTACAGAATTGAATATATCACCCCTTTGGTGTTCTTGGACACGTTTCTTGAATTATCTACCAGTCTGGCCAATGTATACTAAAGGGCACTCTTTGCAAGTCAACTTGTAGACTCCGGATTTATTTTCTTTAATTGTTCGATCTTTATTGTTTTTTATATAGGTACTAAGGTTATTAATTGTCTTAAAAGCCGCGTTATAATTGAAACAACTTTTGAAATATTTAGCAATATTTTCAGATAATTCATTGACATAAGATAACGAAAAATATTTCTGTGTATTGTCCTCTTTTATGATTGGGTGCACGAGATTTAATACCATTTTCTTTTGTTTATTGGATACCATTTTGTCTATAAGAAAAGGATTGTAACCGTTGTTTGAATCTATTTGTTTAATAATATTTAATTCTTTCAAAAAGTTTTCTGAATTCAAAGGGACATTCAATAATCTATGAATAAAACTATTATATGCTGAAATCTTTTGGTTGGTGGGGTGGTTTGAAGTTTTATGTATTAAGATGTCTGTTTGTGTTGGTTTGTGAAAAATACTAAAATCATGTAAATTACTTAGTCTTACTATAGTGAGGTCAAGAAAATTAATACTTTGATTCTTTTCTTCTCCGATTGTGAATTTGATTTTTGGGTGGAGTTTATTAATGGAATTCGTGAAGATATGTACTTGTCGGTTAATAAACTGCACCTAAAAATCAAATTCACAATCGAAGAAGAAAAGAATCAAAGTATTAATTTTCTTGACCTCACTATAGTAAGACTAAGTAATTTACATGATTTTAATATTTTCCACAAACCAACACATACAGACATCACAATACATAAAACTTCAAACCACCCCACCAACCTAAAGATGTCAGCATACATTCTGTCAAGAAAGTACCGGGAATTATCGATTTAAATCTGGCGGGGCAATGAGGCAGGTAAAATTTTTTTTTCCTAGGTTGGTACCACTGTCCTTAATTACTATTTCAAGCTTGAGCGGAATCTGTCAACTAGTGTGTTTGCAACAGCTGATTAAGTCAGTCGATGTCAGAGTGCGTGCCGATTTTTACTATGGGTGATTACGTTGAGCAAAGAATTTGTTTAAAGTTTTGTGTTGCAAATGAATTTTCGTGTGCCGATGCATTGAAAATGTTGCAAAAGGCCTTTGGTGATAATGCTCTATCGAAAACTCGTGCATATCAGTGGTACAGAGCCTTCAAGGACGGTCGTGAAGTGGTCGAAGACTTGCCTCGTTCCGGACGCCCATCGACGGCTTCGATCGAAGTACCAGCTTGAGAGAGATGGCACATGATCTTAAGATATCCCACGAGTCCGCACGTACGATTTTGATTGATATTTTGGGCATGAGAAAGGTGGCCGCACGACTCGTACCGAAAGACCTGAATTTTCTTCAAAAACGTCATCGCGAACAGGTTGCTTCAGACATGCTGGATCGCTGTAATTCCGATTCTACATTCATGGAACGCATTATAACTGGTGATGAGACCTGGGTCTACGAGTACGATATGCAAACAAGCCAGCAATCATCGGAATGGGTGGCAAAAAATGAGCCGAAACCGAAAAAACCACGCCAAAGCCGCTCGAAAATGAAGGTGATGCTCATTGTTTTCTTCGATATCCGTGGCGTGGTGCACTACGAATTCGTTCTAGAGGGTCAGACGGTAAACAAGGAGTATTACCTAGGCGTTATGAAACGTTTGCGTGAGCGTATCCGTAAGAAGCGGCCAAATTTGTGGTCGAACAATTCATGGATTTTGCATGACGATAAGGCGCCTTCTCACCGAGCTACGATTGTGACTGACTTTCTCGCCTAAAACTCAACAAACGTGCTTCAGCAACCACCGTATTCGCCGGATTTGGCTCCCTGCGACTTTTTCCTCTTCCCAAAACTAAAATTGCCCCTTCGTGGCACCCGTTTTGAGTCGATTGGAGCCATAAAACAAAATTCGGCGCGAGAGCTAAAGTCCATCCCGGAAAGCGCCTATAAAAAATGTTTCGATAATTGGAAGTGCCGTTGGCATAGATGTATTGGAGCAAATGGAGCCTATTTTGAAGGCGACCCAATAAATTTTGACGATTAAATGTAAAAATGTTGTTTTAATTGAAAATTCCCGGTACTTTCTTGACAGAATAGTACCCGTGTATATTAAAAAACATGATTTCCATACAAAAGATATACATATTTATTGATGAAATATTTGGGATAGTGAAATTATGTTGACAGCTGAAAATTTCCGGTACTTTCTTGACAGAGTAGTATAATAGTTTTATTCATAGATTATTGAATGTCCCTTTGAATTCAGAAAACTTTTTGAAAGAATTAAATATAATTAAACAAATAGCGTCAATAGTTACAATCCCTTTCTTATAGACAAAATGGTATCCAATAAACAAAAAAAAATGGCATTAAATCTCGTGTACCCAATCATAAAAGAGGACAATACACAGAAATATTTTTCGTTATCTTATGTCAATGGATTATCTGAAAATATTGCTAAATATTTCAAAAGTTGTTTCAATTATTACGCGGCTTTTAAGACAATTAATAACCTTAGTACCTATATAAAAAACAATAAAGATCGAACAATTAAAGAAAATAAATCCGGAGTCTACAAGTTGACTTGCAAAGAGTGCCCTTTAGTATACATTGGCCAGACTGGTAGATCATTCAAGAAACGTGTCCAAGAACACCAAAGGGGTTATATATCCAATTCTGTACATTCGACATATGCTAATCATCTTAAGGAATTCAGGCATAATTTCAACAATAATTATGAAATTATCCACGTTGAAAGCAAAAGTTCTAGATTAACACTTTTTGAATTTCTTGAAATCAACAGGTGTAATGCCGGTAGAATCCTTTTGAATGAACAAACAGATGTTGATAAGTTTCCATTATTTAATATTTTTCCTTAATGACATTTTTAGCGGCAAACTCCAATAAACACCTAGAGTTTTTATGACTTGTGCTTCCATTATTTGGTCACGTACCTAAAAATGTATTTAAACTCGGTTAGACTGAATACCATCAGACAGTACAATGTAGTACCTGAAGAAGCCACATCGTGGTGAAACAATTGTTGTAGTAGTACAAACATTTTTGTGGAAATAAATTACTGTCTCATATACATTTTTTTGAATATTTATAATGATTAACTACAGACAGAATCTTAGTCAATACATCAGCTGGCATATCTGTAGTAGGCAGATATTTCACTCACAATTTTCTTAGCAAAAGAATCTCTACTAAATTGATGTTTAATAACTGTATTTACTTCTCCTGTGAAAAACAGAATTCTCTGACAATTTTATAGCCCCTTGATTATCACTATGACATGTTATACATTTAGAGAAGTTTTTACAATTCCTATAGATTTTTTAAATAAATAGCTTCCTTAAGAGTCTCTGAAATTGCCATATATTCGGACTTGACGGTTGACAGGACAACAGTGTTCTGTTTCCTACCTTCCCAAGAAATGCAAGAACCTGGAAGTGTGAAACAGAAATCTGTATATGACTTTCTGTCATTCGCCTTACCCGTCCAGTCAGCATCTACATGCCCCTGCAAATCTAAATCATTTTTACAAAATTTTAGACCAAGATTCTTCGTTTTCTGCAGATATCTCAGTATCCTATTAGCACACTTCCAAAGCGATCCATCATGATTATTATTAAACTGAGTGAGGTAGCTCAATGAAAAAGATATATCGGGTCGGGTTAACACAGATAAGTACACAAGGACTAATTGCTGGTATAGCACATCATTATTGGCATAATCAGGATTAACAAGTTTAGAATCTAGCTCCATAGGCGTACTAACTGGCCGACAATCAAATATAGAATTTTCGTAATATCTGTCCAATATACATTTCCTGATTTAATGTCACAACTTTATTCACTCTATCTGTGGTCACACGTGTGAATTCTACCAGTAAGTGTATTGGCATGTGAGCGTAGCCTCACCAAGTCATTAAAAAAAAAAAAAAAAAAAAACCAACGGCACGTTTATTTCACAAAATCGTACATGAAATACAGTTTTGGCACCATATTGGGTGCCTGATTTCAGAGAAACATTATTATTACAGAGTATTAAAAGTAAGGTAAAATAGAGAAATAAAATAAGGATAGAAAATAAAGATGAAAAAAAGAAAAAAAATTGAAGTGTAAGATGTGGACAGTGATGCATAGCGCAGTATGCCATAGTTTATAAAGTGGTACAAAGTTTAGGCAAATTACAGGTTTGTTAACTTCCATTTGGGAAGTATTATTGTTCTGATTCCTGCTGGTGTCTCTGGGAACGTTTTGCGCCACTTTAACCGATACGACACTTCACTATCGCGATGCCCGTCACGACACTTCACAAATTACACTTGTTGAGTCCTAAGGTTTGCCGCTGCAGGTTCCGTCTCGAGTAGGGTGGGGCTTCGTTTTCTTGTTTTCCTGGAGGATGTGAGTTCCCCCGGGAGTCTCTGGATTTTATGGCCAGGTGGTTCACGAGTAGGAGGGGGTGTGTCCTGTTTTTTTTATGGTTTCCGTCTCTGTGTTGGATTAACCACGCTGGCAGACAAGAAAATGATTTCCTACAGGTTTGGATTGAGGGCAGTGGGGGATTCCAGTTCTGGTTGCCAATTAGCACGGACTGGGACTGGCTAATTGTTCGAATATGCTCCTGTTCTCCAGATGAGGGTTAGGTTTTAGGTCAGGTGGCCACGTTCTGATTTCTTCGTTTATTAACTCCTGGGTGTCCAAGTATTTTGGGCAGTTCAATATCCTGTGTATTGGGTCGTCTGTTTCGTTGGGGCAGGCGTCGCAACTGTCAAATTCGGATTTCCCGATTCTTTTCAGGTGACAGCCGAATTCGCCGTGTCCTGACAATACTTGGGCTTGAGGAAGTCAATATTCAGAGGTCTTTCCTGTGCGACTTCAGGTAAGAATTTGAATGTTATTCTACCTTTAGTCGAGTTTTCCCATCTTTCCTGCCATATGTCTTCTGATTTCATCTGGAGGTACATTTGTGCATGTCGAATCGAATCGAACTGGAGGGGCACGATTGCTTCGTTCTGGAAAGTTCCAGACCTGCCTCTGCGAAGATTGCTGATGCAGGTCCTCATATCAATTTCCAGGTCGACGGGGGTTAGGCCCGCCATGACTCCTGCTGCTTCGGTTGATACAGAGTTGTAGCACTGTGTCATGGTTCGGGAGATTGTTCCATAAATAGAGTGGTATTTCCTGTTGACTTTGGAGAAGGGCAGTCTGTCCAGCCAGACATTGGACGCGTAACTCAGGATGGGAAGGAGGGCCCCACGGTATATGGTGAGGGCCGAAGTTTTGATGTCCTGGTCCCACTTGGTTTTGATACTTTTCCTGAGAGACATGGCTATTCTTCTCGTCTTGTTGGTTGCGTAGGCAGCGTTCTTCCCGAAATTCAGTTTTGGGTCAATAACGAGACCCAAATATTTGTACTGGTCCACTCTATTTATTTTCTTGCCGTATATGTGGGTTTGCACATCCCTGTGATGTACTCTCTTGGGGGATATGTTTGCCATATATACGGTTTTTTCTTCAGAAATCTGGAGCTTGTTGGAGTGCGCCCAAATAAGGATTTTGTCCATTGTGTCTTGCATCTTCTGAAGAAGTTCCTCGCGTTTCTCGGCTTCTATGGTGATGGCCAGGTCATCTGCGTAGGCAATGGGTGTGACGCCATCAGGCCAGGCAGATTCTAGGAGTTCATCAAGGATGAAGTTCCATAGGTCAGGCCCTAGAACCGAGCCCTGGGGACATCCTTTGGTGATGTGCTTCTTAAAAACAGAGCCGTTTTGTTCGTACTCGACGGTTCTGTTCGTTAGATAGCTCTTCATCATCTTCAGGGTGTTACAGGGAGCATTTCTTCTCTTCAGGATCCGCATGAGAGAGGGCCACCATACATTATCGAAGGCACCCTTTATATCGACGAACAACGTGTTCAGGTACTTAGCGTTGCTGCTCTTCACCTTATTCTTGTATTTCAGCAACGCATCCGTAGTGGATCGTCCTGGAATGAATCCGAATTGTGACTCGTGAAGTCGATATACGGGGTCTCTTCTCATCTTGTTTCTGGTGACTTTCTACAGGATTTTACCATATTCTGGCAGAAGGACTATTGGACGGTAGTTTTTCATACTGCCCGTGTCTCCTGTTGGGTCCTTAAGGAGAACCACCAAATTTCCATGTTTCCATATGTTCGGGAAGTAGCTTTCTCTCCAGCAGGCATTGTAGATTTTGTACACTGCTTCTCTGATGAACGGGTGAACAAGTTTCACGACTTTTCCTTTTATTTGGTCCCTTCCTGGAGCTTTGTTGGGTTCGAGGCTTTGAACGATGTCGTCTATTTCCTCGATTCGTATGGGCTCCGTGTCGTCGCCAGTGTATAGATTTCTATCCGGGTTAAAGGAGTCGAAATCGGTTTGTTCCATGCTGTGGACGTTGTCGTTCTTTCCTTGTTCATCATCGGGTAGCAGTGACCGTAATAGGTAGCTCACGGTCTCTTCAGGGGAGAGGGTTATTGTATTGTCCTCTCTTCTGAGTGAGTTGAGTGCTCTAGCACGGTGAAACTTTTCAGCTGCCAGTTTGTAAACTACTCCCCAAGGGTTTTTCTTCATGTCTTCTTGGGCGAAGACATTCCAGCTTTTCTCACGAGCTTGATCGAGTTTCCTCTTGAATTTCTCTTTCGTTGCAGTCATCTGGGCATGTGGGTGGGCCGAGTAGACATTGTATCTATTTTTATAAAATAGATCCTTCATCTTGAGATAGACTTTTCGATGTCTTTCTACCTCGTCAGTCCACCAGTCTGGGCGGTTTGTGTACCTTTTCCTCCTGGAAGCCGCCTTCATAATGGAATTCCTTATTCCACTTTGCAGCATTTCAATTGCGAAGTCAATTTCCTGCTGATTCCCCAATTTTAGGCTGCAGAGTCGTTGATTAAGTTCCTCCATTCTTGCTCCAACGTATTCCTAGTCGATTTTCGAGACATCTAGGGTGTACTTTGGCTGGCTAGTTGTCTGTTGCCAGCAGTCCTTCTGGGTGAAGAACTTGATCGCGTTGTGGTCAGAGGTGATCGTGTCTCTGCACACGGTCTATCCTTGGATATTCTCGGCGATGTTGAGGGAAGTTAGGGTAAGGTCGATATGGCTGGATCCATTGATCGTCTCAAACGTGGGTGCAGTGTTTGGCCTGTTAATGATCTCCAGATCATTGGTCAGGATGAATTCTTCCAGAGTTGGAGATTAGGCGTCGTCTATCGTGTCAAACCACAAGGTGGATCTGACATTTAGGTCTCCGCCAATCAGGATTTTCTGGTTCTTCAACTCATCAAGGGTCCTTTGTAGCGACTGGAGGTCGGCTTGGAGGTCGCTGGAGGGCGGGCGGTACACACTTGTCCAAAAAATTTGTCCATTATTACTGGAAGTGGAGATGACTGCGACATTTGCTGTACATAGCTGTGGGAGGTGCAACGCCTGGATTGCATCTCTGTTGTACAGTATGGCAGCAGAGAAATTACTAGTCAGGCTATGAGCGGCAGAAATACCCTGTAGGCCTGGTATGTAGTATACATTGTTGTTCCGTTTAGTGGTGTAAGGTTCCTGGATCAGCGCGATATCTGTTTTGTTCTTCAACAGATGTCCAATCAATTCATTAGTCGCTGTTTTTGATCGCTGCAGGTTAATTTGTATGACGTTAGTGTGTCTATACATTAACGTCGTAGGTGGTTAGGTTGATCTGCTCCTGGATTCTATGCTGGTAGATTGGACAATTGTTGTCGGCTGCATGGTGGTTGGTATTCTTTATACCACTTCGGACACAATTTGTACACTTGTGCTTTCCAGTGTTTTCCTTCAGAGGGCATTCCTTGCTTGGGTATTCCGGGGAGGTGCAATATCCGCAGCTACGTTCAGCCTTGCAGTACTTCGAGATATGCCCAAAACGCTGGCACTTGTAGCACCTGGATACCGCGATGAAACCAAGTCATTAGTTAGCAGTCATCCTCAAGAGACAGAAAGTGTGATAAGGGTTACGCCTTATCATCGCGCATGGCGAGAGCCACTCCGAAGAGCTGAACCCACCAACTTCTAGTTTGCGCTTCAGGTCGAAAAACCTACAACCGTATGACTGGTAGCAGCGAAGCTGTATCCAACCTCTACTGGCTCTGCACTGTCAATATCCGAATTGTTTGGGACGCAACTCACACGCCGAAGGGGCTTCTTATCCATCCATCTGAACGCAGTCCCATGAACCGAGATAGTCTCAGGATTGATGCCTCAATTGATCCTGGTACGAGCACTGCCAATCTGGCCTGTGCACCAAGACCCACTTACCCTTGTGAAGTCTTCCAATTGACCCTGGCTTCAAGCACCAATGGACTACCCGTATCGTCGAGATCCACAAACCCCAGAAACGTCTCGCAACCGATCCCGGTTCAGGACGAGGCCGGTCGAACCGTCAAGTCCCGCTAAACCCTAAAGCATTTCATGAGAATATTCCGATCATGAGTGTCTGCGAACAGATAAAAGGAATCCCCTCCTAGTCAAGCATGCGGACTGTCAACCACTGCCCCCTCGAGTCCAACACCAATTGGGTGGCCAGGTCGTAAGAATACTTCCCGAGGATCTCTACCCTCCCAAGGTAACGCAGTATGCTACATAACGCACTCGGCCATTGGACCGAAAGATCCGGAGATTTACTGGTAGATTACGTTAGTTTTAACGGAGAGGCCCTGTGCTGCGACGGACTTCCTTGCCATCGAGTTGATCAACGCGACTCAGTCCTCCATTCCACCTACCGGTGAAACTATGGCGTCATTCGGTCGATCTTCCACCACACAGGTTCAGTGACTGGCGCGAATGACATTACGTTGGGCACTTAACCCTCCATTTCACCGGGATGAAACTAGGTTCCTAACAAAGACAAGCGCCCTTAGCGCAACAATCTCTAATGCCATGGGGGCCGTATCTGTGGTCACACGTGAATTCTACCAGGTTTTCATATTGGCATTTGAGCATGGCTCTTCACCAAGTGACTACTCAGCAGTCTCCACAGTCCACCCCTAGAGGTAGAAAATGTGATAAGGATTACGCCATATCATCGCGCGAAGCGAGAACCCCTCCGAAGAGATGAACCCGCCAGCTTCCAGTTTGGGACCTGGCTCTAAAGCCAGAACCGTCTGACTGGTAGCAGCGAAGCACTATCTAACCTCTACTGGCTCTGCAGGCCAGTACCCGAGTTGGCTTATGATGCAACTCACCCGCCGGAAGGAATTCTAATCCAAAATCATTGTTTCGTACCACGGTTAGTTTACCGCAGTATTTTGCCTATTCATTCGGTATTTTGAAGTAACAGGCAAATGCAAATTAATTAATATCGTTGATTAATTTCGAAAGGTTTAGTAAACTGTCTTTTTGATGCAGTTACGTTACCGAATAGTTTTACTTTAAGGGCACTTGCATGTAGTTATCTTTTCTAATCTTTTTCACTTAAAAGTGAAAAAATTAATGTTAACAAAGTTCTCTGAGGAGATGCATATTGAAATCTGTGGTGTTGTGATTTCGGGTCGTGGGGCTCGTCTAGCCATTCTTAGTGTTTATCGACCAGGTACTGGTAATTTTGAACTGTTTTTCAATAGACTATTTTGTGCTTTGCTGTCCTGCTTTGATACTGTGGATTCTATTATTTTATGTGGCGATTTTAATATAGATTATTTTAAAAAGGATTGTATAAACTAAAATTGTTGATGGATGTTCTCCATTGTTTTGGTTTGAGGGCTACATCCCAGAGTGCTACTAGGGTTTTTACTAACATTAGGGGTCATACTAGTATTTCCAAAGTAGATTATATCCTTACTAATGTTAAACCAGATAAATGTACAGTTGAGGTCTTTGAGCCACATATTAGTGACCACCGGGGTATTTTACTAGGAGCTTGGCTTTGAGCTGGAACGGAGACGGAAGCCTGAAAAATTTATGTTCAGAAATCTTAGCCAACTTAATTTGACAAATTTTTTGGTATCTCTGGCAAAATGCAATTTTTCCGTTATATATGATTGTGGCAATAGTGATAATTGTTTTGAAATGTTCGTTAAATCCTTTCAGTATCATTTTGAGCAATTCTGTCCGGTAGGTAAAATATCATCTGCCAATACAACAAAAGGATGGTCAACAGATGAAATAGTCCAAAGTAAACGGAAAATTTCCAACCTACAGTGGTTATATAAACATATTTCTATTCCTCAATCATATGAAAACTACAAAAAAGCTAAACATCAGCACAATATGCTAATAAAAAGTACCAAGTCTCAGTTCTACAGTTCAGTAATAGATAGATCACTAAATAGAAATAAAACGGTTTGGCGTTTTGTGGGAGATCTCACAGGTAGAGTGAGAAGTAACGAAAATGATTTCACCATATATATTGATGATGGTGAGTGTTCCGATCCAAGTCATGGAGCAAATGTTTTTGCCGAGCATTTTTCCACTGCCGCTGGTCTCAAATTGAAAAATCGTTATGGAGACCAACTGTCTCTGTCCTGTACATTATCACCTATGTTAAACAGTAATTTTTTCTTCTATTCTGTCTCTGGATTTGAAGTTGAGGATGTCATAAGGAGTTTGAAAAATAAAAAGAGTGTTGGTGTTGACTCCATATCTGCTAAACTGCTGAAAATATCTAATGAAATTATAAGTGGACATTTCGCACATCTCATCAATATATCTATTGTAACTGCGAAGTTTCCTAATATTTTAAAGAAATCGGTGGTTATTCCAGTGTTTAAAAATGGAAATATGCATGAAATCACTAATTATCGACCAATATCGATCTTGAGTGTGTTTTCAAAGATATTTGAAAAGATAGTTCTTTCTAGAATGATGGGTTATCTCAACAGATTACGGATAATTAATTGCGCACAGCATGGCTTTAGAAACGGACACTCAACCCAGACAGCGTCAGTTCAATTTTTCGAATCTTTTTATGAGTGTCTGGATAAAAACTAACTTGTTGCGGGTTTGTTTTTTGATTTGTCCTCGGCCTTTGATACGCTATCCTTTGAATTTATACTAGACAAGTGTTATAACTTAGGATTCAGAGGCGTTTTCCTGGATTGGTTACGTAGTTACCTTAATGAAAGAACTATGTCAGTTAAAATTGGTGAGAGTTATTCTAAAAGTCAAGGTATTGGCCTTGGAGTTCCTCAGGGGTCCGTGCTGGGACCGTTGTTGTTTATTTTATTTAGTAATGATCTTCCTGCCCATTTCAGCCGTTTTTTGATAACACTTTTCGCTGACGACACTTCGTAGTGGTTTCTGGCGGGAGTCTTGGGGAACTCCAGGAGACCTGTGAGTATATTGTACGTGAATTTGTGAGTTGGTGTCGAGCTAACAATTTGGTGGTGAATGTTGAGAAGACTGTATGTGTTTATTTTGCTCTTAAAAATAAGGGGATCAGTTCGTTTACTGTGAGATGTGGTTAAGATGAGATCACATCTTCTGAGGCGATTAAATTTTTGGGAATTTATGTGGAAAGATATTTAAGGTGGACATCCCATGTCGATGCTTTGTGTAAAAAATTAAACCAGTCATTTTTCGCCATTGTCAGGCTCAAAATGAATTTACCAAGGAGCTCTGTGCTCAATATTTATTATAGCCTAGTATATCGCCATACATTCTGTCAAGAAAGTACCGGGAATTATCGATTTTAAATCTGGCGGGGCAATGAGGCAGGTAAAATTTTTTTTCCTAGGTTAATACCACTGTCCTTAATTACTATGCCAAGCTTGAGCGGGATCTGTCAGCTAGTGTGTTTGCAACAGCTGATTAAGTCATCGATGTCAGAGTGCGTGCCGATTTTTACTATGGGTGATTACGTTGAGCAAAAAATGTGTTTAAAGTTTTGTGTTGCAAATGAATTTTCGTGTCCCGATGCATTGAAAATGTTGCAAAAGGCGTTTGGTGATAATGCTCTATCGAAAACTCGTGCATATCAGTGGTACAGAGCCTTCAAGGACCACGCCAAAGCCGCTCGAAAATGAAGGTGATGCTCATTGTTTTCTTCGATATCCGTGGCGTGGTGCACTACGAATTCGTTCCAGAGGGTCAGACGGTAAACAAGGAGTATTACCTAGGCGTTATGAAACGTTTGCGTGAGCGTATCCGTAAGAAGCGGCCAAATTTGTGGGCGAACAACTCATGGATTTTGCATGACGATAACGCGCCTTCTCACCGAGCTACGATTGTAACTGACTTTCTCGCCAAAAACTCAACAAACGTGCTTCAGCAACCACCGTATTCGCCGGATTTGGCTCCCTGCGACTTTTTCCTCTTCCCAAAACTAAAATTGCCCCTTCGTGGCACCCGTTTTGAGTCGATTGAAGCAATAAAACAATATTCGGCGCGAGAGCTAAAGTCCATCCCGGAAAGCACCTATAAAAAATATAAATATTTAAAAAAATTTTAAACAATTTAAAAAAAAAAATATGTAGAAGGCTAATTTTTTAAAATTGTTTAAAATTTTTTAAAATATTTATATTATTTTATATACCTTCTATCAAGAATGACCTCTATTTACGTTACCTATAAAAAATGTTTCGATAATTGGAAGTGCCGTTGGCATAGATGTATTGGAGCAAATGGAGCCTATTTTGAAGGCGACCCAATAAATTTTGACGATTAAATGTAAAAATGTTGTTTTAATTGAAAATTCCCGGTACTTTCTTGACAGAGTAGTATATCGTACAATATCTTGCTGTGGGGAAGTAGCCCTGATTTTCACAGAGTATTTGTAGCACAGAAGCGAATTTTGCGTTCGATATTTAATTTAAGGCCATTAACGTCATGTAAGCAAGTTTTTGTTGAAAACCGTATTCTTACTTTACCATGTATATATATTTTGAAATGTTTATTGTATGCCAAGGAAAATGAAGGCGAATGGTTGAAATTATCAAGTTACCATGAATATGCTACTAGAAATGCACAAATAATGATGCTCCCTAAGCATAAAACTTTTAAATTCGAATGCTCTCCCTTATACCGAAGCATTGAGTTTTTCAACCATTTGCCTTCATCTTTGAAATCCTTGAATTTAAGAGGGTTTAAGAGGGAAGTCAAGGAACTTCTTTTGGGAAAGGGATTCTATTCAGTTGATGAATTTTTTTGTGATCCCTTGGCGGTTTAGTTTTCCAATTTTTTTCTTTATCTCTTATGACTTATCCTATACACTATGTAGTGTCTTAATGGATTAAATAAAATTATTATTATTATTATTATCTCGATGATGAACTAGCTTTGTTTATCCAATAAGACAAACCAACGAAAATGATAAGGAATTAAAGTAAAACACTTGTAATACACTATAATAACAACGAACTATAATTCTTGGTTTACTGTAGATAAACCAAGTAAAAGGTATGATTATTACACTAACAACAAATGTAAGGTTGTTTACGTTTACAGCAATCGCGTTAAGCTTGTACAATTACAAACGAACATTTTGACTATTTCGAGAATAATGCATAATGTAGCTACGGCTACATGCGACAACTTTGTTTATTACTCGAATAATAATGCATGATGTAGCAAAGGTTACATGCGACCACTTTGACTATTACGAATAATAATGATTTTACAGTCTTTTCAAAAACTGAACGTTAGAGGTGCTCGATGCACCCCTCCTAACAAAAAGAGGGAAATTAACGTAATTGACTGGAAGGTCCATTTGGAGGTGGACTGAATGAACAAAATCTTATTGATTACAGAAAATTATGAGAATAATGCAAGAAAAGAAGAATAGAGTCAGTTTGTAATTCCGAATGCTGCGTCATGTGAAATTAACAGGCAAAAATATATCCAAATCTCTAATTGACTTTCCATGTTTTCTAAGGCCATATATAATAATTAGAAAACCAATAATCTGAAGTGTCGAGTAAAACCAAACAGTTTGAAACAATATCAAAACTGCTAGATCGCATATCAACAGACATAAGTATCGTATCGAATGACAAACTAATTTCGAACGACAGGGCCGTCTTTAATGAGACGGAACATTCATTATCATCCAAAAAATAACGAAACTACAAACATTTGTTCAAACCGATAGCTCACTGAACAATTGCGCAATAATTTAAAATAGAAAGGCCTTTTACTTGATAGAAGAAATATAACAAAATTTGAATATTAAAACAAATTGAAATATGTTCATCTTCTACAATTTTAATTTCAAAAAAATTTTTATTCAAAAAACTTTTAGAAATAAATTTATGTCTAACAAGCACCGCTTACATTTAATAGACGTATATAATCAAAACTCAATATATAATGTCAAATGGAATAAATAATTACTTTCGTATATCTGTTGGGTTATTTTTTCCATTTGACATTATATATTGAGTTTTGATTATATACGTCTATTAAATGTAAGCGGTGCTTGTTAGACATAAATTTATTTCTAAAAGTTTTTCGAATAAAAATTTTTTTGAAATTAAAATTGTAAAAGATAAACATATTTCAATTTGTTTTAATATTTAAATTTTGCGCAATAATTATTCCGTTTCACTATGGAATACCAACGGAAATCCTAAGAATATCTTTACCCACATATTGTTGCAGTATTCCAACAACGTTGTATTAAGGTTCTATGGGGTGTATATGGGATAACTGCATGTCCCAGTAATAAAATATCATTTGCTAATTGAGGTCAGGCGTGACTGTGATTTATGTGATCTAAGACTTAAAAGAAGTATTTTAGTTGTCACGTAATCTGATTTTATACATTGATTTATATGTAACGGACAAAATTCAGAACTCTGAGATATAAATGGATCTATAAAGTGAGAATAAAAAAAATTGCCAGAAAGCACTGACCTCTAGTCAGGTGCTTTTGCGCGCAATAACGGATGATAATCAAATATTCAGATTTTCAGAATAGTTTTCAAATATGAATTTCCAGGTTGTGTTCGAAAATGAACGGAATAGATCGAGTGGTTTCGGAGTAATTGATATTTTAAATTTGCGAGTAGGGTGTTTTATTTCGATTTTTTTCGATGGTTCGCAGCATTTTTAAATGGAAATGGGTAGAAGAAAAATGGAATTTTCTGATGGTTTTGACTTTTTCGAGAAAATTCGACATCTATTTTAAAATGATACGTAAACTTCACGAAAAACGCCTATTTCGGCAAAAAGCCAAATCGTACAACCCTAGAGGTTTTCTTCCAAGAGTACAGTACCGATGAGGAGCGAAAGCCAAAAATTTGAACCATCCATCGACGTCTTTTTTTTCCAATTCTGACATAAACCGAATTCACCTGACGTTTTCCATATATAATTGGAACACTGAAATGGAAAATGTCAAACTAGAGACGAGTCAGAAATTGATATTTATTTATTTTATTTATTTAAAGGAATACAAGACAGGACGAACCCAAAATTATGTATTCACTAATAATCCAATCACAATGTTACTTAAAACCAATAACAACGAAAACAGTAAATTCATTTGAACCATAAATTAAAAAAAATACAAATATGAAACAAAATTCAGTAATTTCCCAGAAATCGTTTCAAAGTGCAAGAGAAGGCCAATAAAGAATCAGAAAAAACGTCAACGGCAGCGAGATTAGATAGTGTATTATAAGTTTTGCAGCATCTCATCAATGGTGAATTCAGGTGATAATTGGAAGAACTTTGATCTATATGGAACAAAAACTTATTTCTTGTGCAATATTTAGGTACATTGAGACTGAGCATATTCACAATTTCAGTGGAATCGAGAGAATTAATAATCTTGTAAATAAACTTTGCGTCCCTCAACATTCTCTGGTCAGCCAAAGTAGTTAACCCTAACTCCCTCATAACTCGATCCCGATCATCAGTAATATGTTTATAACATTTTTTGTTGACTATTGATTGTTTTTTGTCGACTATTGAATCAGTAAGCCACGTCTCTGCAAGGCACACAATATCACAACTGCAAGCCAAAGAACTATTGTAAATGTTGGAAAATTTTGATCTCAATCCCCGTACATTCCGATACAGAAAAGACAGTATCATCATAAAACAGTGCAATTAAACTTTCAAGTGGAGCAAGAAGTAAATTAATTTAGTCTTTCCAAGTCAGATTCGGTGAATATTCTAAAGACTTTGGCTTTATCATCTTTCCTTGCATAAATAGTGCCCTCTCTGACCCATATATATTTGTAGTTATTTTTTCGTGCATATTCCTTCGCCTTATTCAATAAAATTTTATTGTATCTTGTGAGATGTTCGTTTATGAACAGCTGATCAGAAATGTTATCAATCTTGAGTCCGGGAGACGACGTTCTATTTGATTTGCGCTTCATTCTGGCAGCGGACAAGAATTCATCTCTAGCGACTTTTCGATTGAACTTGACGATGATTGGCCTAGGCTTACCAATGATGCTAGTGTTTGATCTGAACAAGGCATCAACATCATCTGAAGATATGGGAAACTCAATATTTTCGGAGATCTTCTGCAAAATAACCGGTAATTTCTCATTCGACTTCTCTGGCACACCCAGAATTTCCAAGTTATTTGACTTCAACTGTTGTTCCATTGATTCAACTCTATTAGTTAAATTAATTACCTCCTTCTTCAGACTAATATTTTCCTGTGTTAATCTTTCGATTATATCCAATTTATCATTGACCTTATTGATAATCATCTGAATAGATGATATTTGATCACTGCAAAAGGAGACGGAATGAATAATTTCCCGCTGTTTCTTATTCAAATTTGATATATCATCTTGGGTTTTCTGAACAATTTTCAAGGTGAGCTGAAGTGAGCTGAATTTTCAAGTTGTACTGAAATATCGAAAAATACGATACGTTTTCCGATTAATCCTTCATATTTTCGGGGAAAATGAAGTTTTACCATTAAGAATAACGAGAATTTAGTAATTTTCAAGTCATAAAAACTTAACTTTGAAAATTTGTCGTATAAGTATGAGAAAACCGAAAACTGAATATTTGGATTTGTGTGTTAAGCTTCAAGTTTTTAACGATAAGGTTATAGGGTGTCTCAAAAATTATATTGCTGTTTTGAATTATTTCCTGATCGTTCTATTTAAAACGATTCTTTCATCTTAGGAATAATGATGAATATGTACCGATTATATATGGGGCGTAAATACAATAAGTAAGAATTTAAGATTTATGTTTTCGACAATAAATCTACAGAGTGTCTCTACGAATTAAACTTTGTTATTTTCCATGAATTGTGAATTATGAGTTTCGATGATATACAAAGCGTGCTTATGAGAATATTGTATACGAGGAATTTGAATTTGTGTCGTCAGTACCGGGTGTCTCTCCATATATATTGTTGATTTTATTTTTTTTATGACCGATTGAGTTAATATTAAAAACTTGATTGTATAGTGATTTCTATTCTATGAATATTCATATAGATTCATACTATATAGTAAAGAATTTGTTTTGATGATATATAGGTGTCTCTATGAATAATATATGGAATGAATATAGATTCGTGTTTTTAGCTATGAGGTTTTAACGATAATGTTACAGGGTGTCTCTAGAATTATATTGCTGTTTTGAAATATTTTGTGATCGATCTATTAGGAATAAAATCTTTGGTGGAGAATTTTTTTTCATTTTTACGAATACTGACGAGTAAGTTTCGTTGTTATACAGGGCGTCTCTATGAACAATGTATGGTAGGAATTTGGATTTGTGTCATAGATTAGTTAATATTCCCATGAATCAAGAAAATTATTTTTCAGAACTTAACATAATTAAACAAATAGCTATTAATAATGACTATGATCCTAAGTTGATAAACAAATTGTTGATGAATAAAAATAATAAAATAGCTTCAAATATGGTGTTTCCTAATATAAAAGAAAATTTTAAATACATTTCCTTGAAATATACTAAAGGTATTTCTGAGAAAATTGCTACATACCTCAAAAATGAATATAATTTAAGAACTTCATTTAAAACCAATTCAAACTTGAGTAAATTTATTAAAAATAATAAAGACTGTACACATAAAGATGACAAATCGGGGGTTTATAAGTTAACCTGCGGTGATTGCCCTAAAGTTTACATAGGACAAACTGGAAGAACTTTCCGACATAGAATTTGTGAACATTTGAAGAGTTTCCTCAATAATAAAAGTAATTCTACATATTCCAACCATTTTTTAGAAACAGGACATACTTTCAACCATAACTTTGAAATTCTACATATAGAAAGTAAAAGTTATGCCTTAAATCTGTTAGAATCCCTAGAGATAAATAAACATAATAAAATTAGAATATTACTTAACGAACAAATAGATTCAAATAACTCACCTCTGTGAAATATATTCAGATAAGCTGGAATTTGCAGAGAAAGTTTTTGGGTTTTTAGTGCTCAATAAAAATTTATTATACTTACTGTAATATAAATAGCAACGGATTTCGGAAACAAGCTTACTTATTCAAAATGTAATCTTGCCTGATGATGCTACTGTGATAGCGAAACGATTGTTGTAAACATAACAATAAAAGTTTGTGAAAATCAGAATAACCTTATTTAAATATTATTTAATATGGATTTTCACCAAGTAAGGACTGATTCAATTCAATATTCTCTCATAATTCAATTGATTATAAAATTTCTCAATAGGTAGTAGACATATTTCTTTCAATTTATCTAAACTATCCATATAATCATATGGAAAAACACCTTTTTTAATTAAAAGTTTCAAATGTTCCTCACTCAAACTATTGAATTGTTTTTTCAACTCAGTAAACTGATCTATTGTAAGATATGAAGCAAGATCTTCAAGCGAGCTATTCAAAAAACGAAAGCTATCGATCAATCTAAATTGTATTTTTGTTTTTGTATCAAATTTGTCTAAACTGATATATTTTTCCTTATTCAAAGGCAGAAGAGAAATAGTTTCATGTTTTGAAAGCTCTTTTATTATCAAGTGCGCATCATACCCACCAAGGTTGTGAAACACTACCGGAATTATTATACTCTTTTTGAAATTTAGGGTACAACTATTATGTGCTCTTCCACTATATTTCCCAGTGAAATGGTTATGGTCAATGACCATGTTATCATTAGCTGTTAATCCTTTCCCACAGATATGACAAACAGTTTTATCATCATAATCATAATATAATACCCACCAAGGTTGTGAAACACTACCGGAATTATTATACTCTTTTTGAAATTTAGGGTACAACTATTATGTGCTCTTCCACTATATTTCCCAGTGAAATGGTTATGGTCAATGACCATGTTATCATTAGCTGTGAATCCTTTCCCACAGATATGACAAACAGTTTTATCATCATCATAATCATCGGAATATTGGGAATCTATAGGCTTTACAAATTTTATTCGATCATACAAAGCATCTGCTATTTCAGATAATTTTACTGAGAGCCATTGCATACACTCTGCACCTGTATAAGACTCATAATATGAGGGAAAACATTCATTTTCATACAAACTTTTTAAATAGAAACCTGCACTAATAGCTTTATGTTACTGATATTTTCTTGAATTAAATTTCGCTTCGTTCAAAGGCTTCAAGAATGATTCAAAGTCAGAATATAGAACAAATGGATTTCTTTGTTTATACGGATAATTAGTGAAAGAAATATGAGACTCTTGTGGAAACAATATGTGACATGGTTTATGTTTCGAACATAATTGTTCATAATTATACAACATTTGCTCCGAAGAGAAATAATTTAAGCATTGTTCACAAATCCATAATAATGTATCTCCTGATCAATTGAGTTCACTCCGAATTCATCTTCTGTTTGGTAAATGTTTTGAATTAGTAATAAATTCACATGTCTATTCGGTATTTTCAATGTACAAATACGTGAAGGAACTACAGTAAAATTTTTTCTTTTATCCATTTGTAATGAAAAAACATTAATTGATAAGTCATTCAATTTCTCAATTTTTTTAAAATCTTGGAACATTATTGGAAATTTAATATTATCAGTATTGAAAATAGTGTTCGGATGAGGATATGATGATACTCTGTATTCAGTAGATGATGCAGGATATAAGCATGCAAGAATGCTCCATAAGAGAGAAAGCTCATCATCTTAATTTTTTACATTCACACAAGCACGTTTCAAAGCAATTTTTTCAGGTAAACATAAACTACTCTGTCAAGAAAGTACCGGGAATTTTCAATTAAAACAACTTTTTTACATTTAATCGTCAAAATTTATTGGGTCGCCTTCAAAATAGGCTCCATTTGCTCCAATACATCTATGCCAACGGCACTTCCAATTATCGAAACATTTTTTATAGGCGCTTTCCGGGATGGACTTTAGCTCTCGCGCCGAATTTTGTTTTATGGCTTCAATCGACTCAAAACGGGTGCCACGAAGGGGCAATTTTAGTTTTGGGAAGAGGAAAAAGTCGCAGGGAGCCAAATCCGGCGAATACGGTGGTTGCTGAAGCACGTTTGTTGAGTTTTTGGCGAGAAAGTCAGTCACAATCGTAGCTCGGTGAAAAAGCGCTTTATCGTCCTGCAAAATCCATGAGTTGTTCGCCCACAAATTTGGCCGCTTCTTCCGGATACGCTCACGCAAACGTTTCATAACGCCTAGGTAATACTCTTTTTTTACCGTCTGACCCTCTGGAACGAATTCGTAGTGCACCACGCCACGGATATCGAAGAAAACAATGAGCATCACCTTCATTTTCGAGCAGCTTTGGCGTGGTTTTTTCGGTTTCGGCTCATTTTTTGCCACCCATTCCGATGATTGCAGGCTTGTTTGCATATCGTACTCGTAGACCCAGGTCTCATCACCAGTTATAATGCGTTCCATGAATGTAGAATCGGAATTACAGCGATCCAGCATGTCTGAAGCAACCTGTTCACGATGACGTT
Source organism: Megalocaria dilatata (assembly GCA_034642435.1). NCBI lineage: Eukaryota > Metazoa > Arthropoda > Insecta > Coleoptera > Coccinellidae > Megalocaria > Megalocaria dilatata. The sequence goes on along the minus strand of CM067862.1, from coordinate 4,132,820 downwards.
TTTGAAGAAAATTCAGGTCTTTCGGTACGAGTCGTGCGGTCACCTTTCTCATGCCCAAAATATCAATCAAAATCGTACGTGCGGACTCGTGGGATATCTTAAGATCATGTGCTATCTCTCTCAAGCTGGTACGACGATTTTCCAGCACCCTTTCCTTAATTTTATCGACGTTATCTTCGATCGAAGCCGTCGATGGGCGACCACTTCACGACCGACCTTGAAGGCTCTGTACCACTGATATGCACGAGTTTTCGATAGAGCATTATCACCAAAGGCCTTTTGCAACATTTTCAATGCATCGGCACACGAAAATTCATTTGCCACACAAAACTTTAAACAAATTCTTTGCTCAACGTAATCACCCCTAGTAAAAATCGGCACGCACTCTGACATCGACTGACTTAATCAGCTGTTGCAAACACACTAGTTGACAGATCCCGCTCAAGCTTGGCATAGTAATTAAGGACAGTGGTACCAACCTAGGAAATTTTTACCTGCCTCATTGCCCCGCCAGATTTAAATCGATAATTCCCGGTTCTTTCTTGACAGAATGTATATGAGGTTCCACCATTTCCTATTTCTACTTTATTCATATTAACTTCTAATGAAGAGCAAATCCACTTTCCCGCTCTTGAAACGATTCCAGTTTAATTTTGACTTTTTCAATTACGTTCAATTCAAACCACTCTTTTTGATTGATTTATATTCTAAACTAACCAACGAAACATAAAAATAGTCTTAACTACATAGTAAAAAAAAATTAACCAACTAGAAGAAATTATATTCCTCTCAATATTTGATCTTCTGATAATTTGTGCCAATCAGTTGGCAGTATAATTTCAATCCACCTCTTAAATAACTTGGGATCCCTCTTGGGAAAACGATGTCTAGGGCTGGTTAGATCTTGACATCCCTGTACACAACATTTCTTAATATATCTCATTTTCAAGTACTGTATTGAACTCAATATTTGAAAATACATCAGTTCAGATTTAGTAAGATTATATCAAATCACTGATTTATTAGAAACTGTGCAATCTGTACGATTAATTTACTTGGTAATAGTGAGTTGTTAAAAGATCTAGATTTTATTGACTGTAGGAAATATCAATTTGCTAATTTGATGAAACCGGGACACTACTTACTTTTTACTTAATCAGTGTTTTAATTATCTCTTTCATTTTATTCCAAGACTTTGTGAGAGAAGAAAAATCTCAAAATCTCTTGAAAATATCATATTGAAGAATTTATATTTTCAAATTATGAAGTGTGCATCACATAATCTTCATCAAATATTATATGCTTGACTCTTTAGGTGTTCTTTATTCTGGTGGTGAAAGCAAGTGAATAAAATAGCAACCAGAACTGATTCAAAATTTTCATTCAGTAATCCAGAGAAAGAATTTATTGACCCGATTAAGGACCAAGCTGAAAGATATTTTGAATCTTAAAGATCTCATAAATTAATGTTCTCAGGGTTCAATTTTTGTCTTAACACCTAGGAATATTTTAAATTTGTTAATTTTCTCTCTTTTTTTATTTAATGGTTTTTATTTTTTATAGCCAATGAATAATTATTGTTCAAACATATTTCTGTTATTCAAATAGTGAGTTTGAACACTGAAACAAGTTTTTGGAAATTACTATGTTGTACTACAGAAAAATTAAATGTTAATTTCATCTCTTTTTTTATTTAATGCTATTTTTTATAATGAATAAATAATTATAGTTTATACATGTATCTGTTATTCAAATAGTGAGTTTGAAGATTGAAACGAATATTTAATCTTCTTTCAGTCTTTCCTAGGGTTAAAATTAAAACAAGTGTTCAGAAATTACTATGTTTTACTACCAAAAAATTGAAATGTATTTGTTTTAGAGTTAACTGAATGTAAGCATTTCAATATTCTGGTAGTAAAACATGGTAATTTCTGAACACTTGTTTAATTTTAGCCCAAAGAAAAACTGAAAGAAGATTCAAATATTCGCGCCAAGCGTCGATAATGCAGTGTATTCTAAAAGCAGAGTTAGTGCAGTTCTCTTGAGAGTTGGTAATACAGTTTTCTTTAGTTGGATTTGTTCCATGCCCAGTCGCTACAAAAAAAGCGACAAACTTGATTCAGACTTTTTCGGTGAGTATCCCATCTATATAGTCTTGTTGATCTATGACTCCTTCAGAGCACTAAAGGTTCTGAAGCTCTCGAAGTAAATGCGGTTTCTGAGGGAGCTCCCACCTCTTATTTAGGGAGGCGGGGTTTCGTTCTGAGTCTGCGCACCTGAAACTCTTCAGACAGCCGTGGTGCGCAGCTCTACCTGTGACCCCAGAGTGAACCCGCTCCTCATGGGAACGTCAGTCATCGAACGCTGGTACTCTGGCCTACTTAACCCCGGTGAGAGCGCATTTTTGAGGTTTTGTTTGCTACCTGTCGCGATCCCTCAGTTCCCTTTCGCTATAAACTCTTAAAAATTCCAACCCCCTTGTTGTATCTCAAAATTTGCAAGAAAAGTTACCGCCCACTAACAATGAAATAGAATTGGTTTCAATTGATCAAGTTTTGCTCACTGATTACAAATTCGTGGTCAAATTCAATTCGGTGCATCCGTCCGTATGCACGATAACTCTCGAAGTTGATGACGTAGAGACTTACGGGGAAGGTTTGAATTTGGAAAGTCATGCTGAAGTACGTTGCAACCTTCACTTTATTATTATAAATTTGTATGAACTTACTAGTGAACTGTTACTTTGCACATAGGCAGCTGTTGTAGTCTTTGGAGAGCTGGATCGTGAATACCAAAATCAAACTTACAAGAAAATTTGTTCGCCACCACATTTATTAGGAATAAATAAACATTTATAGCAACTACTTTTACTACACCCAAAATATGGGAAGTGTATATTGAATGAAATGAATATATCCTAAGCTAGCAAATAATGAAAGATAAATAGATGAATGACTGTACGGAGCTATGTAAATCGAAAATATTTGAAATATTCAAAAAGTAACATCTGTTTAAAACCTTTTTCAACGAACATAAAATGAATTTAATGAAAAGTAAACAAAAATTCAACTTTTGCCACTCATTCTTTAGAAATTAGTAATTCCTTTCGACAAAAGAAAATCTTAAGAAAATTTTACATGTAGATTCAAATGAAAAGAAACTTGATTATTGAAATTTTCAAATTCGTTCACAATAAAAATAATTTAAAAAATAATGAATGACTGTATAGAGCTATGTAAATCCAAATATTTGGGATATACAACAAAATGACGTAAAAAAAATGAATGACTGTACTGAGCTATGTAACCCCAAAAAATTATTTGAGATATTTAAATGGATATCATCTGTCTAATAACCTTTTTTGTCGATTGCCGACATTCCGATATCTGTTAAAAGGCCCCTCTTTTTTAACCGGGTTTTTATCACGTTCCGCTTGTAAACCTCTGTACCACTATTAGGTGTTAGAATGTATTGAAATATTCAAAATATTTATCACTTCTGTTTAAATCCCTCTGTACCACTGTTAGGTCTTCAGTTGTTTGATGATGGGATAGTTCATTTCCCGAAACTCGAGTCAGAAGAAAATGTGTAAAATATATTTTTATTGATAGTAAAACAGTAATTTCTACAATTCGTTTTAATTAATTATTGTGTACTGAAAATTTAAATTCCTAATAACTAATGTGAGAGCTCATATACTACTCTGTCAAGAAAGTACCGGGAATTTTCAATTAAAACAACATTTTTACATTTAATCGTCAAAATTTATTGGGTCGCCTTCACCTCCATTTGCTCCAATAAATCTATGCCAACGGCACTTCCAATTATCGAAACATTTTTTATAGGCGCTTTCCGGGATGGACTTTAGCTCTCGCGCCGAATTTTGTTTTATGGCTTCAATCGACTCAAAACGGGTGCCACGAAGGGGCAATTTTAGTTTTGGGAAGAGGAAAAAGTCGCAGGGAGCCAAATCCGGCGAATACGGTGGTTGCTGAAGCAAGTTTGTTAAGTTTTTGGCGAGAAAGTCAGTCACAATCGTAGCTCGGTGAGAAGGCGCGTTATCGTCATGCAAAATCAATGAGTTGTTCGCCCACAAATTTTGCCGCTTCTTACGGATACGCTCACGCAAACGTTTCATAACGCCTAGGTAATACTCCTTGTTTACCGTCTGACCCTCTGGAACGAATTCGTAGTGCACCACGCCACGGATATCGAAGAAAACAATGAGCATCACCTTCATTTTCGAGCGGCTTTGGCGTGGTTTTTTCGGTTTCGGCTCATTTTTTGCCACCCATTCCGATGAGTGCTGGCTTGTTTGCATATCGTACTCGTAGACCCATGTCTCATCACCAGTTATAATGCGTTCCATGAATGTAGAATCGGAATTACAGCGATCCAGCATGTCTGAAGCAACCTATTCGCGATGACGTTTTTGAAGAAAATTCAGGTCTTTCGGTACGAGTCGTGCGGCCACCTTTCTCATGCCCAAAATATCAATCAAAATCGTACGTGCGGACTCGTGGGATATCTTAAGATCATGTGCTATCTCTCTCAAGCTGGTACGACGGTTTTCCAGCACCTTTCCTTAATTTTATCGACGTTATCTTCGATCGAAGCCGTCAATGGGCGACCACTTCACGACCGTACTTGAAGGCTCTGTACTACTGATATGCACGAGTTTTTGATAGAGCATTATCACCAAAGGCCTTTTGCAACATTTTCAATGCATCGGCACACGAAAATTCATTTGCAACACAAAACTTTAAACAAATTCTTTGCTCAACGTAATCACCCATAGTAAAAATCGGCACGCACTCTGACATCGACTGACTTAATCAGCTGTTGCAAACACACTAATTGACAGATCCCGCTCAAGCTTGGTATAGTAATTAAGGACAGTGGTACCAACCTAGGAAAAAAAATTTTTACCTGCCTCATTGCCCCGCCAGATTTAAATCGATAATTCCCGGTACTTTCTTGACAGAATGTATGTACTATTTTTCACACACCCACAGATCTGACCATTTAGTCCGGATTGTCACTTGTGCGATTTACGCAGGAGTTTGTTAGATGTATTCCCAGGTAATTAATTACTAGGTTTCCTAGATGTTGTAAGGTAATAGACGTAATGATTCCAGTCCAGGTAACAGTAATTTCCATTAGATGAAGGTAGATATTTCGTTAGTTCTTCTATTTTAAGAGAAACCTTCAATAATGAAAATCTCGGGCTGACACACGAAAATCACAATTCGTGGGATCCATTTCATGCGTAGTTGTCAAAATCGACCGATTTAAATTTTTCAATCGAACGAAAATTTAGATATTATAAGAAGATAAGCTACAAAATAACTTCAATCGATATTAGGCAAGTATCTACGCGTTGAGTCTTCCTCAACGCTCATCTCATTTTCTTTCCTTCTTCGTGAAGTAGATGAAATGTGAACCACATTACGCATCAACGCACGCGCGTATTTATAAAATTTAAAGATGAAATATTTGAATGTTACGTCAATGGGCAGAATTTGCCGAATGTTTCCAAAGTGATATCTATTTGAAATATAATTTTCCTGATAATTTATTAACGACTAATCCAATCAAGTTGAAACTTCGTAAGTGAATGTAGAATATCAGTTAAATGCTTCGTCTAGTTTGGTTCATTTGGTCAGCAGCTTCTGCGTATTTGTTCATATTACTGGAATAACTTCGACGATCCATTATTTCACATTCAAATATTGAATTTTATGTCTATCCGTCTCGTATTTTTGGAAATACTGGGAAAAAATTAATTTACGTGTACATTCTGTCAAGAAAGTACCGGGAATTATCGATTTAAATCTGGCGGGGCAATGAGGCAGGTAAAAATTTTTTTTCCTAGGTTGGTACCACTGTCCTTAATTACTATGCCAAGCTTGAGCGGGATCTGTCAACTAGTGTGTTTGCAACAGCTGATTAAGTCAGTCGATGTCAGAGTGCGTGCCGATTTTTACTATGGGTGATTACGTTGAGCAAAGAATTTGTTTAAAGTTTTGTGTTGCAAATGAATTTTCGTGTGCCGATGCATTGAAAATGTTGCAAAAGGCCTTTGGTGATAATGCTCTATCGAAAACTTTTGCATATCAGTGGTACAAAGCCTTCAAGGACGGTCGAGAAGTGGTAGCCCATCGACGGCTTCGATCGAAGATAACGTCGATAAAATTAAGGAAAGGGTGCTGGAAAACCGTCGTACCAGCTTGAGAGAGATAGCACATGATCTTAAGATATCCCACGAGTCCGCACGTACGATTTTGATTGATATTTTGGGCATGAGAAAGGTGGCCGCACGACGCGTACCGAAAGACCTGACTTTTCTTCAAAAACGTCATCGCGAACAGGTTGCTTCAGACATGCTGGATCGCTGTAATTCCGATTCTACATTCATGGAACGCATTATAACTGGTGATGAGACCTGGGTCTACGAGTACGATATGCAAACAAGCCAGCAATCATCGGAATGGGTGGCAAAAAATGAGCCGAAACCGAAAAAACCACGCCAAAGCCGCTCGAAAATGAAGGTGATGCTCATTGTTTTCTTCGATATCCGTGGCGTGGTGCACTACGAATTCGTTCCAGAGGGTCAGACGGTAAACAAGGAGTATTACCTAGGCGTTATGAAACGTTTGCGTGAGCGTATCCGTAAGAAGCGGCCAAATTTATGGGCGAACAACTCATGGATTTTGCATGACGATAACGCGCCTTCTCACCGAGCTACGATTGTGACTGACTTTCTCGCCAAAAACTCAACAAACGTGCTTCAGCAACCACCGTATTCGCCGGATTTGGCTCCCTGCGACTTTTTCCTCTTCCCAAAACTAAAATTGCCCCTTCGTGGCACCCGTTTTGAGTCGATTGAAGCCATAAAACAAAATTCGGCGCGAGAGCTAAAGTCCATCCCGGAAAGCGCCTATAAAAAATGTTTCGATAATTGGAAGTGCCGTTGGCATAGATGTATTGGAGCAAATGGAGCCTATTTTGAAGGCGACCCAATAAATTTTGACGATTAAATGTAAAAATGTTGTTTTAATTGAAAATTCCCCGTACTTTCTGGACAGAGTAGTATATTTTGCCTATTTAAGAATTCAACTTTCGTGTTCAAGCCTTTAACCTACTCTGAAAATTTTCTAGGTAGATTTACGGCTCGAAAACGAAAGTTGAATTCATAAATAGACAAAATGAGGTCAATTTTTCTTGAGACATGCACATTTGAATGATCATTTTTCCAATATTTCCCAAAATATGAATCGGATAGAGATGAATTAAAAAAAACAATGTTTTTTTTCTGAATGAGAGCTACTCACTGAATTGTTGTACTTGATTTTATCAATATCCAAATTCGAATTTTGGCTGAATATGTCGATAAATCCAGCAATATCTAATTTTCGAAGAATTTTTTTCTGAAAATGTTTCAGTGATAGGAATCTCGTTCCAAACCTACCCTGAAAAGTCTCTACGATTTTTTTGCGAAAGTTACAGTGTTTACGAGTCCAACCGAGTAGTTTGAAATCGTTGTCGTCTGTAAATTCGACAAAAACAGACATTTGGGAAAAAGGATAGTACGCTGCCCCAGGAAAAAGAGAGCACAAATAAAAGTGAAATATCTTGAATTATTCAGTTGATATTTCCAGAAGGGTAAAACTAATTTAGTGAAAATTTCGAATTCAACAAGGAATTCATATATCTGATGTGTAGACCTCTAATCTAGAAGTATAATAATTATAAACAAAATAATAATAATAATAAGCATGGATTGCATGCTAATAATCCTCTCTATCGCACAAATATAAAAACGCTTGCGTGACATGGATGTCAAGGGTGCTGAATTTAAGGCTTCAGTCTATTATGTGGCGTGAGTGCGAATCCCACCACAAGAAAAGTATTTTTTTCTATGATCTTCATCCGTTTTTTGAGATAGTTCACACTATAAATTTTCGAAAGTATTCATTTTTTGTTTGTGCCTCCAGGGCACTACTCTATTGATAATGATAATGATAATGAAGATAAATTTATGGCCTCCAATGGAAAATTGATGGGATAGGACCAATTTCTTAAGGACATTCAATTATATAGAAAGCCGACGTTTCAGTTTATTTAAAACCTTTCTCAGGGCTCTGGAAGAGCGACACAAAATTACAGTGAAATTGAAAGTCACACTAAATATAACAACTCAAGAATCATAACCTGTCTTAATTTGAACAATCAGAATTAATCAACATTACAAAAACAAATTACAATCTCAGTTGTGAGAGACAAAAATTATTTTATGGAAAATAAAAACTGAAAACACAATGTTAAAAACCATACCTGATATGTGGGAAAAATCAAAAAATGAAAAAAAAAATTTAATTAAAAGCAATCAAAGTAGTCCAAGTAAGACCTGAGGGCGTGAAAAGAAAACACTCACTTACACTATCAGTTGGGTCCTTTTGTAAATTTGGATAAAAACATCAATTCAAAGACGCACCAGAATGAACAACACATTTCTTCCTTTGTTTCTAATTCAACTAACATTTGTACCGGATATTCGATATCATACGGTAATATGAACTGGCCGTCAGTTGGGAAAATATATTATCAGAGACAAAGGGTGGTCATGAAGCCGACAAAATGAAGTTGTTACTTATTTATTAAATTTAATCAATTGTTTATTTCATCCCTTATTTTTCCTTCTTTAATTTTTTTAAAATATGCCGTATTCAGATTTTCTATGTCGGATCTTTTATTTATTGAGTTTGCATCTTGCACTATCGATACCATCTCGTGAATCAACCTCTTTTTTAATATACTTTGATGGCCAAGTACGGACACCCCAGCGCAGTCGAAAGAGTGCAATTCCTTGAAAGAATGCTCTGCAAGGGCGGTATTATTATCTTTCATTTTGACTGGATTGTGTATATTTATGCAGTCTCTGCGATGTTCAGTAATTCTTGTTTCTAGATATCTACCTGTCTGACCAATATAACCCTTCTCGCAATTTTGACCGGAAATCTTATAGATTACATTAGAATCCGTTAATTTTGGTGTTGTAGATTTTAATTGAGAAAAAAAGCTCTTGACTGTATTGCAAGGTTTATAAGTGATATCAATACTAGTTTACTTAAGCACGTAACCGACTCTCTCAGATAGACCCTTTATACTACTCTGTCAAGAAAGTACCGGGAATTTTCAATTAAAACAACATTTTTACATTTAATCGTCAGAATTTATTGGGTCGCCTTCAAAATAGGCTCCATTTGCTCCAATACATCTATGCCAATGGCACTTCCAATTATCGAAACATTTTTTATAGGCGCTTTCCGGGATGGACTTTAGCTCTCGCGCCGAATTTTGTTTTATGGCTTCAATCGACTCAATACGGGTGCCACGAAGGGGCAATTTTAGTTTTGGGAAGAGGAAAAAGTCGCAGGGAGCCAAATCCGGCGAATACGGTGGTTGCTGAAGCACGTTTGTTGAGTTTTTGGCGAGAAAGTCAGTCACAATCGTAGCTCGGTGAGAAGGCGCGTTATAGTCATGCAAAATCCATGAGTTGTTCGCCCACAAATCTTACGGATACGCTCACGCAAACGTTTCATAACGCCTAGGTAATACTCCTTGTTTACCATCTGACCCTCTGGAACGAATTCGTAGTGCACCACGCCACGGATAATGAAGAAAACAATGAGCATCACCTTCATTTTCGAGCGGCTTTGGCGTGGTTTTTTCGGTTTCGGCTCATTTTTTGCCACCCATTCCGATGAGTGCTGGCTTGTTTGCATATCGTACTCGTAGACCCAGGTCTCATCACCAGTTATAATGCGTTCCATGAATGTAGAATCGGAATTACAGCGATCCAGCATGTCTGAAGCAACCTGTTCGCGATGACGTTTTTGAAGAAAATTCAGGTTCGGTGCGAGTCGTGCGGTCACCTCTCTCATGCCCAAAATATCAATCAAAATCGTACGTGCGGACTGGTGGGATATCTTAAGATCATGTGCTATCTCTCTCAAGCTGGTACGACGGTTTTCCAGCACCCTTTCCTTAATTTTATCGACGTTATCTTCGATCGAAGTCGTCGATGGGCGACCACTTCACGACCGTCCTTGAAGGCTCTGTACCACTGATATGCACGAGTTTTCGATAGAGCATTATCACCAAAGGCCTTTTACAACATTTTCAATGCATCGGCACACGAAAATTTATTTGCAACACAAAACTTTAAACAAATTCTTTGCTCAACATAATCACCCATAGTAAAAATCGGCACGCACTCTGACATCGACTGACTTAATCAGCTGTTGTTGCAAACACACTAGTTGACAGATCCCGCTCAAGCTTGGCATAGTAATTAAGGACAGTGGTACGAACCTAGGAAAAAATAAATTTACCTGCCTCATTGCCCCGCCAGATTTAAATTGATAATTCCCGGTACTTTCTTGACAGAATGTATATGGTATCGTGAAATATTTTTTATTATTAGTATTGTTGTCACAGGCAGTGGAGGATTAAAGGTCCAGAGCGCCCTAGGCAATAACTTTGTCGGCGCCCCTGTACCGACCATAAATGGCCATCTTAATTAAAAATTCTGAGCTCGCGCGCCCCTTGTAACTACGCGCCCCTAGGCACGTGCCTAGTTTGCCTTACGGATAATCCGCCACTGGTCACAGGTATTAGTTTTTTTCTGTACTTTGTCATTTTGTAAAATTCTTCTAATAATAGTCAACGGATAATTATTTTTCAGAAGATATGATTTTATTTTGTCCAAGTTATCATTATGAAATCTTACGCCAGACAAGGAAATTGCTCTGTATTTTAGATTCTGTATTAAATTAATTTTGTGCGAAAAGGGGTGGCATGAATTAAAATTGCGAAATCTCTCAGAGAAAGAAGGTTTATGGTACCAATCTGTCTCTAACCCATTGCTCGTTTTTATCACCAAAAATCTAGAAATGGTAAACTACCATTTTCCTCCAATTCAACAGTAAATTGAAGTCGCTGATGAATTGAATTGAATGCTCCCAACATCACATCAACCCCATTAGATGGAACCGAGGTAAATATGTCATCAACATATCTGAGAAAAAAGGGAACTGTGAAAGGTATCTTACGGAGAGCAAAATTCTGTAGTTTACTCATCACAATATCAGAGACGACTGGCGCCAAACAATTACCTATCCCCAGACCGAATATCTGTTTATAGTATTTATTGTTAAAAAAAAGTAACTATTTTCCACGCAAAATCCAAACAGTTGCAAAAATCAGCAACCGGCAGTGAAGTATGAGGCTCGATTTTACCCCAGTCTTCTCGAATAAGATCACAAGCTAGCTCTACCGGTATATTCGTGAAGAGTGAAATGACATCCAATGAGATGAGGTATAATTTTGGGGTAAGGTCACACCCCGAACTCTTTCAATGAACTGGAATGAATTTTGCATGAATTTGTCATCCCTCTCAATAATATGCGACAAAATTCGAGCTAAAAATTTGCTAAGGTTGTACAAAGGAATTGTTTGGATTTTGTGTGGAGAATAGTTACTTTTTTTTTAACAATAAATACTATAAACAGATATTCCGTCTGGGGATGGGCAATTGTTTGGCGCCAGTCGTCTCTGATATTGTGATGAGTAAACTACAGAATTTTGCTCTCCGTAAGATACCTTTCACAGTTACCTTTTTTCTCAGATATGTTGATGACATATTCACCTCGGTTCCATCTAATGGGGTTGATCTGATGTTGAGGGCATTCAATTCATTTCATCCGCGACTTCAATTTACTGTTGAATTGGAGGAAAATGGTAGTTTACCATTTCTAGATGTTTTGGTGATAAAAACGAGCAATGGGTTAGAGACAGATTGGTACCATAAACCTTCTTTCTCTGAGAGTTTTTTCAATTTTAATTAATGCCACCCCTTTTCGCACCAAATTAATTTAATACAAAATCTAAAATACAGAGCAATTTCCTTGTCTGACGTAAGATTTCATAATGATAACCTGGACAAAATAAAATCATACCTTCTGAAAAATAATTATCCGTTGACTATTATCAGAAGAATTTTACAAAATGACAAAGTACAGAAAACAACTAATACCTGTGACAACAATACTAATAATAAAAAATATTTCACGATACCATACATTCTGTCAAAAAAGTACCGGGAATTATCGATTTAAATCTGGCGGAGCAATGAGGCAGGTAAATTTTTTTTTCCTAGGTTGGTACTACTGTCCTTAATTACTATGCCAAGCTTGAGCGGGATCTGTCAACTAGTGTGTTTGCAACAGCTGATTAAGTCAGTCGATGTCAGAGTGCGTGCCGATTTTTACTATGGGTGATTACGTTGAGCAAAGAATTTGTTTAAAGTTTTGTGTTGCAAATGAATTTTCGTGTGCCGATGCATTGAAAATGTTGCAAAAGGCCTTTGGTGATAATGCTCTATCGAAAACTCGTGCATATCAGTGGTACAGAGCCTTCAAGGACGGTCGTGAAGTGGTCGCCCATCGACGGCTTCGATCGAAGATAACGTCGATAAAATTAAGGAAAGGGTGCTGGAAAACCGTCGTACCAGCTTGAGAGAGATAGCACATGATCTTAAGATATCCCACGAGTTCGCACGTATGATTTTGAGTGATATTTTGGGCATGAGAAAGGTGGCCGCACGACTCGTACCGAAAGACCTGAATTTTCTTCAAAAACGTCATCGCGAACAGGTTGCTTCAGACATGCTGGATCGCTGTAATTCCGATTCTACATTCATGGAACGCATTATAACTGGTGATGAGACCTGGGTCTACGAGTACGATATGCAAACAAGCCAGCAATCATCGGAATGGGTGGCAAAAAATGAGCCGAAACCGAAAAAACCACGCCAAAGCCGCTCGAAAATGAAGGTGATGCTCATTGTTTTCTTCGATATCCGTGGCGTGGTGCACTACGAATTCGTTCCAGAGGGTCAGACGGTAAACAAGGAGTATTAGCTAGGCATTATGAAACGTTTGCGTGAGCGTATCCGTAAGAAGCGGCCAAATTTATGGGCGAACAACTCATGGATTTTGCATGACGATAACGCGCCTTCTCACCGAGCTACGATTGTGACTGACTTTCTCGCCAAAAACTCAACAAACGTGCTTCAGCAACCACCGTATTCGCCGGATTTGGCTCCCTGCGACTTTTTCCTCTTCCCAAAACTAAAATTGCCCCTTCGTGGCACCCGTTTTGAGTCGATTGAAGCCATAAAACAAAATTCGGCGCGAGAGCTAAAGTCCATCCCGGAAAGCGCCTATAAAAAATGTTTCGATAATTGGAAGTGCCGTTGGCATAGATGTATTGGAGCAAATGGAGCCTATTTTGAAGGCGACCCAATAAATTTTGACGATTAAATGTAAAAATGTTGTTTTAATTGAAAATTCCCGGTACTTTCTTGACAGAGTAGTATATAAAGGGTCTATCTGAGAGAGTCGGTTCCGTGCTAAAGTAAACTAGTATTGATATCACTTATAAACCTTGCAATACAGTCAAGAGCTTTTTTTCTCAATTAAAATCTACAACACCAAAATTAACGGCTTCTAATGTAATCTCTAAGATTTCCGGTCTAAATTGCGAGAAGGTTTATATTGGTCAGACAGGTAGTATCTAGAAACAAGAATGACTGAACATCGCAGAGACTGCATAAATATACACAATCCAGTCAAAATGAAAGATAATAATACCGCCCTTGCAGAGCACTCTTTCAAGGACTTGCACTCTTTCGACTTCGCTGGGGTGTCCGTACTTGGCCATCAAGGTATATTAAAAAAGAGATTGATTCACGAGATGGTATCGATAGTGCAAGATGCAAACTCCATAAATAAAAGATCCGACATAGAAAATCTGAATACTGCATATTTTAGTGTGATTAAAAAAATTAAAGAAGGAAAAATAAGGGACGAAATAAACAATTGATTAAATTTAATAAATAAGTAACAACTTCATTTTGTCGGCTTCATGACCATCCTTTGTCTCTGATAATATATTTTCCCAACTGACGGCCAGTTCATATTCCCGTATGATATCGAATATCTGATACAAATGTTAGTTGAATTGTAAACAAAGGAAGAAATGTATTGTTCATTCTGGTGCGTCTTTGAATTGATGTTTTCACCCAAATTGACAGAAGGACCCAATTGATAGTGTAAGTGAGTATTTTCTTTTCACGCCCTCAGGTCTTACTTAGACTACTTTGATTGCTTTTAATTCAATTTTTTTTTTAATTTTTAATTTTCTCACATATCAGGAATGTTTTTAACATTGTGTTTTCAGTTTTTATTTTCCATAAAATAATTTTTGTCTCTCAGAACTGGGATTGTAATTTGTTTTTGTAATGTTGATTAATTCTAATTATTCAAATTAAGATATGTTATGATTCTTGAGTTGTAATATTTAGTGTGACTTTCAATTTCACTGTAATTTTGTGTCGCTCTTCCAGAGTCCTGAGGAAGGTTTTTAGTACACCGAAATGTCGGCTTTCTATATAATTGAATGTCCTTAAGAAAATGATAATGATAATGTGTATTCAACTCATGGCACAAATAAATATACAAGAATAAATGTCAAATTCCATTAAATTTTAAATTGATAGTGTTTTGTTTAATTTACAAAAATCTAAAAACTCTGTACACACTGTACGGTTCACATTTCCTTATGAATTTGTTTAATTTCTTAATCAATAATGTATCTTCCTTTATATCACTGAATTGTTGTGGCAACGCATTAAATAATTTTATACACATATAGATAGCATTACTTGGTGTTAAAGTTAAAGAGTGAATCGGGTAGAAATATTTAACACTTTGTCTATTTGAGAATGTAAAGGCCTGTCAAATTATGTATATTGTTAGCCCGGAAAACACCTCTACACGTCTGCCTATATTTCATATTGAGTATACATCTCATTACTTAACATTTTATTTATCTAAGTAACTCTAAAAGAAAACACGGTATAGCTCATGATATTCAAAAACGTAAAGCATGCAATTAATCAGAAGCATTTAAAAGATGTTTACTTACTAAGAGTTATTAAGGGGTACTGTTATAAGTACAATTATCCTGAGTATGTTACTAATTTGCTCAGGAGGTTAATTTCCAAGAACCTTCCTCTCGGCTGCTTCAAAATACAATGGGAATGCTATATGGATGTTCTTTTCTTTGTTATTGTCACTAATCGCCTACGTGGCACGTTACAGTTACAGAATATTTGACACATAAATAACGCGGGTAAATACAATGACGTAATGGTGGAATTTATATCATCTATGAGGGATTCTGTGACTCGTATGATCCTTAGAGGATACGGATCCCTTCAATAGATAAAAAACTGAACATACAAGGCAATAATTAATAATGTGTGTGGATAGCTCAGCGTGAGAGCATCGGACTCGTGACCGGGAGGTCCGGGTTCGAATCCTGTTCAGGTGGAAAAGAAAGTTTTCAGTTGGACGGGTGTCTGCCACCATTTCACTGTTAGGTCAAAAATTAACAGTGTTGTGACCTAAAGTGGCGCAAGATCGCAGTAACAAAGCCTACACAGAACACAACTGAACTCCTAACTCGCACAAGCTGAAGAAGCTTCTGAGGATTCTTCACAGAAGATCTAGGAGTATCAGGATAATAATAATAATAATTCAGCATTTAGCGTTGTAGTCTACACAGAGGAACTGTATAATTCAGTCTGCAATCCCGAAGTATGGACAGAAAGTGTTTTTGTGAGGGAATTTTCGTTTTGAAACTTATTCCGAAACCCTAGCAGCACCAACACAAAATAAACCAACTCCCTCAAATAATAAGTTAAAAAAAACATATAATGCTAATTACAAGCTCACACACTTAAATATTCGGTCTATATTAACATCCATAAATGGTCTAGAAATACTATTAAACAATACAGCAGTTGAATTTCTAACACTGATTGAACACTGGCAGACATATGAAGAACTAGCAGCTTATAAATTCGATGGATACAAACTGTTCTCAAGTTTTTGTAAGAACTTAAATGAGCATGGAGGGAGCCCCATATATGTAAAGATTTCAATAGAATGAGTATTCCCTGAATGCTCGATTGCTCGAATGCAATTGAATGCTCGGCACTAAAATATGAAACAAGCCAACACAAAAAATAATCATAATGAGCATCTACAGGCCAAATACATCACCTTATGAAAACTTGGAAATACTCTTAGAACAATTCAACAAGATTCTTGAATTTCTAAATAAAGATAAGAATACAGCTCACACTGTAGTAGGAGATTACAATATTGATGCAATGAATAAATTAGATAAGGACACGAACACTCTATTGTTGATGTTGCAAACATACAACATCAGTCCTCAAGTTAAAGGACCCACAAGAATAATATCATTAAGTGGAAAATGCATAGACAATATATTCAGTAACATCAAGGAAGGTGAAACATCTGTAATACAACCACACCTATCAGATCACCATGCACTACACTATGAATTCAAACTTCAAGGTAATCCGGCTCCAACGAAGAAAGTGATGAAAATACAGAAACTCAAAGAAGATAACAACACGCTTTGTTGAAGATCTGAAAAACGTTGACTGGAATGTGATATATGAATTTGATGACACGCATATTAATGGTATGTGGAACTTCATTGAAAAATATAATAAACTATTTGATAAACACTTTCCGTATGTCGCAATAAATATTCATAGATCAAAAATTTACAAATTAGATCCTAGTATTCAGAAGATTAAAAGAAAATTGGACAACCTCTTCACAGCCTCGGTATGAAGACCACAATTACTGGAAGACTACAAAAGAGTCAAAAAGGAATATGATAAGACAATTTCAAACACAGACATTATGCAGAAAGAATTAGGAAATCACAATCGAAGACAACATGGCAAATTATAAAGAAACTCACTAAAAACATAGAAGACATTAAAATAATCACCATCCCAACAAGAAACCCCGAACAGCTTGTAAATGTTTTCAATATTTCGTGAATGTAGCTCCGAGCATAAACAAAAAATTTAGATCTGGAACACTTTATTATTGATTTTGATAATTATAGGCAAATGACGACTAAAACCTGGATCAGAGTGAACTGACCAAGAGCATTTAAAGGCTATAACAGGGGTTGTTAAGAAAATGTCTGGCACTAAGAATTTGATCTGGTCCTGTGATTCTTGTAGGAACCAAAAATTCAAGATAACTGAATCATTATTTGCTATAAAATCACATAAATAGTCGTCTCTCAGATTTGAAACCCCAGAGCCCAATGATGGGTGTTGAGCATTAAAATCACCCAGCCATAGAGTTCGGCCATTAAGATATGGGCTAAAAACATCCTAAAGGGAGTTTTGGATCGCAATATCACGTGGTAAATGGCTCGAAATAATGGTCATCTAAGATGACCATTATCTAAGGTAAGATAACTCATCTTACCTTCAAAAGACAAGCCTATCGTTTGGCAGCGATCCGGAAGCAGAGATGTTTTAATGGACAAAGCTTCAGATGAATTGCATATATGTATTATCCCATTTGGTATAGCTGAAGGTGAATCTAACAGCTATTAATTTCAAACCCAGTATTAGTTGTTGAAATCATTTATACAAAATCATACATTTAATTTTATGGAATTCATTTTGCAATTGCTGTTTCTCTTAGAGAACTGTTGTTATAATGTTGGTAGATAAAAAAAAAAGAAAGAGTGCAAATTGTCCCTAAGTGGAATACAATTCTATGACTGTGTCTGTAAAATTAGATTGACATTGGCACAAGAACAGAATATGGTTAAATAAATAAATGCAAGATTTAAGTATTGCTGAAAAATCATTAAAATTCCAATCTGTGCTTGGATTAAAATAAAGAAAACATTAAATACCAAGATGAATAAAGAAGATTTCGAACGTAATTCCACCACATTTCTATTGTGGGAATTTGAAATAAGAACTCTTACAGGCTAAAGACTTGGGAAATTGTCCATGGAACTATTACAAAGGCGAGTACTGAAATAAATCCAAAGAAATTGAAAGAATGGAAAACAAAGGATGCCCAAACCAGAAAGTATGTAGGCTACAGGTGACTTAAGTGTGAAAAACCCTCTTTTGAAGTTTGAATCAGCCAAAGAAATGTTTGATCAATTAAACTTAGTCTTTAATGAGGACTCATCTCAACAAAGAAACAGACTTTGGAATGAGTTTTACAATTTTAAGGTCGGTAAAATCAAGGCATTCTCTCTCTAAACCTACAAAATGTAACTTTCCGACTAAATAGACTGGATGAAAAAATATCTGATGACATTATGATATAAAGAATTATATCAGATTCATCAGACGAATATCGATACTTAAGTAGTGCATGGGACTCCTCTGCAACTGATCAAAAAACTTTGGACAGAGGAAGAAAGAAAAAGAAGAGTACAGATAAAGATGAAGTTTTTTTGATACAATTTTTCAAGACCGTTATGGAGGTAAGGAGAAGGGATTATTTGTCATAACTGTAAAAAGGAAGGACATTATAAAAATCATTGTCCTAAACCAAGAAAATAACGTTAATATAATCAAGATTCCAAAAAAGAAGGAAGAGGCATTTTCTCCATGTCAATATTGTAAGAAGACGAATGATCCACCTGAAAAATGTTTCTGGAAAGATTAAAATGAGGCTAAGAAAAGACAAAATAATACCAACCTATTCTTCTGTTTCAGATGAAGATAAACATGCTTCAGATTACATTTTTGTTGCTGACACTGGAGCAGCTAAACATTTTGTGAAAGATGCAAGTCTTTCAAGCAATCCTAAAAGAATCGGAGGAATTGACTTTGGTGTTGCCAAAGAAGGTGAGAAACTTACTTCGAATCTTTGTGGAGAAATTGTGTCCAAAGATGTTATTCTCACTAACGTTTTGCATCTTCATGGTGTAAGTAGGAATCTACTTTCAGTCAGTGCTGTGACTGAAAAAGAAGGAATTGCAATATTTTATAACAAGTGATAATATTGGAAAAATTTAAATTGTTCATGGTACTGTCGTACCAAAAGACACAAAGGACTTTGGGAAATCGATATGAAGAATAAAAATTTTGGACAAGCTTTGTTAACTCAACAAGAAGAACTCATTATTGGATGGAGTAGTCCGTTACTTTGTGATAGTTCATTTTAATGGAATGAAATAAGAAATTACTTTGTTTTCTATCACTTTTTATTATTACTGATATACAGTGACTCGAGTTTCGTAGTGTTTACTACATTTTCAAACTGAATGAACAAATTAGATCTCAACTATTATATATGCTGATTGTAGGCTTCGGCAGAGCTTTGAAGAGAGGGGTTTTCCAAAGTTCCGTCTGTTCGTTTAGTAGTTTTATTTGTGGTACGTGCCTCTTACATTTTTCAATTTCTATCGATTCTAGGAGGTGTCACAAAAAACGAAATTTCAACCCTTTTCGAACTTTGCGTGGAAGAAAATTACTTTCAATACAATAGTAAATTTTACAAACAGAAAAATGGACTTACCATGGGTTCACCTCTCAGCCCATTACTCGCTGAAATTTTTATGTCCTGTTTTGAAAGAAAAATTCTAAAATCCACACACGCAAAGCATATCACTTTTTGGTACAGGTATGTAGACGATATATTGGCTTGCTTCTGCGGAACACATTCAGAATTAAATGAAACATTAGAATATCTTAATAGTTTGCACAATAAGGTCAAATTCACCATGGAAACACAATTTGATAACAAAATAAATTTTCTGGACATAACTTTAATTAACAGTAATAATGAAATTTCCTTTGATATACATTCTGTCAAGAAAGTACCGGGAATTATCGATTTAAATCTGGCGGGGCAATGAGGCAGGTAAAATTTTTTTTTCCTAGGTTGGTACCACTGTCCTTAATTACTATACCAAGCTTGAGCGGGATCTGTCAACTAGTGTGTTTGCAACAGCTGATTAAGTCAGTCGATGTCAGAGTGCGTGCCAATTTTTACTATGGGTGATTACGTTGAGCAAAGAATTTGTTTAAAGTTTTATGTTGCAAATGAATTTTCGTGTGCCGATGCATTGAAAATGTTGCAAAAGGCCTTTGGTGATAATGCTCTATCGAAAACTCGTGCATATCAGTGGTACAGAGCCTTCAAGGACGGTCGTGAAGTGGTCGCCCATCGACGGCTTCGATCGAAGATAACGTCGATAAAATTAAGGAAAGGGTGCTGGAAAACCGTCGTACCAGCTTGAGAGAGATAGCACATGATCTTAAGATATCCCACGAGTCCGCACGTACGATTTTGATTGATATTTTGGGCATGAGAAAGGTGTCCGCACGACTCGTACCGAAAGACCTGAATTTTCTTCAAAAACGTCATCGCGAATAGGTTGCTTCAGACATGCTGGATCGCTGTAATTCCGATTCTACATTCATGGAACGCATTATAACTGGTGATGAGACCTGGGTCTAGGAGTACGATATGCAAACAAGCCAGCAATAATCGGAATGGGTGGCAAAAAATGAGCCGAAACCGAAAAAACCACGCCAAAGCCGTTAGAAAATGAAGGTGATGCTCATTGTTTTCTTCGATATCCGTGGCGTGGTGCACTCCGAATTCGTTCCAGAGGGTCAGACGGTAAACAAGGAGTATTACCTAGGCGTTATGAAACGTTTGCGTGAGCGTATCCGTAAGAAGCGGCCAAATTTGTGGGCGAACAACTCATGGATTTTGCATGATGATAACGCGCCTTCTCACCGAGCTACGATTGTGACTGACTTTCTCGCCAAAAACTCAACAAACGTGCTTCAGCAACCACCTTATTCGCCGGATTTGGCTCCCTGCGACTTTTTCCTCTTCCCAAAACTAAAATTGCCCCTTCGTGGCACCCGTTTTGAGTCGATTGAAGCCATAAAACAAAATTCGGCGCGAGAGCTAAAGTCCATCCCGGAGAGCGCCTATAAAAAATGTTTCGGTAATTGGAAGTGCCGTTGGCATAGATGTATTGGAGCAAATGGAGCCTATTTTGAAGGCGACTCAATAAATTTTGACGATTAAATGTAAAAATGTTGTTTTAATTGAAAATTCCCGGTACTTTCTTGACAGAGTAGTATATAGAAAACCCACATCAACTGATACAACAATACCAAATTTTTCAAACCATCCGATCAATAATAAACTAGCTGCTTATAGATCAATGGTACATAGAGCATTTTCAATTCCTTTGATAATATTACGTCAAAGAGGGAATTGAATACAATCAGACAAAAGCCACAAAAAATCAGTTTGAAACAAAAACTATAAATTCCATCATAAACAAAAAACAAAAGCAACTAATTCGTAAACAAATTTACTCCAATTCCAAATCAGATCATAATAACAATAAATTCATAAAACTAACATATTTTGGACCAATTTCACAAAAAATAGCTCAAATTTTGTCAAAAATTAACATAGTAACAGCTTTCACACCCTCTCATAAAATTTCTGATCTCTTTTTTAATCCGAAAGACAAAGAGAACCGACTGAATAATTCTGAAGTCTATAAATTAAGTTGTCAACGGTGTAATGGTGTATATATGAGAAACAGGCCGACCTTTCCATAAAAGGTACAGAGAGCATCAATCTACTTTTAGGAACCGGAAGAATAATTCCAATTTTGCGAACCATTTCTTCAATACAGATCACACGTTCGCAGAATTGAACAACCTTGTTATCTTGCACGTGGAAGCGAAAGGAAAAAACTTGACATCCTGGAATCCATAAAAATTGAAAAATATAAGAGGCACGTACCACTAATAAAACTACTAAACAAACAGACGGAAATTTGGAAAACCCCTCTCTTCGAAACTCTGCCGAAGCCTACAATCAGCATATATAATAGTTGAGATCTAATTTGTTCATTCAGTTTGAAAATGTAGTAAACACTACGAAACTTGAGTCACTGTATATCAGTAATAATAAAAAGTGATAGAAAACAATGTAATTTCTTTTTTCATTCCATTAAAAACTCATTAGATGGCATAATAAGCTAGGTCATATAAATTTCTATGATCTTAAAAAAATTCCTGACCTGTGTGATGGTCCAGAAAGAACCAGAGCGACACGAGCATTAGAGATAATTAATCCAGACATATATGGAAAAATTTCACCGTTTGACAATGAAGAATATATCTTGATGATTATGGATGACTGCACACATTTCTTGAAGGTATATCTACTTCATACTAAAAATCAAGCTGAATATTATAGTAAGGAATATGTGCTAGAAGCTGAGGCACATATCCATTTAAAAACTGAAATTCTTCGTTGTGATATAAGAGGCAAATTAATGGGTAATGAATTCAAACAATGGTGCAAGAATAGAGGACTTGTGATTGAATACACAATTAATGATACCGCACAACAAAACTGGAAAGCTGACAGAGTTAATAGGACTTTAATGAATAAGGTACGTGCAATGCTGTATTAATCTAAACTTTATAATAAATTTTGGGGTTTTGCTGTACTAACTGCTGTTTATCTTTTGAATAGAAGTGCAACAAGGACTGTCCAAATTACTCCCTATGAGATGTGGAACAAAAGACCAGATCTTTTAGTAACTGAAGAATTTGGTCAGACTGTCTACATAAAAAATCTAAGTTATCTAAAAAAAACTTGATCCTAGGAGTGAAAAGGTATTTTTATAAGTTACATTATACATGGATACATAATTTGGAATCATACTAATCGTAGAGTCTATATATCAAGAGATGTTGAATTCACAAATAAATTTGAACTCAAGAATCCGATACCATTGTACTGCAAGATTTACATATAAAAGACGAAGGATATGATACAAATTTTGTCCATCAAAAACATAATCAGAAGATTTACAATGTGAGCCAGTTTAAGACACATATAAAGGGAGAACTCTATAGAAAAATGTGTGTAGATATTGGTTAATGCAGAAAAGGCTGACAACAAGAGGATAATAACAAGCAGTGGGTACTTAAAAAGAAAGTTAATGGTATACACAAGGCACGTCTAGTTACTTGAGGATGTCAGCAAGAGAAAAATTCATCCAATTTTGTAGAAATTTATAGCTCGGTGGTACTACTTTAAGAATATTCCTAACTATAGCGGCTCTAGAAAATTTCAAAGTTATAAAATTTGGTGTCAAGACGGTATGTCTCAATGGTGAATTAGGTGTGTAGAAATATTCATTGAATTACCTGAAGGATATAATGAACCTGGAAACATATATTTACTCAAGAAAGTCCTTCATGGTCTCTGACAAGCTCCTCAAAAATGGAATCAAAGACTGAGAGATTTTCTGGTTCTTCAAGGATTCATTAAGAGAAAATTGTTGCCCTATCGATGACAGAAGCAGAATACATTGCAGCTGCTTAGTGTGTGAAAGAAATTAGGTATTTAAAGACTTATAGAAGAATTGAAAAATCTGAGATTGAAATATCCCTGAATATTGATAATCAGCCTCCAATTAAGATGATCAAATCGGATCAATTATCAAGAAACAGCAGATATTGAAGTGAGATATCATTTCATCGCTGATGAAATGAAACAGGGTTGGTTTGACTTGAAATACTGCCAAACAATTGGCGGATATCTTCATGAAGCCCTTGCCTGATGTGAAGTTTACAAATTTGAAGAAGATGCTCAAGAAGAAACCAAACGAAGGCTGTTTTAGTGATTCATTTTAACATTAAAGATTTCATATAAAATTTTTGTTTCAGGTTAAAATTTATTCCTATAATACAATAATTGTTTATTTCATAAGTAATGTTAAGATTTGGAAAACTTTCTAGATCTTGTGTTTTGAGATATTTATTATGACATGTTAACATTGATATTTTAACTATTTTGTACAATTTACCCTCTTTAGGGAGTGTGTTGTTATAATGTTGATAGATAGAAAAGAAAGAGTGCAAATTGCCCTTAAGTTGTATATAATTTTATGTCTGCATCAGATGTATGTTTTGCTAAATAAATGCCAGATTTAAGTAATGCTGAATAATCATTGAAAACCCCTAAAAAATAAATATATTTATTCTTAGCTCACTTCCATAGAATTTATGGCCACACTAAAAAAAATTAATAATATAGGGGTTATCGATAATTTCTCTTTTGAACTAAGACTTATCTGTCGAAATCAGATAGCTGTATGTTTTTCAAATTCACTACTGGACATTTTAAGAATTCGTTTTCTTGCAACATCTGACAAAGTATTAGGAGTATAAATAAGTTTGTGGGTTTTTTTTGGAAATTGAAGCTTTATTGTTTATACATTCAAAGTTCAAAGTATTGTATGTCGCTAGCCACTACTTTCTTCCATCTTTCTGGCAATTTATGGATCCCATCACAAAAAATGGCCGGTTCTTTGCCCGCTACCCAAGCATCGATCCATTTTTTAACTTCGTCATAATTGCAAAAGTGCTAGTCAGCTGGGCCATGTTGCTTCGATCGGAAGGAGCTGTACTGCTGTACGTTTTAACGCAAAATGTGGCTGTGCATTTTCAATTACGTTGTCGCATCAATTGTCGTCAATAGACCTCCCTTGTATTCCTTTAGTTCGATTGTAGCATATCATAATTCACCACATTCAGCTAGCTGGTCCCACCAAATACACAGCATGATCTTCCCACCATGAATATACCTGAATTAAGAGTTGGTGATACATTGCCCGATGTTTTGGATTATCGTAATGGACCCACTTTTTATCGCCAGTCACAATTCGATGCAAAAATCCCTTTTTTTTTGCTGTTGGCGCAGTAATTCACACGTGAAACAAGGGCGTTGGACGTCTATTGGCTTCAGTCATACGGCATCTAATTTCCTACCTTTCGGATCATTCCTATTGCTTTTAAACGATGAAAATGGCTGGTTGAGTAACTCCAAGTGTTTCTCTTGCGTTTTTCGTGGATTTTGATTGAGCCTTGCCTCTAATTCTTCATCTTCAAACTTTGGTGGCGCTTCGGGCCGTTCTTCGTCGTCCAAATCAAAATTGCCACTTTTAAATCAGACAAAAACACTTCTGACACGTTAGTTCAGCTTGAGCATGGTCATCCTAAACATCCACTAAAATACGATGACTTTCGGCAGCCTTTCTCTTCATATTGAAGTAATGAAACAAAACTCCGCAAAAACTCATTATTTGGTGCAAAATTTGATATTTTCAGAGCACACACAAACTGTTAATTACACTTTAGCGAAATGACAGATACTGAAAATAAGGCAATGAATACACTTCAAAATGAAGGTGTGCCAGATGAAACAATGGAATAATAAGCTAGTAGCAACATTTGTTATCAAAACAGCACAAACGTTTTTACTCCTAATATTGAAAGTGAAAACCATTTTTAATTCGATATTCTCAAAATAATTGCTGGAAAAAAACTAAATCTCATTAAGATTCCTACTTCATTTTTGGGGATTTTTGGACACTCTGGGGAAAATTTCGGGGACAACATTCCATAAAATATTTTTTGGGGATTTCAGCTTTCCACTGAGGTTTTTGTGGGGTAAAATATTCAAATTTAATATCTTATATATTTTCCTAAGGCAGCTCACATTTTGAATTTAGTTGGACTGACATAAGAAAATACTTTTGTTTTCTATCACTTTTCATTAACTGAATATACAGTGACTAGAATTTCGTAGTGTTTACTACTAAACTGACTAAAACAAATTGTATCTCAACTATTATACATTCGTTAAAGGCTTCGGTAAAACTTCGAAAAGTGGAGTGTGCCACAGGTCCGTCTGCTCATTTAATAGTTTTATTGTTGGAACGTGCTTTCTGTGTTTAAATATTCTGATGGATTCCAGGATGCCTAGTTATTTTCTTTTCGCTTCCAGGTGCAATATTTCAAGACTGTCCAATTCTGGAAAGATATAGTTGGTTTCGAAAAAATGTTTCGCAAAATTAGAGTAATCTTTCCGGTTCCTAAATGAAGATCGATGTTCTTTGTACCTTTGGCAAGATGGCAAGATCTCGTTGGGAGCTGCACTGTTGACAACTTAATTTATAGACTCCAGACAAAACAACCGGATGAATAATTCTGCAGTCTGTAAATTAAATTAAGAAATCGATTGTCAATTTTAAGCCCAGAAGCAATTTTGATAGTTCGATTTCATTTAATGAAAATCATTATATTATATTCTGTGTATTCATTCATAAAGACAAAGAAAAATTTGAAGATTTTCTTTTAGATTAACTTAATATAATAATGGTTTTCACGAAATGAAAAAATTTTCTCTTATAATCATCTACAATTAATTATTCTTATAATTATTGGAGTTCAGTTATACTAAAATATAAGTCTGGGGGATTGTTCGAAAAATATCCTGATTTTGGGGTATTCTCAATGAAGCAACATGGCAACCCTGGATCATAGTGAGGACATTTTAGTCCTAGGTACATAAATCACCAAAGCTGTATTATTCAGTAATCTGCGTATTCAGTTTAAGTTTGCTGTTGCGATAAAAGTGAATATTGGTTTAGCAATAGTGTTAATTTTTGAATATTTGTAAGTAAATTAAAAGGTTTCTGCTTTCATAGTGTAATTATAATGATTCTTTATATCTTCACCGAATTGAATTATAGTCGACTGTTATATACCTCCTAAAATGCAAACCCATCCTGATCTTCTGGAGCCTCTATTTTTGCGGTTATTTTGTCACTTTGGCAGATACAAATGAAATTCAGTATACAGGGGTTTTTGGCTAAGCCAAATTGTTTTGTGATAACAAAAAAACGTAATTTCAACCAGTGGCGGAAATAGTCGGACTTCCATAAAATTACTCCTAATAAATCAGTTGGTGGTTTGCAAGAATTTTCAGTGAGAAAATAAGATTCTTTAAAGGTTTTTAAGGAAAAGAGGTGCAGTAATTTGATTAAATCGGTCCTTATTTGATGGAAATTTATTTTGATTAAATAAAATAATATAGATTATTTCCCCAATGTATTAATTTAACGGCAATTGGTTCACCAACACTGGCTTCGTCAAGTTTACATTTTGAATATTTGATTGAAAACGTTCTTAAGCACCATTCTCGAGAATAGAAGTTTTTATAACGTGGGGCGTTTAACATACACTAACTTTTGATCTCAAATAATTCAGTAGATGCCTGTCACTTCGGTCAGGTGCTTTGTTGGAATATATGTATAATTAAACCTTTTTTTTCGAGAGTGGTTTCAAATAAGTGTACTATTTTTCTTTAAAAATGTTTAGAGAATCTTATTTTCTGCTCAAGAATTTAACAAGATCAGTAGCTCATTTTATTGAAGTCCTCCCCAATTATCTCGTAAAAATACAGGTTTGTGGAGGTCATGGTAAAGGGATTTCAACTTCTCAGAGATACTTTTTAGGACATAAGTTGACAGGAATTTGTCTCATATTTTACCTCTAGAATTATGTCGTTAAATATATTAATCTGGGAAGCTTTGTCAGTCACCTAGTACTGACTATCGAACACAAGTTTTAAGCAATGGTAGTTTTATGAGCTGTTGTGAATCACTAGGGGGTGGTACGAAATTGATAGTTGTCTCTATTCACAAACCATGTGGAGGAGAGAGAAGTGTATTTTTTGAAGCCTTTGAAACTATTATTTCCTATTTCGTTTCTGAGGATTGCTCTTTGAGTGTGGCTGGAAATTTTAATATTGACATGAACTCTTAGTGCAGTGGAAGAAAAGAATTTTCGTCAACTCTTGAATCCTTAGCTCTAATTTTAACTATTAACAGCTTCAATCACATTTTACCTGCATGTGAGAGTTGCATAGAAATTATCCTAATATATCATAATATTACACTGTGCAATTCTGAAGTCATTCACTCTTTAGTGTCCGACTACAAAAATAATTTTTCCAAAGCCATCATGTCTCTTCTGAAAACTTAACTGAAAAAAGATGTTTTGTCCCTCATGTAAATGAATGTAAACTGTATGTATACTGGACATCTTTCTTGGTATCAGTACGGTGGATTCAGGATATTCTAATAAATACAAACATGTTCAAAAATAGTACAATCAGGAACTGATTAAAGACCGGTATCTGAAACACTGTTGATTAATGTTGCCAGGGAACTAAGAATTAAGACATCTACTCGTTTTGATGAAACTTCAATTAAGATAATAAAGTCAAACTTCAATCACATTTTCAGGCTCTTATCGTCATTAACTCTTTGAGCAGTGGGGTGTTTGCAGAATGACTGAAGTACACAACTGTGAAGCCTGTATTCAAGAGAGGGAGACAATATATCGCTTTCGTAACGTGGTTCTAGATCCCCAGTGGCGCCGGGGAATATAATATTTAAATTCCTATAAACACTTTTCTACAGAATTAAATTCAGAATTATTTCTGGAAACTTTGACCACATATATTAAATATCATATATTAAAATAGTATCACAATATATATAATTGAATAATTTAAAAATTTTTTTTGCAGGAAACATGCCTAAAGTAAAAAATAAATAAAAAAGATTGGGACACAAGGTAAGAAATTATCAATTATTTTGTAATAACCAACTTTATTGTTTTATAAACTTCTGCCTAAATCTCTGCTGTTACCAATTTTATAGTAACAAACTACCCTATTGGTTTTTTCCTTTTTATTTAAATTTTATCATTTTATCCAAAAGTAACCTTCGTTTGGCCTACACACAAAGGTAGGTCTTAAATTGTTCATAGATTATTCTGAGGTGATAGGGGGAAAAGAAAACAGATATCATAATTTTACTCATTTATGTTTAAAAATGAAAGTATCAACTGTCCAAACTGTTGTTAATAAATACTATTGACAATAAATTCATCAAATATACTAAAATTAATTTAAACAAAATTTCAGTAGAATGAACTATCAAGTAAAATTGAAAGAAAACAAAATAATAAGAAAAATTCCACAAATTATCGATTCACAGAAGTTAGAATAAAATTAGAGGAATTCTTCAAATCAATGTTTCCGAGTTTTCAGTAACCTTGGATATACGTAATTATGCTATAAACTTAAATTCGTATAAAAAAACTAAATATCCAAGATAAGTATATTGTAAGACTCACGTCAAATGTAGCTATTCTAAGGTTTTGTCAATTTACAAAGAAAAACGACGAAAAAATCTTTCTTTCCGCGCTTCTAACGGGTTTTTAAACTTCAACAATTTTGTAGGCCCGGGAATCACTAACCATAGATTACATATTACACAATGATTCATTTGATCTATGGCCAAAACGTAAATAAAGTTGAAATTTTAGAAATTCATTTTCAATGGCAGTTTTGATTAAATCCTCAGTAACAAGAATATATCTAACAAAACTTCAAATTATACCTTTCATACTTTTTACCGAAATCATTAGAGTTGTATGATTAGAAGATTCAAAACAAAATTTTCAAAAACAAATAACTAAAATGTTAATTCTAATATTATTTGAAAAATTTGACTCAAAATTATTATTTTTCGGAAACTTATTGGTTTTTCCTCGTAAAAAAATTAACCTGATAGCCTAATTAGCCTAATATTTGAGTGGTTGGTAGCCAGGGTAGAAGAGAAATTTTCTAGTCAGACAAGTTATACAAATCTTACGAGGAATCTTCACAGAAGGTCTAAGAGTATCAGGATAACATCAATATCATCTGAATATTGTTACTTTCAGGTCTACGAAGGTCTACAAGAATCAGGAGAAAGCCTGACTATTTTGCAGACGTCGTAGACTGGACTACTCTTAAACGTAAGTTATTTTTTCTTTACCTTAAATTTGATGTGCTCCTGAAAAAACCAGAACAGCAAATTCCAAATATCATAAGTATTTATATTATATATTTTTGTTGCTGCTGGATTTGAATTTATTACGTCCTAGAGCCTCCAATCTATGGGGCTTGCAAGAATATGGCAACGATGCTATGACGCAAGTATCTTTTTAATAATGCAATGTAATTTTGCCGGCGCTACATCTAATGAAATGTTTTCAAGATTCATAACAGATTGAAAATATTTAGAGTAGACCATAATAGTCCTTTTCCCTTCAATAGGTTTCACTCACTACTCACTTTCACAGTTTATTCCTGTATTTCCCTCTCATTGATTCAGATGTTTGAAATGAAATAAAATTTCCCAAGAACAATAACTCAATGATTCTGACAAAGTCCTCAACATTTCATTTTTTCTTTCTCCGTGATATATGCACCAGCTGCTTTTGTTTATATGTTCTTCAAAAGTGTTAAAAAAAATAATGAAAGTATCATTGAAGTCCTTCAGTTTAATCTGACCCAATTTATTATAAATAACTATTGGCAGAACTGTCCTCTTTCATGTGAATAAATCGTATTTTTAAATCTTTTCAGCAGTTATTTCATTACGAATTCTAGTTTGTTCGAAATTGCTCGAATTCGCTCTTTTCCTGATTTTTTGACGTTTTCCCTGCTTAGGGAGGAATTGCAGCACGATACTCAATTTCTTCATCATTATGACGTCAGTCATTCTGGTCATTTTTCACTGAGGATACCTAGAAAACTAATGATCGTAAATTAGTAAAATTTAATATTTATACCCTCACCACTTTTCTTCTAAAAGTTTTCTTATAAATTTCTTAACATGTGAATGCAAGATCATTTTTTCAAGTATTCAATGTGACTATTTGTCAAACTAGCTCCGCCTCTTCTCCAGAGTTCACTTCATCCTCACAATAGGTTTCATTCCTCGATTGCCTTTTGAATCCCATTTTGTGTTGAAGTCCACGCCGAAAAATGGTACAATTGAGAATCTTTCTAGAAAAATTGCCATCCTGTATTTTAATAACCACGCTCTGCTACCACTATTAATATTTATGGGATTGATTGATTTTATTTTTTCTATTAAATAATTTCAAGATACTTTTGTTCAACTTTGTTTCACTATTCAACTTAACCTTACAATTTTTCAAAACAACGCTACAATCTTAATTGATGTAAGGTCACATTAACACAAAATAATTTTAAATCACAGAATAACAATGACTAGAAATCATTGTGCTTTGTTCTTCAACAAGAAGAAAAATTATAATGAACAACACAAAAGAAAATCATTAGCCGAAATGTATTTACGTATGAAGTATGATTCATAATTAAGCAGAATTTTTTCTTCATTTAAATTTTTTTGTCATTATATTGAAGAAATATCTAGAGGATTATTAGAAAATTAATTTTCTTTGAATGAGTATGTTGAAACAGTATGTGCATTGTTAGGAGAACCGAATTTAACTTATGTTAATATATTTTAGGAATAAAGACATGAAAGCCTCAAAAAATTGACTAGTCCCTAGAAAGAGATAAGAAGTAAATTACACATATTTTTTATCTATCTCAAAGAATACACCACTACACTAAAACTTCAGAGGGATCTTCACAGAAGACGTGTCAGAATAGAATTAAAAATCAAAACAAAGGATAATGGAAAAACGTGTCGGCATTAGTTGAAGTATTCCATGATATACATATACGCTATTTATGTATATATTATTTTGTTAGGTATGCACTCCCTAATCCAAATCGACTATAACATATAATGATAAATTGCTTATTGCGATCCTTGAGCCAGTTCCTCGCTTGATGCTTATACCTGTCATGATTTCTTGTCGACTTGTTTATATATGTTTTATCTGAAACCGGAACACCCAAAGTATGCAGAAGCCACTGTTGTACGATCTGACAAGAACTGGATGGTTTCATATGGGTAGATAATATCAGAAATCGATCATGTGCACATGTGATACATCTTGGACGTCCATTTTCAGTCCTTTCGGTCATGTTTACCTTGTAACCAGAATACAATATCTCCTATCTCGCACAAACTATATAAAGCTTCTGAAAGATCTTCACAGGGTATCTAGGAGTATCAGTATCATTTATCAAAAATAGCTCTGTTTATGAAAATATATTTATTTTTTCATTAACTTATGATAATAACCTTGGTGCATACTTATCACTTCTCTCACATAAAACAGATATAAACTATGTTGATGAACTTTTACTATACTTGGATAGTATCAGCATTGCTCCTGGATCTTTCTCTATCATGTTCAGCACATCCTAAATTTGCGGTTTTACTATCATTTGCTCTCCTGATCCTAAAATTCGTTTTAATGTGCCTATTTGTTATATACCTTAATTACGTTTTATTAAAACACTTTTGCAGCTTTAAACTTCAATAAACTATACTTTTATTTTCTTCCAAATAGAAATATAATGTATCATGAAATTTTAGATAGGCAGAACTAATATCTACGATATCGCTTCATCTCCCTCATATTTTATGCTACTATTTGACAGATGTATAGGGAATGTGAAGTTATGTCTCTATGCCTATGAAACGTATCGATGTGATCATATTCACTAATACTGATTTAGAATAATACCAAATGAGGAGAGGGTATATGGTTGGAATTTTAAGCTGAATACGTTCTGGAATAATAACATTGGAGCTGTAGATAATTTATCCAATTTGGCTGCATGTTTTTTTGAATACAGTTACTGTGGTAATGATAGAACATTATTGATTGCCTCTTTTATAAATATAATTTAATTCAAATAGTTTCGA
This sequence comes from Megalocaria dilatata, assembly GCA_034642435.1. Lineage (NCBI taxonomy): Eukaryota > Metazoa > Arthropoda > Insecta > Coleoptera > Coccinellidae > Megalocaria > Megalocaria dilatata. The sequence goes on along the minus strand of CM067862.1, from coordinate 4,100,252 downwards.
CTTGTGCAAGCTTAGTAACAACTATTTAATCACCTGTGTTTAACTTTTTACTGCCGATACACCGATTTTTCAGTTCCACGATCACGATGTTTTTGTTTTTAATGGTTTGCATAATATTCAATTGTTTTTTTTGGCAGAAACTTTAGCTAATTGTTCACAGGCCTGTTCCCCCGTACAAGGGTAAGGAGGACTATTGAACTGGAAGGGACAGAAACCCCACCGCCAAGAGCAGTGAATAGAGCCTCCTTGACCAGAGCCCCTAAGAAAGTCCTTTTAAAACCGACGAAGGTAAATCTATTACTGAGTGTCCGATTTTTATCTGATATTTATGAAATTATCTAATAACCTTAAATGTTTTCTGGTTCGATATTGTTTGAATACTGCATAATCTACGATATTCAATGCAAGAAATATAACCATTTTTTTTTTGTTTTATAGGGGTCCCCTGGCAGTACAATTAAGGATGGTAAAAAATTATTCTTGACTTAATTAACTTTATTCATTGGTTTTATTGAGACATATTCCAATTAGGACAAAATATAATACTCTTTAAAAAAAGACGTTTAATCTTTCAACATTGTAAATAGTGGTGTTTAAATTAAATATATTTCCAAGCGTCTTAAAGATACATTCATTGAAATATAAAAAGTAAAATCTATACATGTAAGGCAGTAGCACAATTGAAATGTCTGTACATATGTGAGTCAGTAGATAATAGGGGGACCGGAAAATAATGTCCTTTCTGTGCATGTTGATATTTGATTTGTCAGCTCATAATCGGGGAACTCTCAAACACCCTTAACCAACCTTGGTTGAACATCCAAGAACATTTGCAGCAGATTGGAAGAATGACCAGAGCAGGCATTTGGGTCCCCCATAATCTATCCGAAGAGAACAAAGCCAACCGATTCATCACATGCAACATATCGCTTCAACGGCACTATACAGAACTGTTCTTTGGTCCCTTGATCACTGGAGGCGAAAAATGGGCCCCATATGACAATACAAAACGCAAGAGGCTCTCCAAATGAATCACCACGAAGAACTACGATGCCGGGTTTACATCCCAAAAAGGCGCTTCTGTGTATTTGGTGGATATCGCCCGATATCGCACCCTCGGATTTACATTTATTTCGATCACTTTGAAAATTTCGATGATGTCCAAAACGCCATCTCGAGAAATTTTACTCAAAAACTAATTAATTTTTATCGGTCTGGCATTGAAAATTTGCACACTAAATGGCAAAAGATTTTTTATAATGAAGGTGATTACATTGTTGATTAAAAATAAAAACTTGTTGATAATTTATTTGTTCGAATTTAATTTAATTAATAATATTTATTTATCATATAATTTTAATAATTTTTTTGCCTTCCCATTATTGAACAATTATAATACAAGCATATATTATCCTAAGAAACAAAAATATACTTCGGTCACAGAAGTAGTGCTATACTACTTGTAAGTGACATAATAAATACAACTCAATGGTATCAGCTACATCACAAAAAAAATGAATAAAACTTCTCAAAATTCAAAACAAAATGAATAACAGTTCCAAAAACACAGAAACCGTTAGCAAAAAAGGATCACAGCATCCGATCAACATATTCATTCCCAATGTCATCGAATTAATTCCGACTGATCAAATCACGCACAATCCCTCTATCGATATTCCGCAACCAATTTTTTATCTTCTTCTTGAACCCAATGCCACATACCGATGTCTTGAGCTCCTCCGGGAGGAAGTTGAAGAGCCTAGGAGCAATGTATGAGGCGCATCTTTGCCCAACGGTCTTGAATGCTCTAGGTACAACTGCACCGTCCTCTTTCAATCTCGTGTCGTGTTGGTGGCCAATTGGGGTAATCTTTATCTTCTGTCGATTTATGTCCATTAGATGATTCAGGGCGAACAACTGTCTGATATCACTCTTTCCTGTATCCATATATAGTCTATCGGAGGGAAGTCTAATCTTTTTTTTGTATATGATCTTTAATATCCACTTCTGTAGTACTTCGAGGCTTCGATGATAGCAATCAGCCAAACCTTCCCAAGCCGATATTCCGTAAGTCAGTTGCGATTGTACCAATGCATAATACAGGATATTTAGATGTTTTTCTTCTAAAAATTCCCTCAGAACTCGAAATCTCTGGATCAGTCCCCTCAATTTTCCCTTTAGATTTTTTATATGCAGGTTCCATCTAAGATGCTCATCAATTGTTATTCCAAGATATCTGACATGTTTTGCGGTTGGAATTGAAGTATTTGGTCCTATCTCGAGCGGTGCATCATCAGGTAAGTTACTTAAATATGAAGTGAATTTCATATATTTAGTCTTTGCGCAATTTAGTGTCAGTTGGTTACTATCCAACCACATCTTAACATTAACCAAATCATTTTCTGCCTTCCACTTTAGGGTATCCCAACATTCAGACTTATATATGATGGCCATATCATCTGCGAAGACGACCATCTCACCAACCGTTTTTTGCCGAAGTAGATTATTCAAATAAATAATGAAGAAAATGGGACCGAGGACGGTGCCCTGTGGAACACCGGACTCTACAACAATCGGATTGCTTTTTGATCCATTTATGTCCACTACCTGTGTTCTATCAGATAGGTAACTCTTCATAAGTTGAAGTGAGACTCCTCTCATTCCATAGTCCTCCATTCTTTCCAACATTATCCTATGGTTCACTGTGTCGAATGCCTTTGTGAGGTCGATGAATAAACAAAGCGCCGTGATTTTCTTATCGATAGCTCCATACAGCTCCGACGTTAACTTCAAAATTGCATCCTCTGTCGACTTCCCCTCTCTAAAACCAAATTGTTTTTCAGAGAGAATGTTATTTTCATTCAAAAATCCTAGCATTCGAATCTTGATAACCTTCTCTACAATTTTTGATAGGTTCGAAATCAATGTTATCGGTCTGTAATTATTCATATTACTTTTAGAGCCCCCTTTATGTAATGGTTTGATTATCCCCAACTTCCAGATGTCCGGAAACTCACCTGATTCAAAACATAAATTAATAATATAGGCCATTGGTGAACATATTTCTTCAGCTACCTCTTTCAGTGTTTCCGATCGTAAATCATCATATCCTGTACCTTTGCTCGATTTTAGTTGCCTTATGATGGACAACACTTCAAATTGATTCGTGGGCAGGAAGAACAATGTCTTTTCACACCTGTCCCTCCTTTCCTTGTATTCGCCCAGATCGTCCGGTGTATTCCTGCTGTTCTGACCAATTTTACCAAAGAACTCATTCATCTTAATAGCAATATCTCTATCGTCATTGATTGTTATACCTTCCTCTGTCTCAATCTTACGAATTGTTGTTTTAGCTTCTTCCTTGCCATACATTTTATTAATACATTCCCATAGACCTTTAGACTCATTCTTCCTCCCCTCAATGTTTTTTTGTATATACTCTCGCTTCGAGCGTTTTATGAGCTTTGACAGGGTTGACTTGTACCTTCTATACTTGTCCTGCAGCTCAAAGGATTCCCTGTTTTGCTGCACTTGTGCAAAAAGTTTATTTTTCTTATTAACGCATTTTAATATTGATGGTGTTATCCATTGCTTTACAGCGGTAGTTTTCCTGTTTATTCTGACCTTCCTGGAATTTTGCGCAATATGATGCTTCAGCGTGTCTAAAAAATTCGACGCAGCTGCATGGACATCCTGAGAATCAAAAACGCAACCCCAATTCTCCGATCTCAAATCATCTTTCAGTTTAGAGTGCTCTATTATTAGTCTAGTCGTCTCGAGTTTTTTCTTTGGACATGCTGTATCTCCTCCATGTATCTTAAAAACTAGAGCTATCGGAAAATGGTCTGTTATGTCATATTCCAGGACAAATGATTGAACATCGCGAAAGATATCCCGCTGTGCGACCTTTAAATGAAAATGGTCCAAACATGTACCACTTCGAACTCGTGTGCATCTGTTAATATAAGATATAAAACCAAAGTAACCCAATATGTTCTTAAATTCTTCCACAGTGTCGTCCTCAGATAGAATATTAACGTTCATATGTCCCACAAGTATATGGTTTTTTATATTGGCACTATTCTCCAGGTAATAAAATATATCTCTGCTGAATGCTTCCGGATTAAGACATGGTGATCTGTACATACAAGAAATCAGAATTTTACTCGCACCTCGAATTACCTCCAACTCTATACATTTAATGGGTCCAATGTGTACTACATTGTGGGAATATGTCAGGATACTCTTTACGTAAACAACAACCCCATCACATTTGTTTACACATCCCTCATTATAAATGATCCGATAATTTTCCAAATTAAACAGACCTATATCATGTATTCGGTTAGTCTCGCTCAAGACAATGACATCCACCGATTCTGGCGGAAACTGCTGTAAGAAACATATTAACTCATCATAATTCTTATTCAAACTTCTTATATTCAGATGAACAACATTGAATTGACCAGCCTCCACAATATATTCACTGAATTCCGAAACATCCCCAACAAATGTGGCTCCAATGCTTGTTCCACTGTAATCCCTTATATAAGGATTCATGACCAAAATCCGCATGAGACAAAGGAAAAAAAGAAAAAGAAAAAACAACACCCCTGAAATACAATAAAAACAGAAAAACGCTCCGAATAAATTAGTGTAAAATATCTACTTTACCCCCTTTTTACTAGAAGCCCTCGACGTGGAAGACTTGTGTACGGGTGGTGTTGCCTCTCTACCCGCAGAATTGAATCTGTTCCTCAGTTTTCGATCAAAATCTGATGTATTCTTCAAAACTCTTTCTAAGTCTGTGACCTCCTTCTGAATTTTAGATTCTTCTTGGTATTGGATATGAGTATTGTCCTCCATTAGTTGTTTACCCCTTGCCACAGGAAATGGAGAACTTAGGGCACTCCTTCGTTCTACCTCTTCTAAACAAGCTGTTTGACGACGAGCCTCCTCAGAAACCTCAGCCAAATCACTTGGATTGTATTTTTCACCATTTACATACAAACTCCAACCCCTTCTATATGCTCGGTAATTCTTAGCTCTTGCTTCCCTTAAATTAGTGATCAGAATTCTTTCCCTTTGTTTATCTTCCTTGCATAAATCATCATTTATATAAATATCAGTACCACGGAGCTTAGCCTTATTAGCTTTCACCTTAGATTTGGCAATATAGGAAGTGAATTCCACCTTGATCGGGGCCGTATTAGATTTTCCCAACCTGTAGATGTTATTGATATTTTCCAAGCTCAAGTTCGTCTCAAGAACCTCATTCAGCTTGCTTATGGTCGCGTCGACAATCTCCGAACCTTCTAATTTCAAGCCACTAATGACAATGTTGTTCTTCCGTGAATGTCTTTTCAGTTCTATTACATCTGCCTCAATAGCAGTGACACGTTTTTCCACGTCAAAAATTTGTAGTCGTGTTTTTCTACTGATTTCTCTAATTTCGTTCCCCAGGGCATCCAGTTCTTGCTTCAAGAATTTTGTCTGATTCGCTATTTCTTCTCTTAAAATTGCGATCATATCTGGTTGTGACATACTTGATTCGCTCCGTCTATGGATTGCTTTAGCTTAAGGATTCCCGCTGCACGTGTTCGATGACAACAATATACGTGACGAATCTGAAGATAAGCCGATGACTCCCGACTTCAAAATTCCCTTTGAACTAATTGAATCGCCAAAATTAAACACGATGGACTCAAACAGTCAATGAACACACAAAAATGCACTCACTTTAATAATCATTCCTCCTTCAATACACTAATAACTCTCAACTTTTTGAAGACTATTTTGATAACGTCCGTTCGCATTGATACCACATTCACACATTAATTATATATATATAATTATATATTTATTAATATATTTATATAATTATTATTAAATTTATATATTTATTATTATATTTATATATTTATTATTATTTAACAATATTTAACCACAAGCAAAGACCTAGTTCACCCATGATCCAAGTGGACAATAGGAATATAACACCCTCTCCAGCAATAAAATACCTTGGCATACAAATTGATAGCAAAGCAAACATGAAACTTCAAGCAAACTTCGCAAAAAAACAATTGCAAGACCGAAACACTTCAAATTTCTCACCTACAAGATTGTTTTGAAAATGCCACAAAGATATTCAAAACAATCTGCAGATCGATTCTTGAGTATGGTCATCCACTGTATGCAACCTAGAAATAAGAGAGAGAACACGGCTGTGACATCCTCAAAATAGATTGCACAATCCACCCAACGAACTGCTATATAGAAAGACCAAGATCAGCCAATAACAGAAAGGCTGAAAATTTTGAATGAAAGATTTTTAAAACGGCTGCAGGAACTGGACGACATATTTGGGATTGTCCCATAGGGATCCAGCGACCGAGCCACTCAGAAAGCTTCCAGTCCAGACTGTAATGGACAGCCAAATTAGAAGTGCCGTTTATTTGAGTTGAATTTTTACATGCAATAAGTTTGTTCTTCTTTGCCTCTAATACAATCAGATGTACAGGGCTGAAGGACTTTGGTCGATGGCCTTTGACTGTGGTCAAAAACGATTATTATTATTATTAATTTAAGAAAGCGACCTTACTTTCCGGTCCCCCTAATAATAATTTCACACGAAGTTGTACTACTACCTGACAGTAATGACTCAGAAATCTTTATTCTAGGTATTATTTGAATATTTTCTATTTCAAAATGATTTTTCTAAATGACAAATATATTCATTTTCATAAGTAGAATAACTATTCGGAGGAAAAGTTATAATCAAAATTATAGAAGAAAATCATTAGCCAAAATTTTCAAATTTGTATCCCGGTGTTTTTGTGTTTGATGATTGTTTTTTGGTAGAAACTCTGTAGTTGATTCTCCACAGGCCTCGCTCTCCATAGGGAAATAAAAATGGAGCCAATGACCCCACCCTCCAGACCCATAAGGGGGGTTTCGTTGACAAGAGCCCCTAAAAAAGCACAACCTGTTTGGGAACAATTATAAAATGAGGTAAGTTATTACATTATGTGTGTGGATAGCTCAGCGGGAGAGCATCGGACTCGTGACCGGGAGGTCCGGGTTCGAATCCTGTTCAGGTGGAAAATATATTTTTCAGTTGGACGGGTGTCTGCCACCATTTCACTGTTGGGTCAAAAATTAACAGTGCTATGACCTAAAGTGGCGCAAGATCGCAGTAACAAAGCCTACACAGAACACAACTGAACTCCTAACTCGCACAAGCTGAAGAAGCTTCTGAGGGATCTTCACAGAAGATCTAGGATTATCAGGATAATAATAATAATAAAAAAAAAAATGTCTCACTGTTTGACTAACATTCACTTCATCCTTGATTCAATTCTGGACGCTTTCAAAACTTTCTTAGTGTTAAGGTAATCAGTAAGTAGTAATAGTATTGTATGCAGTTAACCACCCAAATCACAGACATACCTACAGTTTAACATTTAATTAAGATAAAAAATGCAATATTTTATAGAAAGTATTTGTGATGAAAATGTTAATGGTAATTGAATTTAATCAGTCTTTACTTGGTGGAAATCCATATTAAATACTGTTTAAATAAGGTTATTCCGATTTTTACAAATTTTTATTGTTATGTTTACAACAATCGTTTCGCTATCAGTGTAGCATCATCAGGCAGGTTTACATTTCAAAATGTAAACCTGCCTGATGATGATACCCTTAATTAATTAAAAATTTGTGGAAATCAGAATAACCTTATTTAAATATTATTTTATGTTATTGGTTATCAAAATATCATTTTAGCATGTTTTATTGCAGAAAATAACCATAATGAAATAAAGTTCACTATATAGTAAACAACATTCAATAACAATACTCTTCAATAATGTAATAAGCCACCTCTTTATTAGAGGTGGTTGGATGGAAAATATTACTAGATTGACTTAATTTACGAATGGGGTGCGAACCAATGCTAGTCGAGCGGTCCTAGGAAGGGTACGGCCTTCGCGAAAATGGAAGGTCTTTGATGTTAATAAATTTTCTCTGTGATAATGAAGATGGTAATGAAACTCAATTATGGATTTAAAGAAGTATAATGATAAAGTGTGCCAAAGTACAGTAGTTTTAACAATCCTAAACTCAATAAAATTTAAATAAAGATGACACACTGAATAATTAAGGAGAGGGCGATGCGGATCCCTCAAGCACTACAAATCATTTATATAATTCTTAATTCTGTTTAAACTCCTCTAACATAATAATTACGAAGGGATATGTCAACCTTCTTCTTAATTTCTGACTCTACTTTAATATAGACAATTTCAACCTGAATAATATACCAAAATTTTGTAGATACTTTTTACCCCTAGACTCCAAGACCATAGATTCACAACAAAACTGAGCACACGCGATTTTCTACAAGCAACGACCTATTTAACTCGAACAATAAACGATAAAGAACGACTACCGGTACTCTTTAATTCCTTGGTCCCGGAACTTAGCACTATATTCAATTTCTCAAATTCTTCTGACTCAATTCTTAAACTTCAAAAAAAATTACTAATATCACTCAATATAATTATAATAATTCTAAATTCTGAGACCAATTCGATCCTCACACCGCGATCTTTTTTCGACGATTTTACTAGTTTTTCCGACGTGTCAAGACTCCCTCACAAACTCTCATTTTGGCCCTTTTAATACCTCCCACGCGTCGGTTTTCTCCTTCCACATTTTTCTGATCCGTTCACCCGCTCAAAATTGCAACTAAGCACTTCTCAAAATTTCAGCTCTTTGTCGAGCCACACGTGTTAATTTCGACGTCAGCGTGTTTCTTTAGAATTTCCGTTCCTGCACTCATCTGAAGGAATATGTTTACGTTTCGTACAATTAGTTCTTATGAACTTTTTAATGTGTAGTTTGTTATTATAATATATAGGTCAGAGTAAAATAATTTCCTTTAGAAGCCGCCGTTCGGGCGTGCCTGGAAAGCGAATTCCTAAGTTTACCATTAAGTGGTCTGGAGATTAGAATAAACAAATTAATTCTGGGGAATTGAACCTCGCGTTGAATTTGCTTTTGTCCAATTAATTAATTCCTGTATCATTACAGCCCTTTCATGAATTTTAAACCTTGTTGGTTTACCACAATAGTTTAAATATAGCCGTTTTCTGTGTATGTGTTTCATTTGATAAGAATAATAAATGATCAGTTTTTGTGTCGAAATGGTTCACTAATTTTTGTATAATAGCTTTTTGCGAATAAATCAAATAGGTGAAACTATCGGTTTGTCTGCAAAAATCCCATCATATTCTTAGAAAACCTTATGCCTAGAACAAAAACGCATACTTATTTCCATTATACTCGGCGAATTTGAGATAAGAGGAGATTTCATTTCTCTTTCAGCGAAATTGCAACTTAGATTAACACAAGTCTAAATACTGTGGTGTATGTTTCTGAAGCAAAATTCCTGAAAGATCAAACAGTAAGAGTAATGGATACAGGCTTTAATGTGGAACCATAGAATGCCTCCAAATTTGGCTCTTATGGTGTAGAGAACGTTTACGTGGGGTCAGTAGGGGAATATATCTAATGTGACAAATACAGATACTGTTTGAGGGTCAGTGATAGTCAAGCAAGAGAAAAAGATGTAATAGTAAATTCTCTGTGGAAAGGCATGTGCATCACACTGTTGGAGTTATGGTGTGGTCCTATCTGCTTATTGCTTTTATTAAGAGAAAATATTATGAACTAGCTTTATATACAGAAATTAGTGGCATCTCATATCCTTCACTATCTTAGGAGCATCTGCATTCCACATTTCCAACAAGATAAAGCCCAACCACATGTAGAGAGCGACATTGGACTATACTAGTCAATTTGTTGCCATGGCCACTTCTATTTTCGAATCTTTCAAATCATTGAACAGGTTGGGTAAGAGGAGAATTTACCACATCCTCCACATACTTTCTGAGAGATCCTTGTTTTTAGGTACATATAGCCTGATATAATAAATCTCAGGTTTGTTGCTACAGAATGAAATATTTGAAGAAACTACTGGGTAGGAAACAATTTTATATTTTAATGAATATGTCACCATTTCGAGTGATATCATTTGAATTAATATTTTTTCAGGTTGGCCTCCAGGTATATTCTCACTTGGGCGATGATGTTTATCATTAGTTTTTCTACCTGTTATCCAGTTTGTTTTTTTTTTCACTTCTTTAAACCAAATTGTAAAGTCAGATTGTTTTCTGCTTTTTTTTGAACCTCATTAAGTTTTCGCAAGATCTCCATTTTTCAAATAATTTTCACATATACTGAGATAAAGGATATATGTTTTATCAAAATTTCTTTTTAAAATTTTGATATCATAAGTTGTATTTATTATGTCATTCATAAGTATACATAAATTGTACATGAAATATATTTCAACGTGGAATGTGCTCAATCTTGAGAATGATTTGTCAAGATATGTTCAGTATATTTGAGATGTATGTATCAAAATATAATGTTCTTATTTTATAGGACAATATCACAAACAAGCAATTTACGGTTGCTTCTGTGATGCCTCTGTTTATTCAATAAATAATTTTCACTTTGTATTCCATAGCTATTGTATTATTGTTATTATTGAACAGTATAAGACACTACCGTGTTAATCAAATCGCTTTATTAGTTTCCAGTCCTGAAAACTTATATCTCTTTCACTACAACTATATTATCTAGGTAATAAAATTATTCGCGCCTTTTTATGTTCTAGAATATTCTAATGACCTTTGGTACATGCAGTTTCATTGCTCAGTGGCCGTGGTTAACTTTAATTCCTGTATCATACAATAAAGTCAATAGATCATAGGATTGAAGTACAAAAAATTTAACAACCTATTTAATCCAATTATTAAACAATGATTCTAAGATTTCGATGTTCATTTTGGAACAAATGCTAGTGTTACCACATAAATTAATATTATTCATTGCAGTTTATTTCATACTATGATCATTTAAAAGCGATTTTGTTTCAGATGTCAATGGGTTAAAGAAAGATAGGTGAGAATTGAGTCTCATAAGGATACATAACTCCATTGTTGGGCATATTGAAGAGAAATAGATGCTCAATATTTTTTATTGTTTTATTTTTATTGGTGAGTATAATCTTTGAAATATTACTTGTTTCACATTTGCGACTAATTTCAGAGCATTTTTAACAGAATAATTATTTATCTACATATGTTTGTTTTCAGATTAATTTAAGAATACGAGATTACTTAATATTCTCGTAGCTTTACTGAAAACACAAAAAAATTATATTGCATTTGAGAATAAAACTGAGTTACTTTCCTCTTTTATCTTAATCAATTATTTTCTTATCAACTCAAATTATCTTTATTATTTCAATAGTTTCCCTTGAACTTTAAAATAACTGTTTGTGGTATAAATTAAAAGCAGCTCAATATCATATATTAGCAATTGGAATATTTCCATAATTTGTTGTATTAGAAGCTTAGAAATGAAGAAGACGTAAAAGGGTCCTCTCCATTGAGAGAATCTCTATTCTCCCTTCAGGTCACTGTCTTGAAAAATAATTGATAAGTTTCAATTTTGAACTATTATAGTTGTACTGTTCCGTTTTTTATGGAGTACTCTAAGAACGCCAACCTTTTTATCGTGATCTTCTGGTTGGGTGAGAGTCTTTGTGTAGAAAACCCAAATTACACCCAACGAGAGCAAGAAAACAATGGCGGGAAGATATTTCAAACACAATAGAGTCAAATAATATATTTATATTAGTAATACTAAAAGGCAACAACCCTCTATGAACAGAAACAATCATTTATCAGCCTGCTGATACATTTACTCTACTCAGTGGTCGTGAAGCTACAGAATGAACCTTATAGTACCCCCGGTTTAAGTGACTTATGTCTATATTACTGTCTATACAATTTATTGTCAAAGCAATGAGGAGTTTTCGATTTCCCAATCACCAGTAAATTTCCCCTTTCAGTACCTATCATATCGGCACAAATGAAAACTGTGATTCTTTCCTTACTCTTTTTTACCTCCTTGACATTTTTCATTCCGGAATTTGAGCGTTCAGTTTGGCATCATTTTATAAAAAAGCCCAGTTTCATCTCCATTAAAAATATCGCTATCTGAATAATCTCGGCTTGTAGGCCAAACTTTGCCAAGCTTATTCATTTTTTATGCGGTAGATTTACAACCTGAAAACATACTGATTTTGCTTCACAAGTGTTCAATTTATAGACATTGTTATGCAAACTAGCAGTTGCCACTAACGCATTTTCTGGATTATAAATTTTGCATCCGCTCTCATTAAAACAAACCTTATTTCCTTTTTTAATCAATTGAATAACAGATATTAAATCTGTGGTCAAACCTGGTACAAATTGCACCCCTTTCAACAATATTTGTTGTTTTCTGTCACCGTTTTGAAGTCTACATTGCCAGCACATTCCACACTGATTTTAGATCTATTAGCTACCACAATTTCCGATAAATCTGGGCTCCTTGTATTCCGCAACAAATCCTTTTTCGCAGTCAAATGAACACTGGCTCCATTGTCAACATACCAGTCAATGTCTTTGAAATCTCCAGTTGTAAATACCACGCTGAAGCCTCCCTCAGATTTATTATTGGGGCATTTCGACATGAAATATCAGTTTTTCTTACATTCTTGCATATTATGTTACTCAAATCCTTTCTGAAATTGTTAGACAACTAGTCTCTCGATTTGACGTTGACGCTTGACAATTTCCAGATTAACCTCTGAAGTTAGGCCTACTACCGCCATCTCTAGGCAATTTTCGGTAAGCCGACTTCGTATTTCTGTTGGCGACGAAGGCACCATTATTTCCACTGCTACCGCCATCTGTTTGCATTTCGAGTAGCTTTGTTTTGATCGAGTCTGTGGTGATGATTATTCCAGAATGTTCCACCGCCAAAATCATTGGGGCATATTTTTCTGGAACACCAGCCAATAACAATGATCCGACCCATTCTTCGTCCGTTTTGAATCCAGTTCGTCGTAATTTTTGAGCAGTTTCGATGATCTGGTTTATGTACGACTCCATATTGTCGTGGTTTTCTAATCTCGCCGATATTAACGTGCGTAAAAGGCCTATCTTATGCATAAAACCACTGTCATCATACAACCTTTACAAATGATTCCACACATCTTTGGCAGTTTTCGCATCCTTCACGTGCGGAAATAAAGATGGATTTATTGTCAGCACTAACTTAGCCTTTGCTTTCATGATGGCTGTTATGTCCGTTTCGGCACAGTCGATGCATTTGTTCAAGCCCTTCAAAACAAATACATTTCCTCCTGCGTAAGCTCACTCATCATAATATTGGTTATTCAACGAATTCGGTACCGTTTTTACTCAATTCCATTTCATGAACTTTCAAGGTATTTGACTGAATCGAATTTCACCCAATGAGAAATTATTTCAACCTACATAATAAATAATATCATTTAAATGTCCACTCATTTTGTCACTTCACTATAATAATCAATTTGTTTAGATTGAATGTCGTTTGGCTTCTTAGAACCCCTTCTGCATTGCGATACATTAGATTTTTGTGCTTGAATAATCTTTTTTTTATTTATTACAGCGATGTGGGTTCGATGTTTCAGGTAGGTATTGAAAAATTTATGAGCTGTTCTCTGAAATCCAATACCTTAGCTCCCATAAAAGGATGTCAATATCGACACTATCAAACGCCTGCTGCAAATTCACAAAATTAGATTGACGTAATCACATTCGTTAATTTCAGCAAAGACATGTTCGAGAAGATCAGTTGCGATTCTTAATGTACTGAAGCTCTGGTAGAAAATGCGGTGTTGTGAGGAAGCTTCCACCTCTTGATTCGGGAGACGGCGTTTTGTTTCCGAGTTCGCGTATCTGAAACTCATCAGACAGGCGTGATGCGCAGGCTCTGCCTGTGACGCCGGTGACCATGCGTTCCGCTTGGAACGGTGATCGCCAAACGCTATGCTTTGCCCTACTTGAACTCGGCTGGGACGGTTAGTCACGAATCTTTAGACTGGTCGAGTCCTCTATTGGTACGCCGTTCAAACTGCGACAGAGCAAGGCAGGTTTCTGGACGAGGAGCGAAGAAGTTGTTCGCTACAGTACTATTAGGAGTCTATTAGGAGTGTAAGGAAGGAAGTATGGTTGCTCAATGTGACCTACCTGCCCTCAGGCCTACGGTCACAGCCCCCATGGGCGCGGGATTAGGATACGCCGAATCAGCGCGCCACGATTAATTCTCAACTTCCAGTTTGGCTTCAGCTTCCAAGACTTAGGCCCCCACTGGCATAGGGCGCAGCACTATCCAAACTACTTCTAACTATGCAGGTTAGCACCCGAGTTTCAATACGCAACTCACACGCCGAGCATGCAGGCTTTCAACCACTGCCCACACGAAACCTCTAGTAGAGCGGCCAGGATTTCTTCTCCTGTGGGCACCCGCCCTCCGTGGTAGCAATCATAGCGTCATTGCTGGGACTTGCTTCGGGAACGCATTCCCTTGCAACTTTAGGGCCTTGGAAACCCAGGCCTTGCTGAAGCCAGCTAGGGTAATTCGGGATTGCCACACCCGTCAGCACCGTTGGATCTAGGCCAAGCCAGGAAACCAGGGTCGTGCTCCGATGCACCACCACCGGAGCCCCAGACATCGACCCTTCAACCACAGTATCGCCCTGCATGTGACCACCACCACCCATCATCATCAGCTCCGATCTCGTTTCACAGATACGAGAAGCTCAGGCTTCTCCCACAGATGGCCCCGAAAGAGACACCTCAACGAGTCTTTATCTTCTTTTCAAGAAGACCGCCCTGGAGAAACTCTCCATTCTCTCACATTTTTCACTCGTCTCTATCATCCAGCTTGTATCATACAAGCTTTCATTCACTCCTCTTAACATTCCCTCCAAAATCATCATTCTTTCCTCCATATACTCTGTACATTTCATACAGGACTGGCTTCAACTTTCAATCTCTCCACACACGCATCTATCATGCTCAGAGAGGCCCCTCTTATACAAAAATTCATTCAAGCTCCCATGACCCGTTATCAAGTAACCCAGACACAGGCCAGGGGAGAACCATTTATTCTCACTGGAGAAGTCTACTCTTGGGATGAACCTATGAGTGACTCGCCCAGCTTCACTCTCATCCCACCTTGTCTGCCACTCAGCCTTCATTTTCACCTTTAAATCAATCACACACCCCTCAGGGTCTTGATTCCTTTCACCAACTATCATCCTGTCAAATTCGCTTAGTACCAAGCCTTTCTTCAGTTTGTACTCCACACCCATTTCTTTCGCCACAAGATCCCATGGGGGGGACCCATCAATACATTCATGGCATCCGTGGATACCGTCCGACACACTCTTAGACATGCGTACATAACCAGCCTCTGACACCTATTCAACGCCTTTCTCGCATATGCATATATCATATATCATACCATACCATACCATACATTCGCCCCATACATGGCGCATGCTTTAAACATGCCACTATATATCACATTCATGGCCTTTCGCTGCAATCCCCAGTCACGCCGCAAGACTCTTCCCAAGCAGCCGACCAGTCTCACTAATTTCTCTCTTACATCGGAGAAGTGACCAGAAAATCTGTATCCCTCCTCCACTTTTATTCCCAGGTACCTAACGCTTTTAGCGTACCGAACAGCAGTTCCATTCAGACGCACGTTCGGAGGCCTACTCGCGGCCAGCTTACCTTTAACTAGCATACATACTGTCTTGCTTTCTGACACCCTTACACCTGTCTGAGCAGCCCAACTACTCAATAGATTCAGATAGTGCGTCCCCCTCCCTTCGAGTGAGACGACTGTTCCCTTTCACCAGGAGGAGCACATCATCAGCATATGCTACAACCTCGCATCTTTCCATTTCAAGATCTACCAACAGTCCATTCATACAGAGATTCCACACCTTAGGACCCACTATGGAGCCCTGAGGGCATCCTCTCATTGTCTTCCTTACAACAGATTCATACTGTCCTTCCATTCTTACT
The DNA here is from genome assembly GCA_034642435.1 of Megalocaria dilatata. Lineage (NCBI taxonomy): Eukaryota > Metazoa > Arthropoda > Insecta > Coleoptera > Coccinellidae > Megalocaria > Megalocaria dilatata. Next base: position 4,084,203 of record CM067862.1, on the reverse strand, counting down.
TCCATCTCATTAAAATAACTTCGCCAAAGTGCAATTTCCTCACAACCCACATCACTTAAGCACTTCAAGGCATACCCCCACTTGAGGTAGTCGAAGGCACTCTTGAAGTCAACAAATACGCCCAGCACATACTTTTCTTCGCTTTCTCTCACAACTCTCTCAAACATGAGCCAAGCATCAACAGTGGAGCTTCCCCTCACGAAGCCACACTGCCTGCTGGACATGCCCCAGTCTTCCTCTCCAGCTTATTTACCATCAATCTTTCCATGACCTTCCCTACGACCGGCAGAAGACAAGATCACAACCGAAGCAATCTTCCAGATTCCAGGAAAGATACCCTCTTTCGCAACCGCGTTGTACATAGACAACACGTACTACGCCACACATGCTTGGCAATTTCAGGATATATACCATCCAGACCTGGCGCTCTACTAGTCTTCATTCGCTTGATAGTTTCATCTATCTCTTGCATACTAAACTCCTCGAAGTCATTCGGCTCATATATTCTCTCATTCAAAATACTATCATCGACGGGAAAGAATGCACTCATCAATGCATTCACCGTCTCGCTCCACGTTCTAGTAACGTTTTCTTCCGTCCTTATCCCACATAAATCCACCTTTCGCCTCTTTCCCATACATACTTTAAACGCTTCACCCCATGGGTTAGCGTTATCTTTTATACTAACAAATTGTTCCCGATCTTTTTTCTCGCAGCTCATTATTTCATACTTATATAGAGTCTCCGCAAGCAAAGATACTCCATTTTTTCTCTCTCATACACAACCTCTCTCTTTCTTGCTTTTTGAAAAGCAAGTCTTGCCTTCGGTACCTTTATCTTGTACTTTTGGAGGCCAGGAGACCACCATGACGCCTTATCAGGCGGTAGCCCCGGTTTCTTTGACATTCTTTCATTAACATTCTTAATCCATGTATTCATCATATCAATCTTACTTACAGCCTGAAGTCCGTCATACTGGCTAAAAATACAAGACTCCGGAGCTATTTGCCTTTCATACTTTCCCCAGTTCACACCTTTTATCCTCCATGTGGTTTTTCCCGTTTTCACTTGTTCATCCTTTCTTTCTCGCCTTCCTAGAGTGATCAGAATACCGTTATGGTCACTGATACCCCACTCCGGCATCACACACCAACTTGTAACACATTTCGCATCCATGCTACTATTCATCAAGGTGACATCAATATCTGACTCACCCCGAGGGCCACTGAAGTATAAAATTTAGAGCTCTCATTCATCACGAGGAGTTATCTTTCAAATATAAACTCTTCCATTCTAATTCCGCAGTCAACGCTATTCCCGTACATACCTATTCTCTTGCTATGCCACAAGGAGGATATTGCATTTGCATCTAGCCCAACTAAAATCGGGCTATTTCCCAATAGGGAGAACAAACGTTCCATATATCCCAAATATGGCCCCAAGTCATCGCTATACTTACAATAGACTGAAGCCATATATCCTTCTACATGTTCGCACCTCACCGAAACACATACACCATATTGATCCCTTAATTCCGGGACAGGTAGGACATCCATGCCATCATCATTAACGACAATGGCTGCCCCACCCCCACGGATCCATATACTCTCATGGCACTTGGCAGTCCACACACTCTACCATTTCTCGTATGGTTCCTGCAATAAACCCATACAGATCCTTTCTCCCATCATACATACACCAATCTCACTCATGGTGCCGTAGCACCTAGACGCATTCAATTGCAGGACCCTCATTTGCGCCATTGAGCTTAAATCCCCATTCGCTCCATAATCTTTTCTGCCCAAAGTCTATACTCCGGACAGGCTGCCCTTGTTGTTGTGTCGCACATCCTTCCTCCCTTTTTCCTTACATACTCTACATTCTTCTCCTTTCTTACAATCTTTCTTCAAATGCCCCTCTTCCAGTAAACATTCTTTTTCATAGTGCATTCTTTGAACTTATGCTCAAAACTCATACACCTGTAGCACCTCTCAACTACATCATATTCTTTAATCCTGCAGGAGCTGAAACGCATATAAATAGGCCCCTCCTGCGGCCATTCATTCTTTAGTTGCGCTGGAATTTTCAGCACATCACTCCCTTTCTTACCAGATCCAATTCTTCTCAGTATGGTCACCCCATCCATAAAGGATTTCTCATTCATACCACAGAAGTTCCTTTTATAGAGCTCCTTCTTCAACATGTCCATCGGTATCTCCGATGGCACGTCGTACACTTGTACTCTGCAGCCAAGTTTCCTTGGCTGCTCCACTTTCATCCCCAGTTTCTCAAAGTGCTTACATTTATTGAGCTCCTCGAGCTCCCTTTCGCTCTTTGTCTCAATCACAATTCCTCCTTCCTTCCTACACTTGCGTACAGCAGTCACCTTCACACTCACCTCCGGTGCTACTTCCGCAAGTACTCTTCTCTTAACATCCTCACTTTGTGCCTTTCCAGACACATCCCTCACAATCAATGCGAAGCTCTTAGTAGCAGGCTTTCTAGGAGCCTTCACTACAGGAGTGGAGCTCACCTGTCTAGGATTTGCCGCAACCTTTTACCACGCATTTTTCGGACCTACTCCCACAGTCCTTTCCACATTGATACTGGTGGTTTTACCCACATTCACATTAATGCATACTTCACCATTCGCAACTTTTCTTTCCCACCTTTCCTTTTCTTCGCACACACGCCCTTCATGCGTTCCACCTCTCTTGCCATACGACAATCATGCTTTCAAAAGAGGCCACACTACTCAGTAGGACCTCAGTTGCCATCTCACTGACCTTGTTCGTATCTTTCAATACGAACTTTCTCAGGTTCATGCTCAACCTCCTCATTCTCGCCAGGACATCCATGTCCTTCTGGTCTCTGATACACCTAGCACTTGCACCTTCCGATGCAATGCTCTCACATTCGCTTTCAGCCTCTCCAGTGCTCCTGTCACCTTTAAGGCTTTCCATCCTACTTGTGATTTCTTTGACTTCTTTACCTTTATTAATTTTTTCTTCCATACTGAATCCCACGAGTTGGGACGTTCTAACGGTCACCCTCCGGCAGTGCGCCCTTGCCAGAGGGAAGGCTTAATGTCCCAAATGGGGCGCCAGGTCCCAGTGGTAAGGAAATCTAGGGACCGACTACCCCTCGGCCACGCATCCCATCAGCGATCTACCACACCTTAGGATTGGGGGTTTTTGTAGGTTTTCTCCTAGCGAGCGAGACGGTTAAGTCACGCTCCCCGTCCATCCTAAGACTTTACTAGATCAGGTGAAAAGCCACCAGGTCCTCGGGCACCTCGGGTTCGGCGATCCCCGTATTGCCCGTTTTACCGAACAACCCCTGAGGGTATTAGGAGTGTAAATACATTTTTGTGTTTTTTTTTGCGAAAATTAGTATCATTTTGAAAAACAGGTTTGAATTGGTCAGAGCTCAAAGTATTTTCCGCCGGTTACCATTACTTTTTCCCATCTTTCTGGTAATTGACGGATCCCATCGCGGTAAAAGGCCAGCTCTGTGGCCGCTATCCATGGATCGATTCAGTTTTAGATTTAATCGTAATTGAGAAGAGCTGGTCAGCCAGAAGATTTTGCATCGATCGGTACAGATGGTAATCTGTCTGAGCTGTACGGCGGTCGAGGTTGAATTTCCCATTTGACCGTTTCTATGTTAGTTTTAACGGGCGACGCAACATGTGTCATGCTGCAAAATAATTTTTTCGTGTCTGCCATTTTTCTCGCAATGTTTGGCTCGAACGCATCAATTGTCGCCGGTAGATCTCGCCTGTGATCCTTTCGTTCGATTGAAACTGCTTATAATTCACCACACCCAGCTGGTCCCGCCAAGTACACAGCATAATCTTCCGTCATGAATACTCGGCTTGACAGCTGATGATGAGGCATCCCACATGTTTCCGAAGTTTTGAATTATCGTAGTGGAATCATTTTTAATCGCCAATGATGGAAAAACTCTTTTTGTGGCATTGGAGCAGTTGTTCACACGTAAAAAAACCGCGTACAACTTCTTCTGGCTTCAGTTTCCTATTCATCATTCCCATTGCATTTGAACGATGGCAAAATGCTTTTTGAGTGACTCCAAGTGTGTTTACAGTCCAGCGAAATGACAGATACTGAAAAGAAACCCTAAAGGTGACACTTCTAAATGAAGGTTGTGCCAGATGAAACAATGAAATAATAAACTAGTAGCGACATCTGTTGTCGAAACCGCAAGAACTTATTCTACTCCTAATACTTGCTTCCTGAAAACCATGCTGATACTTTTCAAGTCAGAAGCTTTTTTAGGATGTGTATATCAGAAGTTCAATTATGTTCTGGTTATTATCTGTTACTGCGTCCTTACGTCACCTTAGGCACAGCGTTGTTAATTTTGGACCAAACAGTGAAATGGTGGCCGAAACTGGTCTAACTGGAAACTTTCTTACTCACATAGACGGACCCTGAACCCGGAACCTTTCAGTTTCCAGCCTAGAACTCTAACGACTGAGCAATTGGCGTTATTACGGTGAGTAATTATTTCTTGTTCATTTATTTATTTATTTTCAAATAGATAAAAAAACTAATTGCATGAAAATTATCTATCATTTATTGTTTTTGTTTTCAATAGTTCTGAGAAAATGCTCAGAATTAGTGTGGATATTTAATTTGTTATGAGTTATTTCGATCCAGTTATGTGCTGGATAATAATTTTTGCAACTGTTAGTTCCTCCAGGAACTGGCCTGTGATCAGAACCTCATACCATGGCTTCATTAATGAAATCAAATAACCTGATTACACCCCACCTTGTCAATTTGTCATTTCAAGCTGTGTTTGAATTGATGTTTTTTTATGCTCACTAATTTACCCCTAATACATAAACTGAGCGATATTGACTCTGTAGTCTCTTGATCAGAATGAGCTTCGTTTTCAGACTGAAGGATGTGTGCAATTTTCACCAACTGATGCATAGTAGTTAAACTTGTCAGCAATCACCATGTTATAATGACATTATTTATGTTCATTTGTTTTATGTTATTGGTCTGTCCCCTAGAGTTTTATGACAATCCATGTTCTGGGTTTTTCTCTGTATTTGTAATTGCTTATTGGTCCATTTTCTCTGAAATTTTGTAACGAACTGATTACATCATTTTTTGCTCTTTTGAATTCCCGTTCAGAAGATGGGGTTTGTAACCCTTTTCTTGACTTAATAAATTATATCGATGCTTGATCTTGACAGCAAAATAATTTGTTATCCGTTCATTGGCGTTGGTGATTTCTACAAGATTTTCTATAATACTCAAATGTCTTGTTTTTGACCAACATTTCAACAACATCGAAGATCCTTGTAACCTTGATGTTCAGTTCTGAGCTGACACGACTTCTCCACTTGTCTATACTGACATAGATCCGCTTGACTGTTTTAGAGTGGTTTTTAATGAATACTTGATCTATAGTTAGTTACGTACATCAGCTTATAACCCGAACTGATATGTTTTTCAAGTTGTATGTCATAATTCCATGACAGATTCCATGGATTACATGATCAGCAATGCTGATTTTAAGCAACCTATCCTCGTGGCACACTGGGTATTTGTTTTATTCCTTATCACAAATGCATTCGTTTCTATTATATTTTTATATTCTAGGACTTTTGTCAAATGTTTTCAAATGAATCTATGTTGATGTCTCCAGAAATCATATATCTTTTTATTGTCAAATGAGCCCTCAAATGCATCATGAAACTCTTGTACATTGGAAAATAGTGATTTGTATGTAACAAGTATCTCGAGTTTGAGTTTAATTAGATTTACACCATTAATGTTTCTAATGATCTTTTCAATTAGTTCGAGAAGAAGGACTTCTTCAATTTAAGTTCTGTACAATCGATTCAAAAATTTTGTCAAATTCTTCCATTGAAAAAAATTTCTTCAGTAAATATAATAACAGAAAATCAAACAACGAACATATACATTGATGTTGAATTAGGTTAATTCACTTATTCACTTAATGAAGTAAATGAAAACAATTTGCCTTAAGTTTCACTCTTTATTTCATGTCTGTTGACACATGTTTCGGGTTTTTAGTCCATTTTCAAAATTGAAGAGAACAGAACTTAAAATCCTTTTTATAATAGTAGAGTAGATAACAGGTGCAATTTTGAATAGTGTAAAAATAAGATGTTGGTTCGGTCTCAATTTTTTACAGATAAGAGCAAAGGGGATAAATTGAATTTGTTGAAGTTGTCCATTTGTGATTGGTAGCTTCTTTCCATGTGCTAAGCAAATTTCAAAATTTTCTAAAAGGTCCATTCTTTTGCTTTTATTACCCACGTGTAAGATCCCAGTTCTACTGAAATGGTTGTTATGTTCCAAAAAAACAGATATTATTTTATTGTACAGTTAATTTTTTTTTGGGTTCTTCTACGCTTATGTTTATAGATTTGTTTGTCTGACTTATGCAAAATGCAAGGCATTCGTTAAAATATAATTTGTATATATCGCTTTTTTCACACGTTTCACGACAAGTCTTTGCTGTTGACGTAAAATTGAACCTAAGTTTTTCTTATATGTGCATATTACTTTGTTTTAGTCTATTGCAAATTTTTTTTACTAATTTGTGATATGAAGTTTATGCTATGGAATTTCGCTTTTCATTTCTTCTGAAGGATAGGGTAAAGGCAAGCTAGAGCTTTATTATGCTGTTTCTTAAAAATTAATTTATCTATCACGTTCGTATTGTAACCATTGTTCGACGCTAATGACTTGAAAACTTTAATTTCTTTGTTGAGTTTTTTATTGAGAGAGGGGTTGATAGTAACCTATGTGTAAAAACGTGAATTTATTTTATGAGGATGGGAATTGTTATTATGATTAATTAATCTGTATACGTAGGTTTTCTAAATATATCAAATTCAAGGAAATTAACATTTCTTGTGATCTGAATATCTGAAAAATTTATTGATTTTTGGGGATTTTCGATTTTAATAGTGAATTTGACAGAATTAAAAAATGAATTTAACAAATTCAAAAATATTTCTAATTGTCTAATAGAACATAACCCAATGCAAAATACAGCATCAATCTATCTTTTTCAATAAAGAACTTTCTTTATCAAATTATCTTGTAAAGAAAAGATTTTATTTTCAAGATAGGTTATAAAAATTTCGCTCAAAAGTGGTGATAAGGGAGAACCCATAGGGAGGCCGTTGTTTTTATTTACTTTATTATTTTGAAAATGTTTCACCAAATGATATGTGAGAAATCAATATCATTATTCTCTTAGTCATATGATCGATAAAATTATACAGTTTCAAAAATGAATTAGTCACCATCCAATTAAAAACATTTCCGGGTACGATTTACTTTCTGATCACTCAAAAATAACAGTTATGTTAATTACCATGCCATTGATGCTTTAATAAATAATATTTCTGTACGAAGTGAGTGCGAAGAAGATTATAGAAAATATATTTTCGTTGATATATTGTAATCATATTGAAAAATACCTAACATATAATATATCAATTCAGTTCCTAGTTTTCTTTTGGAACCTTCACTTGGTTTATTCTAATTGATTTCCAATCTAAAAATTCTTTCCGAAACGCAGTCGGTGAATTTTAATCTTTCTCTTCTATGCTTTCATTTGAGTTCGAAATGATCACTTATACGTTTTTATATTTATTAACGAGGACGTTTAATTTACCTTCACATATCTTCGGTTGTAAATTGATTGGATTTACGAATATCTGGTGTATTTCAGGTACTATGTTATTCATTCAGTCATTAGAGATTTTTGTTTACTAGTCGATGATAACGTGGCGAAGCCCTCGTTAACATAACTAGATAAGGCATTGACATTTTCTGTTTTAAAAATTATTCATTACAATTTTGTGTACAGATATTTTACCACAAAAATATTAGAAGCTTTTATGGAAACCACCAATCTCGATGTTCTTACGTAGAATTACCTCTATCGGAACTGAAATTCACATTACGAAAATCTTCCTCTACAAATTCAATAGATGAACATTTGTATCGTATACTTATTTTTGTAGTATGAGTCTTAGGGGATTTAACAGTCATTACTAAAATAGGTATAATAATGAAAATGGCGCGGGTAAGGACAAAACGTATATATGTGAGATTATCCCTAAAACTTGTTCCTTATATCCTCATCAATCATAGTTATATTTGAAGAGTTGTTAATATGTACATATAATGCTGAGTTCCTGGAATAAAGTTAAGTCTTTTTATCAATTAGTTTTGTTGAAAAATTCATTGAGGAAGCCAGTGTAGACCAGTATTTTGGAATTTAAATTGAGATTCAAAAGATTGCGCTTCAAACAATAAGAAAGACTACATTTTGGTTCAAGAACAGGCAAGTTTGCATGTACAGCAGCATTTCTTGTTTGCGAACTGACATTCGTGACATTTCCGATTGATTTTTGTTAGATTGCATGTAGAAAACATGAAATATTTATATAATGAATAAAATCAAAAAGTATTGTGAGATACCAGTGTATACTTTTCAGTGCATGAAACAGGCAAACCTTGTTAACTCTTGAATTGAAGCAAAAACTATTATTGTATTTATTTAGTTTAATATACTCATGCTGGAAGGTTCAAGGTGAGTAGAATTTTTGTTCGCTCACTGAAAAAATACAATTCTAGTGTTTATTTAGTTTAAGACAGTCAAAATATTAGCCAGGTTGATAGTTTCAGAAGTAAACAGGACTCTTTTCGAAATCCTAAGCTGTCCTATTTATGGATGCTTTGGTTGAAAAGCTTGTGAACTTTGTTGTAGAAACTGGATGATTGCGTGATTAGATTGCGTCATTAAAGATAGTGTGTTAGTTGTTTGAAAATGGATATCGATATCGGAATGAGATCCAACATCAAGTGTCATGCTAAACTTGATGAAACTCTCACCGAAACATATTGACGAAAGAAGTTGGTGAGGATGATTACTAACCCAGCTGAGTCTGCTGCCACTACTCTGCCTTAAGGGTGATAATAAGGAATCAAATTGACAACAAATTTTTAGATGTTACTAAGTTTTGTTACTAAATAAATGATGATCAACGTGTTATATGATCGAAACTTTTGACAACCGAAACTGTTATCAAAACTGTATGTGAATTATCATAGAATTTTGCCTGGGCGTACGAGGGTGGATTGAGTAGCTCACGTACGTCTTGGTGGTCTAAAAAAGAGCAACTATTAAGTTTTCTTCTAAACTTTTGCCAAGCACTTCAATTGATGTAATGAACTTGTGGAAACGCAGCCAGTCCACCAGTGATTTACCCAGTTTTAAGATTAGTAATGAAGATCTGAATGACGATAAACACGTCGTGCCATCAAACCGAAGATGTCATCAAACTACGATTGAATTCTTCAGAGACTCCGCTTGGATGTACAAAGGTGGATTAAGTAGTTCAAGTATATAATAATGGTTCAAAAAAGAGCTAGCAGTAAGATCTGTTCTGAACTAGATAAAACTCTCACCCAAAAATTAGTTTGTCTTGTATATAAAGTAAAGCAGAGTTTGCCAGTGATAAACCGTTCTCTAAGGATGATGACTTAAACGATGATTATCACGTTTCGCAATTGAAATTCGTGATAATCGAAGATATTATGAAAAAGATAGATAGATTTTTCATTGACTCCGCCTCAGATGTGCAAGAGGGGATTGGGTAGTTCACGTGCTTTTCTGCCGGTAGGGTTGCAAGAAGAGGTTAATCACCTGCTTTGTGTTGAAGAAAATGAGGTTTCTATACCTATCAATGAAACCTTGACACTGGAACGAAAACAATGGAATAAAGTGAATGAAAACACGATACTACTTATTTTGATATAATTCAACTCGGAAGATCAAGAGATCATGTAACATAGACATAAATAAGTGTCAAAAGGACAGTCATCTGTTGTGGTATATTAAAATGTGTAGCGTTTGGAATGGAAAAACTGGTCAAAGTTGTTGAAATGATGGAATATTGAAAATATGTTCGAAAATTAAAAACTCCACAAGTCAGTTAACTCTTTTGATTCTGAAAGGTCAAGTTAAAATATAGAGGAATTATATGACCATCTATGATCTGCATTGGAAACCAGAGAAAATCAAGAGAACTCATTATTATGGTTGATTTCATCACAAGAATAAGAACTGCCACTAGTCCTGTTATCAAGAATATATTGAATAGAGATGTGCTCGATTAACAAAGAGAGCTCCTTTTGACTTCTGTTAAACAACATTTTTAAGCAACAGAAATAAATATTGACATTTGATAGAATAAAGAAATAGATCTGTTTAGTCTGAATGAATGTTGGAGATGTGATCATTATCATCAGAGGCTATAAATTTGGATGACAATCTAGTTCAAAGAAAGGTAATCTTTCTCAGAACGCTCTTTGATAAAAGCAAGTACAGGCCGATTGACATGTTCAAAATTGAATCTTTAAAAATGGAAAATACTTTGAGCCGGTAAATATATGTCGATTCGGACCATAACCAAAACTTGTGAATATGTGAGAAGGGTTTGTGAAATATGAAAAGAGCTGACACGAAGGATAGTTAAGGCTGCCGAGGAAGCGGTAGTAAAGATGATTTATATCCAGGCAAATGAACACCTTAACCTTCGTTCACTCTAGAGGTAAATCTGTGAGCCCTGAATATGATAACCAATCCTTTCTGCTTTTGTTGCAGGAGAATGCGATATCCCATCGAACGACATGTTTGACTAAATTTTCGTCCTAAATTACCAGTTTGAACATTCAATCATTCTCCTGATAGGACAGCTGCTTTTCTTCTCATTTGGAAAATTATATTTGTCGTTGAAAATTTGTTTTTCTTACATGAAGGCTATTCGAAAACTTTGTGTTTGTTAGAAAAATTATTCTTTGTCTTTTTTTTCTTGAATCCTGTTTACTTCTTTGGAACACACGAATCATAATGAGAATTTATTAACTATCTAATCTTTGTAATTACATGAACAAATCATTGTTTCAAAACACTAATCACAGACCAACAAACAAAAATCGAAATTTGTGAGTTTTCAGTCGTTTCGTTATTTATTACCAACATAGTGCATATGTATACCAATGTTATTTTTCGATTTTGAATATATTTTAACAGTGATTTGTTCACTTGAAGTAAATATATTTGCTAATAGTACATGTTTATAGTAGATAGTGCATTATATTTATGAATTGATGTAATAAAAAAACAGACTTAAAAAAATGTATACAAAAAATGTTATAAAAAATATGTGAAGATCGAATAATAATAATGTTTATGTGAATAAGCTTACATAAGTAAAAAAATGAAAAATGAACAAAAAAAAATAAGAAAAAGAAAGATAAAAGACGGATAAAAAAAAAAGATAAAAAAAAAAGATAAAAAATAAGAAAAAAAAAAGAATAAAGGAAAAATCCTTAAGAAAAACTACTGAAAAGATCCACAATTAGATAAAAAAAAAACAAAAATACACGTTTGGACAAAAAAATTTTACGTACTTCATGAGAGGAATGTACACAGCAGCTATAGTTTTAAGTAATTTGAATGGCAATTGTTTTTTATTGTAATATATAGAAATATGCATAAGCCATGATAATTCAATTTCAGTTGTGCCCGATATCGATTCATTTAATGTTCCATGTGATTCACAAAAAGTAGAAGAATGTTACTTTGAAGTTTGAATTTATTTTGTATCTTGATGATATCTATTAATAATTTGGAATATATATATGACTGATCTATATGTATATATATATATATATATATATATATATATATCTTGTTATAGAATTATATTAATAATTTTTTTGAATGAATATTAATTAGATCACCCTTGTATGTAAGTGATGTATTATTCTATGATTCCGGCTAACTCTTAATATTATAATTTTGAATAATTGAAATTAAAATATTATTAAATCTGATTCAATATTTGAGGGAGGATTCAATTTGAATTTTCTAAAAAGATTGAATTTTTAAATTATATTTTATGGAAGTAATTTGAAATATTATAATCAGTGAACAATAAGCTAAATCTAATTCTATGTTAACCTAACCTCATCTAAATAACCTAACGTAATTCTAATGTAAACAATGATAGCTATTTCTAAATTTTTTATGTGGAAAGATTAACAGGATTGAATTTTAATACCTTTGGTATGTTTGTTCATCAATTTATGATTGTCCTTTTAATTGGTTTTTTTCTTGTTTCAGGAATAAAACTGGTTTCGTTGGAAACAACACTTCTAGAACGTTCTGAAATTCACAGGCTACTTTGTTGATTTTCTTCGATCTATCCAACTCGTTTGAAACTTGATTTCTATGTGGGATTTTTCCATTCACATTCAGGTAATGTATTTTCTGGATTCACTTTCCAGTCACAATAACCAAATAATCTTCTTTTTTTAGATGATGATACTTTTTTGGCACTTTTTTAATTATGGACCGACAAGGATTCTGCTCTGCTATTAATTGGAGACTGCCGACTTTTTCTGTGTCTGCCCTATTTATAGTTTTCAAGAAAAGTTGAATATCAAAGCTTACTAGCTTCTGTCAAAATTATATAAAAATGATGCTTTTGATGATTTTACAAAATTTACAATATTTCCTGGTTTGAAATTACTTCTGAAAATTAGCTTATTTTTTTAACTACATTTTGATGTATGTTTCATGTTAAACAGAACAGTAAAAGTCTTGCTTTTCGTTCGTAAAGTATTTCAAGTGTCAAAATTTAACAAATTTTAACTTCTAATGCTTATAACTTATAAAATACTTAATATTACTTATGAAATTGATTAAATTTCTTTAGCCTAGATGCTATTACAATACTATTGATGCCTAAACCTTTTCAAGGATCTCTCTTACATTAATTATTTGAAAATATCTGACGTAGATGCTATCTTTCATTGAATTAAGTGAATTTTGATCAAATTTGTCCTATTTACATAATTCTGGTAAGTTATATTTAATTTAGCTTGTTCTTTGTCAACAATTTCACTAAAGTTTATATGTGATTCATTATAATAACAAATCTTTGCAACAAATTCTTCATCAATTTCAAATTGGATATCTAAATTCAAATTACTTCTATTTATTGCAACTTTGGCTGTTTTTATATTGAATAATTGTGAATTGAACTCTCCCTGTGAATTCTATTTATAAACTGTCAACAAGAGTACTGTTTTTTGATTACCGTTCAAAGAATTTTCAATCGACTAGTCGTTATGTATCCTGAATATGCTTTTTCTTCATAATTTTAGCTTGTGAGTGTTTTTACGAATTGAATTATTAATATTTCTGTCAAAATGGATATTATTTAATGAATTTTGCTCTAGTTATACTCTAACGAGTCAACTTATATACAAAGGTGAGTCTTTTCCTTAATATATTTATGTAATTATTTATTTTAACTGTAAATACCATAACAATATATATATATATATATATATATATATATATATAAATTTTTTCGATATCGGACACAATCCTTAACTTGAGAATTCTGGTCACGAATAAGGTCTTGAAAAATTTTTCATGTAACTTTTTTCTCAACATAAAATTTCGACTCATTTCATTTGCGAATTATCTTTTAAATAGCTTTGCAATGTGTAGAGTTAAAAATTACATATGAATTTCATTTACATTTACATACGAGATATATCGAATTCGCATCTATTTCAATAGCGATTTATGATCAAACTCCACTTGAAATGAGTAGAAATTCTGATATTCAATATATATTTATATAAATAATAGATTCAATAGATTGAAACTGTGAAAGCGAGGAAAGAAATAAAAAAATTGAATTTCTTAAAAGAATATATTTGAACACTAATGAAATATTCACGGAAGAAAGTGGAACATATTCACGAATGTATCCAAAAACTATAAGAAAATGTCCAAGAAAAAGACTGACTGAAATTAAATTTCAGTGTACTGTAATCAAACTCATGTTTTTTACTTCTATTTCATTCAAATGACGATATTTTTCCATTGTGTTTTGAAAGGTAATGTTTGAATCATAACTCTTCTATATAATATGTGAACTGATTTTATTGTTATTGATATTAGACCATAGAAATGACGGACAGAATGTTCATTGGCAAAAATCATATTATAAATGAGTATATTTTCTCATTTACATTTTCAAATCAAAATAACTATGATGATGTGGTCTCAAAGTCATTATTTTGAAATTTTGTTTATATTACTGATACTCGTAGATCTCCCGTAAATATCTTTCAAAAGCCTTAGTGCAGCTTCTGGTGCGAGTTGGTCTCGTTAGGTTTTGTTACTGTGTAGGTACGCCTCCTTAAGCACAGCCCTTTTAACTTTTAATCCAACAGTGGAATGGCCGGCCATATTAGCCGTAATAAGAAGAATCGCTTAAGAACATCTATCCTGAGCAGGTTCCTTGTAATGATTATTTTGATAATTTTGAAAAGCGAACTAACGAAAACATATCGCTGAGATTAACAGCGACACGTGACTGTTCCGAAACTTTGTGAATAAAATGACGGCAAATAGTTTTAAAAGATTTTATCCTACCCTCAAAGTGAAAAATTCGTCCATATGATGAATGCCGTACATCCTGATTTTTAACAGCTTATATTTTGTAACTGGGAAGCTGGTCCAATTAGAAAGACAAAGTCCTAAAATATACCTATTTGAAATCTCGCTTTCTCAATATTCCAAAATATATAGGCCTTATCAGCATAAGTAATTAGATGTGAACTAACGAATTGAATATTTATTCGAATGATTGTAACAATAATAGCTCTAGAAGAGGAAGAAGGTGATTTCAGAAAGTTGTGAGTATCTAGAACAGTTTATTAGAATTTTGAACAGTTCATTAGATCGGCTGTGAATTATCATGCATTAAGTATCGATAAAGTGTCGTGCCGATCTATAAAAATCAAAGAAAAATACGAAGAGAACATATACAGGTCTTATATTTTCAAATAAAACAATTACATATTATGGTTACTTTAATTATTCTTTGCGGTAAGTCTGCGTTGCCAGGGGCCAAAATGAAGGTAAATCATTTCAATTTTGCTGCAAATCTATATGTTCGAAGAAATAGTTTTTATTAATTTATTCCATCTATTGTTTTAAAAAAGCCCCTACTCTTAAATATGAAGTGGATGAAATTTGAGGTATTCAAAACTTGATGAATATAAATATAAAGTTGCCCAACATTTTATCTATCGCAGAAACTAACATGACATGATGTCTAATTTCTCAAAATTTAATTTTGTCAATTTGAAAGGTTCGAATCATGCAATCGTGTTATTTTGGTATATACGAGGTACATCCACAATGCTAAGTGGGACACAAATGTGCGCGATGGGAGTGTGAGGGAATGTATGGGAATGGTTAAGCTTAAGTTTGTTTATTGTTGTACAGTTAATACCAATTTGTTGATATTAATGCAAGTAGTGATAATTGCACTAAAAGTAACTAACAAGAAGATAGTAAAAAACAAAAACACAGTTTTCAAGAATGTGTTACGCATTTGCGTATTATTACCCACGCCATGGGGTAGAGATATACTTTCAGGATTGCCCTCGAAGTGGACAATGGAGGGGTTATCGTTTCGCTTATTACGTGAATTTCATTTTCTTCATTATCAGTTTCTTTACTTGACCCTAATTTCAAATAATACTCGACATTGTATTCTGCACATTCTATAAGTACTACTCTGTCAAGAAAGTACCGGGAATTTTCAATTAAAACAACATTTTTACATTTAATCGTCAAAATTTATTGGGTCGCCTTCAAAATAGGCTCCATTTGCTCCAATACATCTATGCCAACGGCACTTCCAATTATCGAAACATTTTTTATAGGAGCTTTCCGGGATGGACTTTAGCTCTCGCGCCGAATTTTGTTTTATGGCTTCAATCGACTCAAGACGGGTGCCACGAAGGAGCAATTTTAGTTTTGGGTAGAGGAAAAAGTCGCAGGGAGCCAAATCCGGCGAATACGGTGGTTGCTGAAGCACGTTTGTTGAGTTTTTGGCGAGAAAGTCAGTCACAATCGTAGCTCGGTGAGAAGGCGCGTTATCGTCATGCAAAATCCATGAGTTGTTCGCCCACAAATTTGGCCGCTTCTTACGGATACGCTCACGCAAACGTTTCATAACGCCTAGGTAATACTCCTTGTTTACCGTCTGACCCTCTGGAACGAATTCGTAGTGCACCACGCCACGGATATCGAAGAAAACAATGAGCATCACCTTCATTTTCGAGCGGCTTTGGCGTGGTTTTTTGAAGGCTCTGTACCACTGATATGCACGAGTTTTCGATAGAGCATTATCACCAAAGGCCTTTTGCAACATTTTCAATGCATCGGCACACACTCTGACATCGACTGACTTGATCAGCTGTTGCAAACACACTAGTTGACAGATCCCGCTCAAGCTTGGCATAGTAATTAAGGACTGTGGTACCAACCTAGGAAAAAATAAATTTACCTGCCTCATTGCCCCGCCAGGTTTAAATCCATAATTCCCGGTACTTTCTTGACAGAATGTACATTGTTCTTTAGATTTAAATGATAGGCTGTTGCGGATAAATCTTCTATTTCGTACAAATCATTTACCGCTATTCAAACTTATTTCAGATGTTTTGTTCCTGAATATTTCTATAATAGCAGCTGGCAAACACAATTCTTTAGGTTTTAAATTAATAAAGTGTATAAAAAAACTTGGCTTAAGTTTCACTGTTTATTTCATGTCTGTTGAAATATATATTTATATATTTCGGATTTTTAGCCCATTTCATAAACTGAAGAGAACAGAACTGAAAATCCAATTTTTAGTAGTAGGATAGATAACAGGTATAATTTCAAGAAAAGTGTTAAAATTAGGTGTAGGTTCGGTTCTACGGTTAAGAGCAATGGTGATAAATTAAATTCAAGTTGTTCATTTGTGTAGCTTCTTTCCATGTGCTAAACTGAAAATGTCCTACTGAAATCTATAAAATGGTTCTTATTTATAAAATATTCCGAAAAACCAGAAGTTTTTTTATTATGCAATAAACTTTTTAAGACGGCGTTCCTATGTTCTCCCTTATCACCATTTTTGACCAAAATTTTCATGACCCATCTTGAAAATAAAATCTTTTCTTCACAAGATAATTCGATAAAGAGAGTTCGCTATTGGAAAAGATATGTTGATGATCTATTTTGCATTTGGTTAGGTTTTATTAGACAATTTCATGTTTTTGAATTTGTTAAATTCATTTTTCAATTCTGTCAAAATGACTATTGATCTGAACTATGTTTTATTCAATCAAAATTCATCAACAGAATAGAGAAATAATATAGAGGCAACAACACTCTTCGATTTTTTCAATATTGCCGATGTACTCAACTTCAATGATCTTGAAAAACAATAGGAATCTGAGAACCACAGCAGTTAACATAGGAAAATTATATTATAATATCTCTATAGTGGTGGAAATGTTAGAAATTTGTGGAAATTCTAAATTATATTCTGTAGTAATTCAACAAGTATTTGATGTTCACATTGTATTTCAAGCATGGAATCGTTGTATAGTTTTCATGAATACTCTTCTGTTTGTACAAAGTATTCTGTTAATTGGCCATCTTCTTGACGATTTGAAAAGGATTTATATCCTTCATATACAATGTTCTCTTTACAAATGAAATGTTCTTCGAATTTATTCAATAATATTTCACACTGTATCATCCGAGGAAGTGAAATATCGTGACCATGAACCTATCAGTTGCATATACAGTAAATAAAGTATTGGACCCAGGAAGAGTGACTATCTTGACTGTGTGTTTACCACAGTCTATTGATTATTCATTACAGGGGGGGTTCGATGTTTCAGGTAGATATTGAAAAGTTCATGAGCTGTTCTCTAAATCCCATACCTGTGTAGCTTTCATAAAAATGTGTCAATATCGACATTTAGAATAACGTAATTGCATTCGTTCCAGAAGATCCAGAGCTCAAAGTATTTTTCGCCACTTACCACTTTTACCCATCTTTCTGGTAACGCCTGTTGCAAATTCACAAAGTTAAATTGAAATAATTACTATTTGATAGATTCGGTCTTTACTTGGTGGAAACTTATTTTAATTAAAAAAATGTATGAGACAGTAATTCATTTCCACAAAAATGTTTGTACTACTACAACAATTGTTTCACCACGATGTGGCTTTTTCAGGTATTACATTGTATTTTTACAATGTATTTAAACTCGGTCTGAGTACCATCAGACATTACAATGTAATACCTGAAGAAGCCACATCGTGGTGAAACAATTGTTGTAGTAGTAAAAACATTTTTGTGGAAATAAATTACTGTCTCATATACATTTTTTTGATTGAAATAATTACATTCGTTAATTTCAGCAAAGACATGTTTCAGAAGATCATTTGCGACTCCTGCTGTACTATTAGGAGTATAAATAAATTTTTTTTTTGCGAAAATTGTATTTTTATATCGTAACTTCAGGCAACTCAAAAGAATTTTGTAGCTGTAGTTCATGTTTTTCACTTCAGAGCCCTGATGCAGATTTTGTAATAAAATCGAAACTAGTTGGCTTTTTTCTTAAAAAGTTGGTATTATTATAACCATGAACCCAGAACATCTCAAAGAATTATTGAATTTTTGTATACATAGGTCTTATCTTAATTGATTATATTCATTATTACACCCAACTGCGATTTAGACACAATAACTGGAGTAATATGCACTTGACTCTTATATTATAATCTAAGACTAGGTAGCCCTTTCATGTTGAGTTGAACAATTGAACACTCTCTTTGGTAAAGATTTCTTGGAAAATAGTTATAGTTCTAACAAATTGAATAGTTTTTTTTACTTTAACTGATTGGTTTTTTTTCAATATGTTGACAAAGTATTTTTGAAAAACAATTAAATTCACAAAAATAATTTCGTCCTGCAAATGTTTAACCTAAATATGAAGAAATAAATCATCAGAATACTGGACATAATCCTGTGTCTGTTAGAACGTCTCACGCCATAAAAACTTCTATTCTCGAACTCTCGTGCTTAAGAACGTTTTCAATCAAATGTTCAAAATGTAAACTTGAGGAAGCCATAATGTTGGTGGAACAATTGCCGTTAAATTAAAACATGGGAATAATCTATATTATTTTATTTAATGAAAATGAATTTCCATCAAATCAGAACTGATTCAATTAAATTACCTTATCTTTTTTCCTTAAAATCGTCTAAAGAATCTTATTTTCTTATTGAAAATTCAGTCAATCCACCAACTAATGTATTAGGAGTAATTTTATGAAAGTACCCCGATTATTTTCGCCACTGGTTGAAATTACGTTTTTTGTTATCACAAAACAATTGGCTTGGCCAAAAACCTCTGTATACTGAATTTCATTTGTATCTGCTGAATTTGGACAAAATGACTCCAAAAATAGAGGCTCCAGAAGGTTATGTTGGGTTTGAATTTTAGGAGGTATATAACTGTTTACTATAATTCAATTCGGTGAAGATATAAAGAATAATTATTATTACATTATGAAAGCAGAAACCTTTCAATATATGTACTTACAAATATTCAAAAATTAACACTATTCCTAAACAATAATCACTTTTATCACAATATCTAAACAGCAAAAGTAAACTAAATGCACAGATTACTGAATAAAACAGCTTTGGTGATTTATGTAACTAGGACTAAATTAAAAAAATACAAAAATATAAATATATATAAAATAAAATAATAGAAAGCGGTTTTTTACTTCATAGAAGAATTATTACAAACTTTGAATATCAAAACAGATTTGATCTGTTAGTCTCCTACAATTATAATTTCGAAAAATTTTGTTCAAAAATTTTTAAAATTAAATTAATGTCTTATAAGCACTGCTTATATTCAATAGGCGTATTAAATCAAAATTAATTATACAATATCAAATGGAATAAAAAAACCCAACAAATATAAATTGTTAATTAAAATTAAAAAATAAGTACTATTGAATGTTTCGTTCCAAGCGTGCGCACCTGAACTTTTCAGAGAGGCGTGATGGTTTAAGGAAGGTCATAAAGTGCCTTAAAAACTTTTTGAATTCTTTGAACGATATTCAGGGCTTTTTTCTCCATGGACTGCTCCATTTTTATGGTTCAAAAGCTTGTTTGAAAAATTCCAAGTGTGCCTGATCCATTTGTTCTGGCTATGATCTCGTGATCTCAGTTCGAAAACAGACAAAAGAAATTCCACTTCTGACATCAATTGTTTCGTAAAACATATATTTACAGAGTTGAATTATTCACACAGAATTGATCTCTAAGGCACTATTTGGTATGACGCAGCTCAGTAACTCATCTAGTACTACCTCATCGTGTTTCTCCGCCCGCTTATATACCTGGACATAGTTTCTCGAACTTCCAGTAGCAGCCCGATCCTTTCGGAACGAAGATCGAGAAAAATCAGTGGCAATATATCAAAATCTCAAAAACCAATTTTTTGCTCTTGTTTGAGAATAAAACATCTGAACTAGAAACAATAAGTTCTAAAAGTGTAACTATATCTCTTTTTCTATCAGCTACAAAAGAAATTCTTATTATAGCGTGATACTACCAGATACAATCAAAAAATAATTATTATTATTTTGAAAGGAAAAGTATTCAATTTTTAATGTCATATGAATTCTCTTAATCTGTTAATGTAGGACGTTGATGGCTGGTGTATTGTAGGGCGAGGGCCTCCTGCTGCTCTAGATCTTGTTACTCTGCCCGCGGACAAAGCCGGCGGTGAGAGTCTGTTGGCATTTTCTCTTTGGGTGCGCTCTCGCCTAAAGCGCTCGACTAAGTTGTTATAAGTCATGTCGCATCTCTTTTTCCGCAGTCCATCCTTGGGTCTTCCCGTTATTTGCACCAAATGGTTCAGGAGGTCTGTGCCATCATATTCAGCCTCCTCTCTTGCCATGTCTTCGACCTCAGCCTCAGTCCAACGACCTCTCCTTGTTCGACTCTCAACCTCCACGTACAGTTCTTGGTCGTACTCTGTGGGGTGAGTCCTCCTTAGATGTTTGCGCATGGACTGATAATTGCCGAAATCTTTCCCACAGTATGTGCACAGCCCCTCATTTTCAGTAGGAGCGCCGCGACAGTAGCGTCTCTGGTGATCGCGAAGGCGGCCTTCCGTCACATAAGACTTCCCGCAGACGCACGGGAACATATTGTAATTGGTGTGGTGTCAGCCCGGTGGAAGTCAAAACTCACCACTTATTTTATGGGACACTTACTTCCGTTACAGAGTTGGGACTTTCTTTCAACTCGATTTTTTTTAGAGGGCGCCACCTGTGAAATGATAACCATGAATTTCATATAATAAAATGGAAATATAACAAGATCATATATTTACATACTATTTAAAAATTGAACAACTTCCTCAACAACAATTTTTTTTTATTTTGATTAATAGCATCTGATATATTCACGGAATTACAAAAAAACAAAAATGTAGCTGCTCAACTATGCTGTATGTATAAAATTATTATTTTTTGATCAGATCAATTGTCCTTATTGACACCAACATTGGAAATGAATTTAGTCACACCGGGTCCCCTTCAAAAATAAAGTAATGTTCAAAATTGAAAACCTATTATTATTCCAGATGTAGGAGTGTGAAATCGGATTTTTGTGTAAGAATTACGTCTATTGTTTGAAACTGATAAAATATATTCTATTCAAAAATATCTCCATTGCCATTTATACTTTTTTTCCACCTCTACGTCAGTGTCACTCCAATAATCAGTTTTTCTTTAGGAATTAACCTGTTATAGATTTTATAGATTTTCATAAATTTCATACGAAGTATAGTGTTGTTCAACAAGAGCGTGCCCCGGTGATGCGAATTGATGATAACAGGACGAATCCAAGTCTGAAGAGTTAGCCGCAGGCGTATATCCCACTGAAAGCTTTCCTGATTAATTTGACATTATTATGGGACATTATCATTGAGCAAAATTACTGTTGCCTTTTTCCATATTCCGGTCATTTTTCGGAATTTTTCGGACATGAATGACGTATTTAATCGAGAACGGGAACGTGAATGTGATTACCAGGAATTAGATTTAGTAGTTCAAACAAATGTACCCCAACTTCCCATCAAAAGGAAGTTAATGATACTTTAATGAAGGCAATCGATGATGAAAATGGTGGTTTATATTTCCTAGATGCCCCTGGTGGAACTGGTAAGACATTCCTCAAGTCACTAGTTTTAGCCACTGTTCGTGCGAGATCCAACATAGCGGTTGCAGTTGCTTCTTCTGGAATAGCAGCCACATTGTTAGAAGGATGCCGTACGGCTCATTCAGCATTAAAATTACCGTTAAATCTTCAAACTATTGAAGAACCAACGTGTAATATTATAAAACATTCAGCAACGGCCAAAGTTTTATCGGCATCGAAAATCATCATCTGGGACGAATGCACAATGGCGCATAAACGTGCATTAGAAGCACTTAACCAAACATTGAAAGATTTACGCAAAGACTCGAGATGTTTTGAAGGAGCAATGATTTTACTGTCTGGCGATTTCCGCCAAACACTGCCAGTAATTCCAAGATCTACGGCTGCCGACGAAATAAACGCTTGCCTCAAATCGTCGAATCTATGGCGCTATGTGAAGAAACTGCAGCTGACAACAAACATGAGAGTTGCATTGCTTAATGATACATCTGCTGAAGATTTCTCTGAGCAATTGCTGACTATCGGTAATGGTCAAGTACCTATCGATGAATCGAGCGGATTGATATCATTTCCAAATAATTTCTGTAATTTTATCTCATCATAAGACGAACTTATCAACAATGTATTTCCAAACATTATTTCTAACTACAAAAATAATGAATGGTTGACTGAGCGAGCAATTTTAGCGTCTAAGAATAAAGATGTAGATGACCTGAAGTACATAATTCAAAATAAGATCATTGGAACAATGCATTCATTCAAATCTGTTGACTGCGTCACAAATGAAGATGAAGCCACCAACTATCCAATTGAGTTTTTAAACTCCTTGGATGTGCCTGGCTTACCAGCGCACAATTTACACCTAAAGGTTGGCTCCGTAGTAATCATGCTTAGATACATAAACCAACCAAAACTGAGCATGGCTACGCGTTTGGTGGTTAGAAAATTGATGAACAATGTTATTTACTCCACGATCCCAACCGATATGCCGTTTGAATTTAAAAGGCTTCAATTTCCGATCCGTCTTGCATTTGTCACGACCATCAACAAATCACAAGGCCAATCCTTGAAAGCTAGAACATCCATGTTTTTCCCATTGTCAATAATATGTGGCATGTTCACGGGTCGGAAGACCATCTGCGTTGTTTTTTTTTGCGCCTGATAATAAAACAAAAAATGTAGTGTATCACAAGGCACTTCAGTGAAGAGCAACCTATGTACTAAAATACAGAAACAATAATGAATGATTAATGTAGGTACTTAATTTTTTTTGTATTATTTAATAAAAAAAACTTAATAAATTACAAAATCTGCTTATTTATTGCCTTTAAGGCGAAACAGAGTTCTCCGGGTCAGCTAGTATTTTATATAATATTAGCTGACCCGGCCACGCGTTGCTGTGGCTAAAGTTTTTGTTATATTACATTATAGTAAACAATCTAAGAGGAACAATAAGAGAACATCAGTCATGGAGTCCACTATGCTTTTTCACACGGATGGTATTTGTAAAAAAATATGGTGATCTCCTTATTTGACTTTCTATTACTATAACCCTTATACGGTATTTCGTTCACTACAAAATAAATTTAATTAATTTTATAGCGTCAACAACACGTGGTAATTATGCTGTTAAAATGTAGCTTATATGACACGTTCGTAGATTTACCATAGCAGCGCCATCTATTGATTACTTACTCAACCCAGTCGAAAGGTATCGACATCTGTTAGAATCATTTGGAGTCAACAGATAATTGTGACTGTCAAATAATAACAGACAAATAATTAGCAATAAATTAAAATTGCGACTATAATTTGAGATTTAAACTATCCTATCTCTCAAGTTGGATCGAACTGCACATGGTGTGCGAATTTTATTATAATCGGTTAAGTGGTTTAGGAGTCCATTGAGGACAAACATTGTGACACGAGATTTATATATATTAAGATGATATTATCCTGATACTCCTATATCTTCCGTGAAAATCCTCCAGAAGTTTAGGTTCTGTGAATCAAAAGTTCAATTTAATTCTTGCTATGCTCTGTTACTGCGCCCTTAAGTCACCTTAGGCACGTCATTGTTTAATTTGGACCAAACAGTGAAATGGTGGCCGATACCCGTCTAACTGGAAAATTTCTTACATAGACGGGCCCTGAACCCGGAACCTATCAGTTCCCAACCAAGTAATCTTAACGACTGAGCTATCGGCGCTGTTATGGTTGTTTATATTTTATATATTTATTTATTTTCAAATAGGTAAAAAAAACTCATTGCATGAATATCATCCATTATTTTTTTTCGATAATTCTGAGAAATTGCTCAGAATCGCTGTGGATCTTTAATTTGTTATGAATTATTTCGATCTACTTTTGTGATGGACATTAATTTTTGCAACTGTTAGTTTCTCCAGGAAGTGGCTAGTGATCACAACTACATACCATGGTTTCATCAGTGAAATCAAATAACCTGATTACATTCCACCTTGTCAATTTGTCATTTGAAACTGTATTTGAATTGATTGTTTTTCATGCTCACTACTTTACCCCTTATACATTATTGTGCATTGAGTCGGTCTCCGATACTGTAACCGATGTTCGTAGCGGTTCGAGTACTCTCGAGTTTCCCTTTTATACATTCTGTCAAGAAAGTACCGGGAATTATCGATTCAAATCTGGCGGGGCAATGAGGCAGGTAAAAAGGCCTTTGGTGATAATGCTCTATCGAAAACTCGTGCATATCAGTGGTACAGAGCCTTCAAGGACGGTCGTGAAGTGGTCGCCCATCGACGGCTTCGATCGAAGATAACGTCGATAAAATTAAGGAAAGGGTGCTGGAAAACCGTCGTACCAGCTTGAGAGAGATAGCACATGATCTTAAGATATCCCACGAGTCCGCACGTACGATTTTGATTGATATTTTGGGCATGAGAAAGGTGGCCGCACGACTCGTACCGAAAGACCTGAATTTTCTTCAAAAACGTCATCGCGAACAGGTTGCTTCAGACATGCTGGATCGCTGTAATTCCGATTCTACATTCATGGAACGCATTATAACTGGTGATGAGACCTGGGTCTACGAGTACGATATGCAAACAAGCCAGCAATCATCGGAATGGGTGGCAAAAAATGAGCCGAAACCGAAAAAACCACGCCAAAGCCGCTCGAAAATGAAGGTGATGCTCATTGTTTTCTTCGATATCCGTGGCGTGGTGCACTACGAATTCGTTCCAGAGGGTCAGACGGTAAACAAGGAGTATTACCTAGGCGTTATGAAACGTTTGCGTGAGCGTATCCGTAAGAAGCGGCCAATTTGTGGGCGAACAACTCATGGATTTTGCATGACGATAACGCGCCTTCTCACCGAGCTACGATTGTGACTGACTTTCTCGCCAAAAACTCAACAAACGTGCTTCAGCAACCACCGTATTCGCCGAATTTGGCTCCCTGCGACTTTTTCCTCTTCCCAAAACTAAAATTGCCCTTCGTGGCACCCGTTTTGAGTCGATTGAAGCCATATCCCGGAAAGCGGGATATGGCTAATAAAAAATAATAAAGATAAAACGTCTAAGAACAAGAAATCAGGTGTTTATAAGTTAACTTGCGGTACTTGCCATTTTGTATAAGTTGGTCAGATAGGAAGATCGTTCCAGACGAGACTTAGGGAAAAATATTATTGTAACAAAAAACAATCTACGCAGAGCACCTTCTAGACACAGGACATAGTTTTAATAGTAACTTTGAAATTTTACTCAGAAAACAAAAGTTTTAGATTGAACTTGTTAGAAACTTTAGAAATCAATAGATATCATAAAAGAAAAATGTTATTGAATAACCAAACAGAATTAAGTAGCTCCCCTTTGTTGAATCTTTTTTGAATCATTTTTCAGATTTCCAAAAGAATTTTAAAACTCTCTTCACCCCCTCTATTTTGGTTATATCCATGTAATATAGAATGAATTTCTTGTTCATGGTATACTCAGTATCTTGTAATACTCACCTGAAGAAGTCATGGTATGACGTAACGATCGTAGTGTTAATAAAATATTAGCGGAAGTTAGAATTTTTTTTTATTCATATTTTCAAGATGAATTTCCGTCAAGTAAAGACCGAAACAATCACAGATTTAATAAACTTGAAGTTGAAAATATCAATATACGTGAGTTTATGGTATTAATGGAGAAACTTCAGCATCAATTGGAGAAAAGAAAAGAGGAACAAGAATTGTTGATAAGTTTTCTTAGGAGAGATACTAACAAAAAGAATAATATACCAATACAATCTGGAACTGAGATTAACAAAAACAAAACAAATGATATGTCACAAAAATCACGGCAGAATCGCATTACAGACGACGGCAATATTGCACATGTTCCAAGTAGTTCTAAACCCACATAAAACGTTGGTACCCAGGTCCTTCAACCAGTGGCGGAGGTGGAGACTGATGGAAATACTGATCAATGGAAACAAGTGGTGCTGAAAAGGAACAGAAATAACAGGGCGAAAAATGCAATGGTAGTAAAAGGAAAAGCAAAAATAGGAAGTGAAGATAGCTTTAAAGGTGCATGCAAGAAAGCCTGGTTTTATGTTGGAAGAGCATCAAATGACTCAAATCCCACAAAGTTGAGCAACTATTTGAATTCATTATTCCCAAATGAAGTTTTTGAAATAGAGGAATTGCAGAAACGTGGTTCGAACATGAATCTGAATAAATACTTCAAACTTGGATGTGCTTACTCAATGATGAGCAGAATAAATGATCCTGAAACATGGCTTGAAAATGTTATCGTTCGGCCATTTCGCTTCTTTCGTACCGCGAGGAAAGAATCCACAGTTGAAGTTCTACATGCATAAAAGTAAATGTTTTAATATACTGAATTATAATATACAGTCACTACAAAATAAAGTCGATCAATTAAACTTGCAAGTTAACGAACATGAAGTAAATATAATTTGGCTCACTGAAACTTGGTTAAATGAAGAACAACTGGAGTATATTAATTTAGAGAATTATAAAATTGCACCATATTACTGAAGACGTATCAATAAACACGGAGGAATATTAATGACAACGAAAGCTAACCCTAATTGAAAAACTTACAGAGCTAGCTATTGAAAAGGATGCAGAGTTTGCTGGATTATACTTGGTAGATACCAACACGGTTATAAAATAGAAAGAGGCTTTTTTCTTGATAGAAGAAATATAACACAATTTGAATATCAAAACAGATTTAATCTGTTAGTCTTCTACAATTTTAATTTCAAAAGAAATTTTTATTCAAAAAACTTTTAGAATTAAATTAATGTCTACAATAAGCACCGCTTATATTCAATAGACGTATATAATCAAAACTCAATATATAATGTCGAATGGAATAAATAAACCAACCAATATAAAAAAGGCAATTAAAATTAATAAATAAATATTTGAAGGAGACAAAATTTTGTTTCTGATCTTACCATAGTGAAACCAATTCCTTTTCCATTTTTTGCATAGTGATCCCCTTGAATTATCAAAAATTTTTACTATGGGGGCTCTTTGTCTTCCTCAGTAATGCTGAAAACAACAATTTTCTTTCATCATGTGATTGAGTTTGAAGTTGCTGATGCAATAAAGTTACAGAAAAATAATAAGTATGCAGGAGCTGATTCTATATCTGCTAGAATTCTGAAGTTGATGAGCTCAGATATCTGTAAGCATTTTACTCAATGTATTAAGCTTTCTATAAGTTCTGGCATCTTTCTTACTATTCTGAAAAAAATTTGTTGCCTGTAAAGTCGGTATGCGGGCGAAAGTTTTACGTGACAACGACTTTGAGTGGTAAAATAATTTTAATGTGAATATTCATTCGTATAGTAGGAAGAAGGATGAAATAATAGTAACAATTTAAAACATTTATTTATACAAAGAATTATATTTAAAACATTAATTTATACAAAGAATCTCGCACTGAATTTCATATTAACAAAATTTTATTTATCAATCAGTTGTTATAAGTTATTAATAAATTTAACTTGTTTTACATTGTTATAAATATAAAAACTAAATTTAAAAGTTAGAACATTTATTTAAATCACATTAATTGTTAATATCAATCGATTTTAATTCAAAGTGTATTTTCGAAAAGGAGAAAACTAATTCACATTTGATCTTTGAATTTGTAAATCGCGCGCTTACGACCTTGCGCAGTGATTAGTCGTCTCGGTTTGAATGTTTGAAAGTTTCGATTTGACAGGTTGGAGGTTAAACATTGTTATTTCAATTTTTTACATAGCAAGTCGCGCTCATTTTTTCAAGTTAAACAAATTATTATTGGTTGAGAAACGATTTCTACTACTTTTTTGATTGAAAACTACCACAACATTGTGATTACTACAACATAACCTATTCACTTATGTCTTAGTCATTTATTTCATCATGTTATATTATCAGTCTGAAATTATTTACCTTTGCTGTTTGAATTGTTGCGATGGACGAAACTACCTTCACATTATCACTACACAATCGTTTTACAATTAACTGGCAACGTGTAAACTTGTATGCAGGCGCCTAAGCGAAATAGAAGCGCAAGACATGAACCGGTGTGTATGCCTATCTCTCTCACTCTCTCTCTCTCTCTCTCGCTCTGTCTCTCTTGCTCTTAGGCGGGCTAACTGTGCTCGAGTGGAAGGGACGCGTGCCTTTCACTTTTTATGTCTGTCTCTCTCGCTCTTAGGCGGGCTAACCATGCCCGAGTGGAAGGGACGCGTGCCTCTCACTCGCTCTCATTGTGAGCGCATAACGTGAGCGGAGCGTAACGCAGTTTCTTGAAGTGTCACCCGGCAAACCAATTTATAAGACGTTGTCACGTCAAAAAACCTTAATTGTTCCAATCTTCAAGAAAAATGATATAAATAGTATCACGAATTAAAGACCAATTTCTATTATGAGCATATTTTGTAAAGTATTCGAAAGGGTTATGTTCAACAGAATGATCAAGTATCTTGACAAGTTCAATGTAACCGATAATGCCCAACATGGTTTTAGATCTGGTTAATCGACGGAAACAGCTGCTATTTTCTTTGTTGATTATGTGTATGGATGCCTTGACAATAGCTTGCATGCTGCAGGTTTATTTTTTGACCTTTCGCGAGCAGTCATTAGTCTCTCATTTCAGTTTAAAGCTGACAAGTGTTACAATTTGGGTTTTCGGGGTGTACTTTTGGATTAGCTCCTAAGCTACTTCGGTGGTAGATCCATTTTTGTAAAGGTTGAAGGTTCGTCAGATAGGCATATCTGACGAACACGATCTTAGTCTAGGAGTTTCACAAGGATCTGTCCTTGGGCTTCTTCTATTATTGCCTTTCATCCCCTGTTCATTGCCCTGTTAATTTAAGAGCAATGTTCCTGAGTTTGCCCGCGTGTACATGCTTTTCGTCTTCGATAAGAAAATTTTTTGTCTGTTCGCTGATGATGCATCTGTAGTGATTTCAGTCCCAACATGGAAAGAACTTCAGGCGCACTGTGAGCAACTATCACCAAACTTTGTGAACTGGTGTCATTAAAATAACTTAATGATCAATATCGATAAAGGCGAATGTATCTACTTCACTGGCGTGGCCAGGTTTCAGTTTTGGGGGGACAAGGGCTTAGACAGAGAGGATAGTGGAAGAAATAACAATTTTTTTCTTAGAAATAAATGAGTGTTTGGATTGTGCCTACATTTCTATTGTGATTTGTACCGGACCTCCGTGTTGAAACATATATATGGCATAGCAAAAATATCAAATCCAATCTCTGTATACGCCAATGGTTCAAGAAAATAAAACGAATAAAGGTGCATGAAATAATCCTTATCATACTGAATTGTTTCTGCCGTTACAATTTGGTAGCCCTTTTAGAACAATGCCTGCACAAAAACTATATTCAATTTAATAATAAAATATACGAACAATTCTGACTTCCACACGGTTGTACTCTGTTCGGGAAGCACTGACGAATACATGCACAATGCCTGTTCAACTCCAGAACTGGCCGCAAAATTTGAAGGTAACACACCAGATAGTGCACATACAAATTTACGGTGTTTCGTAAATCTTTCAATTAACGGCCAGTTTCATAAACAACATCAAAAGGCTCCTTTATGATAAAATCCCTTTATGAAAAAGAATCCTTTAAATGGGACCATCAGTTTCATAAACGCACATCGACCGTCCTTCACTTAAAGCTTCCTATAATGCACCGATCATATGTTTCTGACTGTTGCCTATCCTGAGAACTACTGATTTTACGAATATAGTTGGTGATATTCTGTAAAAATTGTGAGTTATGCTTCGGAACTTGTAAAAAGAAAAAGGAAAGAAGCATAAATCAGTCTTTGAATAAACATATGCAGAAGACTATATATATGCAATTTATATCATTATTACGTGGGAATTGCTATATTTTAGTAAACGTGAGTTTTATGAATGCATATGGAAGAAAAGGAGAAAAAAATTGTACTTTAAAACCTGAGGAGGAACTACGTCTCTTGGAATTGATTGAAAAAGAGAATTTTAATGTTAAAAGATAAAGTCTGGCAGAGAATAGCAACTGCTTTCAATGCAACAGCTCTCCATTGGAGAAATTGGGAACAGCTCAAATTAAAATATGACAATATAAAAACTAAAACTAGAAAAGTGGTAGCTGCTCAACGCAGTCATATTAAAGGGACTGGTGGTGGGGCTCCATCGAAGTTGAGGGAGCCAGTTTCCAAACAGTTTAGCCCAACTGTTACGAACCCACTTGCCGAAGCGAAGGAGATGTATTATAAAAAAACAGCTCTAGTAGAAGCTCAGATAGTGGCTATCAATGAAGAGGATATAAGAAAAGAAGAGGAGCATTCGAAGCTTAAAATATTATTAGATTTTCCAATTATGGAGACAAAGAGAAAATTAAATGATAATAATTAAATCTTTTTTTTTTATTTTGAATGCACTTTCTGGAAAAAGCGGTATTGGAATTCTATCAGCATTGCTACAGACTATGAAATCCCCTCAAATTTTAATTGAAAACAGAAATTTCAATAACATATAATATTTTTGTTTCTTAATTCTCACTTGAAGTTTTTTCAGATTTTACCTAAAGTAAAACAATCAATCAGAAATACAAACATAGAAACTCATCTAAATACGTACCTTGTAAAATCTTATGAAAATTATATGCAACCTTGTCATGTTGAAGGCATAAATTGAATATGAAGGACAGTTTCACAAGCAACAATATAAATTATAAAGTAGCCAAATGTTCATTAATAATCAACTGTCTTATTTGACGAGCTGCATCAAATTAAATATACTACTCTGTCAAGAAAGTACCGGGAATTTTCGATTAAAACAACATTTTTACATTTAATCGTCAAAATTTATTGGGTCGCCTTCAAAATAGGCTCCATTTGCTCCAATACATCTATGCCAACGGCACTTCCAATTATCGAAACATTTTTTATAGGCGCTTTCCGGGATGGACTTTAGCTCTCGCGCCGAATTTTGTTTTATGGCTTCAATCGAATCAAAACGGGTGCCACGAAGGAGCAATTTTAGTTTTGGGAAGAGGAAAAAGTCGCAGGGAGCCAAATCCGGCGAATACGGTGGTTGCTGAAGCACGTTTGTTGAGTTTTTGGCGAGAAAGTCAGTCACAATCGTAGCTCGGTGAGAAGGCGCGTTATCGTCATGCAAAATCCATGAGTTATTCGCCCACAAATTTGGCCGCTTCTTACGGATACGCTCACGCAAACGCTTCATAACGCCTAGGTAATACTCCTTGTTTACCGTCTGACCCTCTGGAACGAATTCGTAGTGCACCACGCCACGGATATCGAAGAAAACAATGAGCATCACCTTCATTTTCGAGCGGCTTTGACGTGGTTTTTTCGGTTTCGGCTCATTTTTTGCCACCCATTCTGATGATTGCTGGCTTGTTTGCATATCGTACTCGTAGACCCAGGTCTCATCACCAGTTATAATGCGTTCCATGAATGTAGAATCGGAATTACAGCGATCCAGCATGTCTGAAGCAACCTGTTCGCGATGACGTTTTTGAAGAAAATTCAGGTCTTTCGGTACGAGTCGTGCGGCCACCTTTCTCATGCCCAAAATATCAATCAAAATCGTACGTGCGGACTCGTGGGATATCTTAAGATCATGTGCTATCTCTCTCAAGCTGGTACGACGGTTTTCCAGCACCCTTCCCTTAATTTTATCGACGTTATCTTCGATCGAAGCCGTCGATGGGCGACCACTTCACGACCGTCCTTGAAGGCTCTGTACCACTGATATGCACGAGTTTTCGATAGAGCATTATCACCAAAGGCCTTTTGCAACATTTTCAATGCATCGGCACACGAAAATTCATTTGCAACACAAAACTTTAAACAAATTCTTTGCTCAACGTAATCACCCATAGTAAAAATCGGCACGCACTCTGACATCGACTGACTTAATCAGCTGTTGCAAACACACTAGTTGACAGATCCCGCTCAAGCTTGGCATATTAATTAAGGACAGTGGTACCAACCTAGGAAAAAAATTTTTACCTGCCTCATTGCCCCACCAGATTTAAATCGATAATTCCCGGTACTTTCTTGACAGAATGTATACCTTAAGTTAAATCATGTGAGATATATGATATCTTGTCATGTTGAAGGCATAATTTGAATATGAAGAATAGTTTCACAATTGACAAGCAACTTTTTTCAATTATCACACAAATATAAATTGTAACTTAGCAAAATGTTCAATAATAATCGACTGTCTCACTTGACGAGCTGCATTAACATTAGTTGAATTTGTTTCAAAGTCCTCTTCCTCCTGCACATCATTGCAATCATTCATTTGGAAATATTTCGTTGATATCTACAGCTATATTGTGCAATACAGCAGTAGCAACAATAATTGTCCTTATGGTCGTTAACTTAACACTCATTCTTTTAGAAAGTATAGGAAAACGACTTTTCCAAACTCCATACTTTCTCTCCACCAAATTTCTAGTTTGTATAAATGATTCCTTATATAAATTTTCAGCTGCAGTTATGGCTTCCGGTAACTTTGTCATAAGATAAGTCTGCAAACTATAACCTTTATCACCAAGTAACAATTACGGTCCAAATTTACCACTCTCAAATTGTCTCTTCAAGACACTGTTATTAAAGATGGTTTGATCATGTGTTGAGCCAGGTCATCTAGCTACAATATTTCTGATTCTCAAGTCTGAATTACACACGGTTTGAACGTTAAGGGCAAAACAATATTTTCGACATCGAAAGATCTCTGCATCATCATGTGCAATCTATAGCACCAGTGACACTTGGAAAACTAGCAATTGCATAAAAATTTTCTGCTACTTGCATTTCATGAGCACCTTCACACATCTTTATATACTGTGGACACAGGAACGCGATAGCAAAAGAAACTCTTCGATTAATTCTAGAAGCAGAAGGTTAGGAAATTCTCATGAAATCTCCGGCTGTTTGTTATCAGCATATTTCCAGCTCCATAGAATCTCAATGTCAATTCCTCTAAAAATTGTTTCAATTTAATGATTTGGTATGCAGTAAATTATATGAACAAAATAATAAATCGAAATTTGTTTACCTGTTAGATGGGAAGTACAATTGATCTACAATTTTTTGAAGCGAATATAAAACAGTTGGTTTTGTCAGGCGAAAACGATCGAAGAAAGCTAGATCATCTAACGTAGAAATAGTTATTATTTCTTCATCATCTGATGAAGAACTAGAGCTCGAATCAGCATTCAACATTTGGTGCAACATATTTCATAGTAAGCAAAAATCAAACAAAATGGGCAAATCTGACAGAGGAAGGTTATGTACACTGTTTATGTGTACCTGCGAGTACCTGCGCAGTGTCGAGCTTCTCGTTAAAGGATTCTTTTCCAGCCGTAAAGGCCCAATTTTCTCACTTTAAGATAAAGGAAACTTTTAAGTTCCCTTTAACCTCAAAATTTGCTTATGAAACACGTTTTATCATTGAGACTTTTTCGGAAAAAAGGCTTTAATTTCGTTTATGAAACTGGCCGTAATTGATTCATGTTGTGTTCCAGAATTGGGATAAACAAATTTAGTTTATAATACGTGCCAATCTCCGACGTTGCAGTGTTGGAGTGGTTCAACTGTCTTCCGACGATTCTTGGCATTTGCAATATACCACCATTTTCTTCGAACCACACTTTCGCTTCTTCATAAAGATGAATGTATTCTTCGTCAACGTTCCTTCTTAAAAGTTGTAAAGCGTTAATAACATTATCCACGTAGTTTAATGCTGTTATGAGGTCGGTGTTAATTGCTTGAAGTTGTTTTGATAGCGATAATGTAAAGCTCATGGTTTTCTGAAGAATCACCAGGCACATAACACAATTCGAAGATCGAAGTTTGTTAAGCATTCGAAGATCCTGTTGTGAGGTTTCTTTATTGCGACTAGACTGGAATTTCTCTAGATCATTCACAATCGCCGAATAAATTTCCATAAATCTGATGACAGCTTCATGCTTGTGAATCCACCATGTTTCACAAATTGCTAATAGGCTCTTTTGATGATCTGTCGGTATGAGCTCCCGAATTTTTTCTTTCAAAACAGTAATCCGTTGAGCAGAATGTCTAAAGTACGTACTAATAGACTGCACGATTCCAACGCTGTTTCTCACGACTGTTTCTGAGGATAAGTAAGCAATAGCAAGGTTGAGAGAGTGAGCACTACAATGTACGTAAATAGTAAGTGGAATTCTTTACGAATGTAGGCCTGGGCACCGTACAGATACCCACTCATATCGTAGCACCATCACAACGTTGACCAACCATATTAAAACATTCAAGTCCATGCTTTTTCAGAGCTTTTATTATGAGATTTGCAAGACCTGATCCTGTCACTTCAACAGTTGGAATGAACTCAAGGAACATCTCCTTAACTTTATGATGTTTAACATCTTTTGAATCAACATATCTCAAGCACAGCGTAACTTGCTCCATTCGAGCAACGTCAGTCATCTCGTGAGCAAGAATGGCAAAAATTTTAGCTTCCTCCACTTCATCTATTATCTTATGTCGAATAATTTTACCACAAATTTTTATTATTTCACTTAAGATCTGGGGAATTCTGTAAAAAGCATTCCTCTGAGAAGTGACCAAATGCTCCGAAAGATATTTATCTCTAGATTTAGCTGCGTAATGCAACAGTGCTCGAAAATTACTATCATTCTGAAGTGGTTGTTCAGACACTGGTGTGATATCGATACGTCCCGAATCAGTTTTACCTCGTAAGGGTATACCTTGTTTACCAAAAAAAATTGGTCCTATTACGATTGGGGTTAATTTCTTTCGATTTTCATGTTGCTGTCTCTTTCTTTCAGGAAGTTATCTGCCAGTTGCGAGTTCCGTTTGTGGTATGCTAATTTTGAATGAGTTTCAAATATTTCTAGTGCATTTTTCCACTTACAAAAAGGTTCAGTTACAAGCTGGCCTGCATGCTGATGGTCTTCCTTTTATATTCAGAATATGACAACCATGGAAATATTTCCATCCATTTAATTTGAAAGCGCAAATGTCTTTTTGTAGAAATGGGAAACAACTATATCCTTTAGATGGAGTCCAAGCCTCTTTTAAAAGTTGTACCTTCAAATAATCATCCATGATATTGTCTTGATTCACATGAAAACCCACGTCTAATCTAGCTACAGAATGGCAAAAGATGATGTGACGGGTGGACTGGTGCTATTTTTGGCCAATTCCAGGCTAAAAGTATGTTCGCTAGAAGTGGGCTTTATACTAGTGGGCGGCAGCATCACCACCGACTCGCTTCCGACATTCAATTCTTCAACCGACGTCGAAGTCTTGTTTGATATCACAATCCTATTGTCGGTATGAGTACTAGTTATTGGTCTTGGTACCAAATATTCTTCTTTACAGGAAACCGCTCGATCGCCCCACTTTTTTGGTTGTACATTCCTTTGAGCTTATCACCTCTTCTTTTGTATTTTGCCAAACGAAGGTTATCGATTGCGACCATGCGAAAGTTGGTCAACAGTTAATCTGCTCGCCAGCTCGACCCTTTTTATTTCAATTAATCTTGACATCTTCACATTTCGGGGGTGTGGGGTTGGTTATGAACCCCCTGACCCCCTCTTCACTGTCTACGCACGTGATCTAATTTATAATTGGGCATAGTGACCATAAGCTGGTGATTCGCCATTTGGATACAGCGATTCTATCTAAGAATGGTACTAAATTTCTTGGCATGCACCTTGATAACAATTTCAAATCGGGTATGCACATTGATTCTGTTTGCAAAAACCTCAACAGTTCTTATTTTATCATAAATAGGGTGAGAATCTTACTTTCCTTGGAATCTCTCATGAATATCTAGTATAGTTTGGTCTATAGCCTTCTTTCGTATAATATTTTACTGTGGGAAAACTCTTCGGATGTTGGAAGGGCCTTCATAATACAAGAACGTATTTTACGTATGATATTCAAAATAACTCCACGTTCGTGCTTATACCTATATTTGTGGAAAACGATATTATGACTTTGCAGTCCATTTTCATTTTCAAATATCTACCAATTGTGAATGAAAATGAGAAAAAAATTGTACAGTTAGAGATTTCTTCTATGTATCAATGAGTTCATCCACAAAAAACAATGGTACACACTTCTAACAGCTTGGATTCTTCAAAAAGACTTTCTGAGGGAAATAATTCATTTTTTTTCATAATTATTTTTATGAGTGACTTTTGAGTAATATCCAAACTATGTCGATGAGTCTCACCCAAACCACCCCACACACTTATACAATATCTGATAACAGATTCCACCAGTGAGTCGTACACGATCAACAAAAGTTTTCTGTCCAATACGATTCTTAATTGGTAGAATTTATAAGTAAGTTTCCTTAATATTTTAACCAAGCTTTCAATATGTGTATCCCAACGAAGGAACCGATCAAGCACAACTCCTAAATATTTAACCGAGTTTGTTCTATCTATTACAGGACAACAACAGCTAGAAATTGAGTCACAATGCCACCGATGAATGCATATTGTTTCCTCAATTGGTTGGTCTTTTATTGTTGAGAAAGAGGTCATAAATTTGGTTTTACTTATATTTCAGTTACCATACTCACCTGACGAAGTCAATATGTAATTGACGAAACAATTGTCGTTGAAAAATAAAAATAAGCGGAAATAAAGTGTTTTACTTCAAATCATTTTGGTTTTACTTATATTGCGACTCAACAGATTACTGCTCAACCAAAGAAAAATGACTCTCAAACAATCTTCTGCCTTTTTTATAAACCCTGTCCCATGAATCATCCAAAAAAAGCATGGCCGTATCATCCGCATATGATATTATGAGCGCTCTGATATTTTTAATGTTGAATATATCGTCATTTAAATAATTTAATATTAGCCTTCGACATATTTAATTTCAAAAAATTATACTAATAATTATAACTTCTAAAAATAAATTAAAATAATGTCATATAAGTATCAAATGACATATAAAATAAACATTCATTATAAGACATCCAAATGTAAGAAAAACAAATGTTAACTTCCGCTATTTTATTGATTTTCACAACAATTGTTTCGTCATACCATGACTTCATCAGGTGAGTATTTAAATTAAATACAATGCAAAACATGACCTTAAATACACAGCTCTGGTACAAAAAATAGAGGGGTGGAAAGAGAGGTATACAATTAATGAAAAATATTAAGTAGGGGGGATCTACTTAAATCTATTTGATCATTCAATAAAATTTGTCTTTTATTATATCTATTGATTTCTAAAGTTTCTAACAGATTTAGTTTCTGACTTTTCTTTTCAATATGTAATATTTCATAGTTCATAGTAAAATTATGCCAGTCTCTAACAAATGGTTGGCATAAGTTGAATTCGATATAAGAAAAACAAATGTTACCTCCTGCTATTTTATTGATTTTCACAACAATTGTTTCGTCATACCATGACTTCATCAGGTGAGTAGCAGGTGTGTAGCAGTTTAAATACTCACCTGATGAAGTCATGGTATGACGAAACAATTGTTGTGAAAATCAATAAAATAGCGGAAGTTAACATTTGTTTTTCTTATATTGAAGATGAATTTCCGTCAAGTAAAAACCGAGACAATCAAAAGTAAGTCGAATTCGGTTTATTATTAATGTAACATTTTTCATGTTCTCGTATCCTTGTTTGGAATGAACGGCCTGTCTGTCCCACATATACACATGGGCAATCACTGCATGTTAACTTGTAAACTCCGGATTTTTTGTTTTTAGGAATGATGTCTTTATTATTTTTTATTAAGCTGCCTAAAGAATTAATAGTTTTAAATATCTAGCAATCTTTTCAGATTTTTGGCATATGTAAGTTAATGAAATAAATTTGGTTTCGCTTGAATTTTGAAATTTTGGATTTACAAGTGATATTGCTTTCTTGTAATTTATTTTATCAAGTAAATTGTCTACAATTAACGGATTGAAATCATTATTTAAAACTATTTTTTTAATCGTTTTATACTCATTTGTTTTTCTTATATTGAAGATGAATTTCCGTCAAGTAAAGACCGAGACAATCAAAAAAGGCATCCAAATGATATAACAAAATCCAATAAATAAAAATTTTTAACCAAAATCCTATAAATTAAATATTTTGAATAGACAAAATTTTGTTTCTGCTGATCAATCTTATGAGAACAAATATCTTTCAAAAATGTCTAACATAATCTTAAGAATTTCATCATAAAACTATTATATCTTATTATATCTTACTTACAATATTCAATATTATTGAATATCTAACTAAGTTACTTTATATAAAAACTCAAGATATGTAAAAACATTACTGAAAAACAAGTTTTAAGAGAGACTTTGCTTCGTCAGTATTCAAATAATTCATATTCAATAAATATAACATCAATCAACAACAAATATTTACTCACCTTTCAACCGTTTAGAAAACTTCTAGTAAACTGAAAAATCTTTAAATGTTGTGTAACGGTTCACTATATATAAATATTTCTGTGGTTTACCCTTGATCTAAAAGATTGAAACACAATTTAACGGCCTCTGTTATAGCACAAGGACTATCTGTATAAAAAATGTTAAGGAAACCAAATAACTTAGTTAGATATCCAATAATATTGAATATTTTATGTAAGATAGTTTTATGATGAAATTCTTAAGAGTATTGTAATATCGTGGGTAAAATAATATAAGTATGTTTAACTCAGACTTCAATAATAAAATAACAATGTACACAACTCGAGTTACAACAGAGAAAGAGAAAGAGTTTTTATATTACCAAGCGACCTAACTTAAACCATAAAATGTAATTAACATACAAAGTATGTTCATTTATTTTATAATTACTACTTTTATTTATATACATGATATTATACTCCTCCGTCACTAAATCTTTTAGGAGGTCTTATATTTGTTCTTAAACGGTTTTTTATATTAAGGGATAACAAGGCACTTTCATTTGTTTGTGCACTGTCTCCCTCCACTAAAACTGACTCTTCATTATTAGACGGTAATTCATTTTCAACAGATTCCGGAACCCTATTGTGATCCTGAAAATCTGGTGGCTTAACTTTCTGACTAGGAACAATTTCCTTTGGTTCAATGTTATTACTTCTAGAGTCTTTTATAGAAACATATTCTTTCACATTAATATCACAAATGTCATCATAAAAACTTCCTACTTTCCTCATTTGATCAATATGCCTCCTCCAAATTAATTTTTCCTTCAATGTTTTACAATTATAATTTTGAGTACCGATAATCTGTACAATTACAGCCTTTTCCCAAGTGATTTTATTTGATGTTCGATAGTCTTTAATATAAACAACCTCACCTTCTTCAAATTCTACCATTCTTTTACCATGGTATTTAATCTGTCTTTGCAAAGCTTTTGAACGCCGACTTTTTGTTAACAGGTCTAATCGAGTTTTTACATGTCTTCCAAACATTAATTTCGATGGTGTTTCACCAGTGGTACAGTGTGGTGTATTACGATATGAAAATGAATATTTACTCATTAATATTCCCGTACTCTCTGATTTTGTCCTGATATCTTTGAGGTATTTATTTAAGGAATTCTTAAATGATTTTACACCGTTTTCTGCAAGACCGTTTGTTGAAGGATGATACGGTGGGGATCTAATATGAACAATATCATTAAAATTACAAAATTTTTCAAATTCTTCGGAAACTAATTGTGGACCATTATCTGATACAATTGTATTCGGTAAGCCAAACCTAGCAAAACAATCACGTAATTTGTTTATAGTGGTAAAAGAATCTAATTTTTGCATTTCATAAATTTCAGGCCATCTCGAAAATGAATCTATAATTATCAAATATGTTTCATTATGGTAAGGCCCCAGAAAGTCAGTATGAATCCTATCATATACATGTTTACCTTCTTGGGATTTAATTAGTTTAGATTTTTCTGGCGTTTTCATGAAAGTCGCGCAAGCATCACAATTTTTAATATAATTTTCAATTTCTCTATCCAAACTTGGCCACCAGACATACTGTCTGGCTAAAACTTTCATTTTAGTCATGCCATTGTGAGCACCATGAATCTCATCCAACATCTGACTCCTTAATTTTGATAACCCCACATTATCAAATTATTCTCAATACTTATTTCCGAGGATTTTCTTTTGAATATTTCAAATTGTTCGTTAATTTGATCTGGCCAGCCGTTCCTAATAAACAAATAAACTTTACTTAGTATTGGATCTTTCCTTGTTTCGTTATCTAATTCTAATTGGTTATAAGCGCATAGCAAATCCAATTTAGTAAATTCCTCC
Organism: Megalocaria dilatata; assembly: GCA_034642435.1. Taxonomy (NCBI): domain Eukaryota; kingdom Metazoa; phylum Arthropoda; class Insecta; order Coleoptera; family Coccinellidae; genus Megalocaria; species Megalocaria dilatata. The sequence continues at coordinate 4,043,135 of CM067862.1, read as the reverse complement.
CCTCCTTGAAGAGCTGCGAACAATTCTTCAATCCTTGGCAGGGGATGCTTATAATCTTCAAGATATTTATTTATTGTAATATTATAATCGGCACAAATTCTAATCTTGCCATTAGGCTTCAATACCGTAACTAAGGTAGTACCCCATTCGGAATTTTGAATACGAGTGATAACACCTTGTTTTTCTAACTCGTCCAATTCTTTATCCATCAGTTCTTTGAATTTGAATGGAACCGGTCTTGGTTTACAAAAAATCGGTTTAACTTCAGGATCTACCGAGAATTTTACTTTTTCTAATTTATACAAGCCTAACTTATTTGTGAATAACTGTTCAAATTGTTTAAGAATTTTGTCTGAACTGTCGTTATGATCGTTTGTTCATTATGAGTTTGTTCACATTAGACACCATCGAACCCTGCAAGGCAATATTGTATAATTTAATTAAATCTCTACCTAATAATGGAATCATTCCATTTTTGAGTATAATGAGTTTGCAATTCCTTTTAAGAACATTTTGATATTCAATGTCCACATAAATCTCTCCATCTGGAACAATTACATCACCCTCGTATGTTTTCAACTTAATTTTCGTTGGAAATAATTTACAATTTTTAAACATGTGTTCAAAAACATTACCAGGAATAACAGAAATTCCCGCTCCTGAGTCCAGTTCCATTGTCAACGGTTTTTTATTAATATGCACTTGAACTTTAAATGGTTTAATAGAACTGGTTCTACGTTTAGTCACAAAAAACATATCAATGAAATCTGTTGGACTACTCTGATCCTCTACTATAATTTCTTCCCTTACAAAGTGATTGCGGTTTGAATAACAAGCCTTTGCCAAATTTCCAACCTTTTTATAAATTTTACATTTATAAGTTTTGAACATAAATTTACTGAAATTATGATTTTCCTCACCACAACTTCTGCATTTGGCTTTCTTTTCTTCCTGAATTTTCGGCTTGTTTCCTCTCTTCTCTTCCCTTGGGTATGGTTTTCTTCCATCTGCTCTTTTCCTTGATTCTTGGGTAAAACTAACCTTGTTTATCGTTTGGGTGAAAGAACTGGTTACTGCTGCTTCTTTCCTCAATGCTACTTGCACAATTTCTTCCAAAGAAATGGTATGGTCCTCTTCACAAACTCTGTCTAGAATGGCACTCCTTTTCAAACTTGACACGAACCTATCCTTAAGTATTTCATTCAGGTTATTTCCAAATTTACATTGGATCGCTCTGTTTTTTAAACGAACAAAGAATTATTTAATACCTTCATTGTCCAATTTTCTCAGGTTGTAGAATTCTATTCTTTCCTTGAAGAAAGAAATCTTCTTTGAAAATTGTTCCTTCAATATCCTGCACAGTTCGTGATAACTTTTTTCTTTTGGAAGTTCTGGATCACACAATCCTCGTAGTATTGCATATGCCTCTTCACCCACCATTGTTAGAAGAACTGCTACTTTCTTGTTGTCCTCGATATAATTAGCCTCGAAATATTGTTCCATCCTCTCCTGATATGTACACCAGTCTGTTCCCATTTGATATTCATTTAAGACACCTATCGTACCTCTTATGATATTTGGATACTGGCTAACAGCCGCTGAATCGCCTTGATTCTTCTGTGAAGTTGATTTGTGTGCCATTTCGTAATATTGTAGATAACTTCACAAATACCAATTTTCCTCGTCGCCACTTGTAATATCGTGGGTAAAATAATATAAGTATATTTAACTCAGACTTTAATAATAAAATAACAATGTACACAACTCGAGTTACAACAGAGAAAGAGAAAGAGTTTTTAGGTTACCAAGCGTACCTAACTTAAACCATAGAATGCAATTAACATAGAAAGTATAATCTTCATTTATTTTACAATTACTACTTTTATTTATATACATGATTTTACAATTATGTTAGACATTTTTAAAAGATATTTGTTTTCATAAGATTGATCATCAGAAACAAAATTTTGTCTGTTCAAAACATTTAATTTATAGGATTTTGGTTAACAATTTTTATTTATTGGATTTTGTTATACCATTTGGATGTCTTATAATGAATGTTTACTTTGTACGTCATTTGATAAAAGTGGTACTTATATGACATTATTTTAATGTATTTTCAGAAGTTATAATCATTAAATATAATTTTTTGAAATTAAATATGTAGAAGGCTAATATTAAAATATTTAAATAATTTTATATACCTTCTATCAAGAATTAACCACTATTTATGTTAAATACATCGTTGATTTATACTAAAAACAAAATGGGTCCGATTACTGTTCCCTGTGGAATGCCGATTGTCATAGGTGACAAGTCACTGAATGTATCATGAACTCTTACTCTTTGATTTCTACCTGTAAGGTAATTTGAAAAGAGTTTCAAAGAAACTCCTCTCACTCCCACGCACTCCATTTTCCGCAGTAATCTCTCGTGATTGACAGTATCAAATGCTTTAGCAACACTGTCAAACGTTTTTTTTGTCGATCACACCCCTCCACTATATTACCAACCAACTTACTGACCGCACCCAATGGTTCTCCCTAAATCCGAACTGTCCCTGTGCCAAAATTTATGTTTTTCTAGAAAATGAACAAGTCTGTTTTTCAGCCATTTTTCAAATATTTATGTGAAGTTGTTTATGATTGTAATAGGCCTATAGTTAGCATCTTTGCATCACCACTCTTAAATGCCGGAAGTGTAGTAGACTGTTTGAATGAGTCTGGAATCGAACCACTCGACAAACAAAGATTGACCACATGACGCAAAGGCGGCAAGAAAAATAAATGAAATTGTTTTATTAGGTCAGCTGGTCCGGGAGAACTATTATTTTTTAAGCTAGAGATAACCGATAGCAGCTCATTGTCATCCACTGGGTAAAGAAATAGCGTTTCCTGAACCCAAGAATTCTCTTCGCAATGTCAGTGTTTATCTGCCCAGCCATCTCCTGCCCAATGTGAAAAAAAAAATTTTTGAAATAATCAGCCCTTTCCTTATTTGATGTTATACACTCTTCTTTATCATCAATTATATCATATCTCTCAACCTTCCTGCCACCCCACCGTAAATCTCATTTATCTGTTGCCAGATCTTCTTATAATTATGTTTCGCGTGTTCTATTTTATTTTTGTAATAATTGTTCTTTGTTTCTCTTGCGGGACCATTGGGGAAATTGCGGTAATTCCTATATTCCTCCCAAAATTCATTTTTTAAACACCTCAAATACCTTTTTTTCAAATGATCTCTATGTTTTATAGAATTTAATAGTCCCTGTGTCATCCAGGGTTTTAGTTTGGCTTGAGATTTTTTCCTGCATTCTAAATATGAGCATTTTTCAATATATTTTGAAATTTTCGACATGAAATTGATATAAGCTGAACCACCGTTTCGACAGCTCAACACATCCCCCGACTTTTATTTTGTTAACAATTTTTTGAACTTCAACTTATCCAAACAAAATTGCGATTTAACCTCAGCTTGCAAATTGATCAATTCTCTCGAATCTTTGGTTACACTCGTCTACAGTGGTTTTGTTGCCCCAGATATGAAAATGATTTTGGGTCGATTCAAGCACACAAGTCATGAAACTATCTATGATTTTTTTAGATTTGTTCTGATTTTTTTAAAATCTTTATTTTCATTTCACATTACAAAAATGGAAAAACGAGAAATAAAATAACAGATATATTTATAATGTCAGTAATATTTTGAGAAATTAGGATACATCGAAGTAAATAAGGAAAATGTCGAAAATATATTTTATATTTCCATAAAACACCTTTTATTTTTCGAGAGACAATCTCTTTTCAAAGACCAGCAGTAAGCCATCATGTGACAATTCCCCAATTAACCAGAAATTTATCTAAGTGATTGCGGAGTGTAATTTAACACTCATATTTGCTCCTAAAGTCTGAAAGTTTCTTAGCAAATTTTGCACAATTTCTTCATAATTTGCTTCCTTATGGTTACCTAGGAAATTTTCGACAACCAACACAAAACTTTTCCAAGCATTACATTCCGGAACAGTCATAATCTTTAATCAAGTGCCGTATTTGAGGACCATAAAATATTCCACCTTTCAATTTTTCCATACTAAGCTTAGAAAATTTTCTGCAAATGTAATTTAAACAATCTCCGTCCTTGTTCAACGCTTCTACAAATTGCTTTGTCATACCTAACTTAATATGTAATGGTGGAAGTATGATTTTGTCTCTGCTCACCAGCGGCTCCCTTATTACATTGGCTTTACCGACAGTTAAAGAATTTCTTACAGGCCAAACATCTTGTTCCCAATGAAATTGCTTTGCTCAACCGTGCCACATACATTACTTTGTAGATTAATATTCTTTGAATAAATCCAGATTGTACTAAGTGAATTTGACAGAATGATAGTAGGTAAAAGGAATCAAGACCCTGCGAGGTGTATGATTGACTTAAAGGTGCGTATGAAGGCTGAGTGGCAGAGAAGGTGGGATGAGAGTGAAGCTGGGCGAGTCACTCAGAGGTTCATCCCTCGGGTAGACTTCTCCAGCGAGAATGAATGGTTCTCCCCTGGCCTTTGTCTGGGTTACCTGATAACTGGTCATGGGAGTCTGAATGAATTTTTGTATAAGAGGGGCCTCTCTGAGCATGATAGATGCGTGTGTGGAGAGACTGAAAGTTGGAGCCATGTCCTGTATGAATGTACAGAGTATATGGAGGAAAGAATGGTTATTTTGGAGGGAATGTTAAGAGGAGCGAATGAAAGCTTGTATGATACAAGCTGGATGATTGAAACGAATGAGAGGTTTGAGAGAATGGAGAGTTTCTCCAGGGCTGTCTTCTTAAAAAGAAGATATAGACTCGTTGAGGTGTCTCTCTCGGGGCGATCTGTGGTTGAAGCTTGAGTTTCTCATAACTGTGGTATGAGATCGGAGCTGATGTTGATGGGTGGTGGTGGTCGCATGCAGGGCGGTACTGTGGTTGAAAGGTTACTGTCTGGGGTTCCAGTGGTGGTGTATCGGAGCGCGACCCTGGTTTTCCTGGCTTGGCCTGGATCCAACAGTGCTGACGGGTGTGGCAATCCCGCATTACCCTAGCTGGCTTCAGCAAGGCCTGGGTTTCCAAGGCCCTAAAGTTGCAAGGGAATGCGTTCCCGAAGCAAGTCTCAGCAATGACGCTATGATTGCTACCACGGGAGGGCGGGTGCCCACAGGAGAAATCCCGGCCGCTCTAGTAGAGGATAGGTTTCGTGGGGGCAGTGGTTGAAAGCCTGCATGCTGTGTTAGAGGGGTTCTGTCCCTTCGGCGTGTGAGTTGCGTATTCCAACTCGGGTGCTAACCTGCATAGTTAGAAGTAGCTTGGATAGTGCTGCGCCCTTTGCCAGTGGGGGCCTAAGTCTTGGAAGCTGAAGCCAAACTGGAAGTTGCGATTTAATCGTAGCGCGCTGATTCGGCGTATCCTAATACCGCGCCCATGGGGGCTGTGACCGTAGGCCTGAGGGCAGGTAGGTCACATTAAGCATCCATCCTTCCTTCCTTGTGCCACATACAAATAAAGCAAGGGTATTTTGTGTATCCACTTTGTTGGCCAAGTAAAAAATTAACCATTTTTAAATCCACGCAGTTCGACCATTGATGCTCCGAATATTCAATTTTCTCTAAAACTAATTTTACATTTTCATATTCTTCTTTGAGTTTCGTTGAATAGGCAATTGGAATTGATGCAAATTCATTTCCATTGTGCAATAAGACGCATTTTAAACTTCTTTTGCAACTGTCAATGAAAAGGCGCCATTCGGTAGATTTGTATTCTTTTAAACCCATGTCTAGAAACAGCTTCGCGATATCATTACAATACACCAATCCTTCATTTTCACTAAAAAATTCTAATAACTCTTTTTCTCGCGTTCTGTATGTTGTAATTGTTACTGTTGGTGCCAATAATTTTTTTTCTTTCAATCTTGTGGCCAATAGTTCTGATCCTTGTTTTGATAAATTGAGATCACGTATTAAATCATTGAGTTCATTTTGGGAAAATAATTTTGGCGTAGATGTTTCACCCTCCCTTTCACTTCCACGGGTAGACGGTCCCAATTTCTGAGAATTTGGCAACATCATGGTTTCTGAGGGTATGCGACTTACTTTTGAGACTTAAATAGGCCGAGGGAGATTTTCACTGTGAAGAACCGGACATTTTGTAGACTTTAAGTCTGGGTATCTCCACGTTTGATTTCGACTAAAACCTTTAGTATCTACTTAGCAAAATTTGAATATCAAAACAAATTGAAATATGTTTATCTTCTACAATTTTAATTTCAAAAAAAAATTTTTTTTTTTAACTTTTAGAATAAAATTAATGTCTGAAACAAGCACCGCTTACATTTAATAGACGTATATAATCAAAACTCAATATATAATGTCAAATGGAATAAATAAACCGAAAGATATACGAAATTCATTAAAATTAATAAATAAATATTTAAAGGAGACAATTGGCGTTTTTGAAGGTAAGACCAGAAACAAATTTTGTCTCCTTTAAATATTTATGTATTAATTTTAATGACTTTCGTATATCTTTTGGTTTATTTATTCCATTTGACATTATATATTGAGTTTTGATTATATACGTCTATTAAATGTAAGCGGTGCTCGTTTTAGACATTAATTTAATTTTAAAAGTTTTTTTGAATAAAAATGTTTTGAAATTAAAATTGTAGAAGATAAACATATTTCAATTTGTTTTGATATTAAAATTTTGTTATATTTCTTCTATCAAGTAAAAGGCCTTTCTATTTTATTTTATATATAATATATAATTATATTTTGGCTTCAATAAATCTCATTATGGAATGTCAATGAATTTAAATAAGCCTTAAAAATAACTCACACTGTTCTTTGATTCTGTTAGAGCATAGATCAATCTTGAATTATAAAGATGATCTATGTCTCTAAACATTATTCATTTACACGTAGTACGTTGTTTGATATAGGTTAGTTTTTTGATTTTGATATTTCGAATATACATTCTGTCAAGAAAGTACCGGGAATTATCGATTTAAATCTGGCGGGGCAATGAGGCAGGTAAATTTTTTTTTCCTAGGTTGGTACCACTGTCCTTAATTACTATGCCAAGCTTGAGCGGGATCTGTCAACTAGTGTGTTTGCAACAGCTGATTAAGTCAGTCGATGTCAGAGTGCGTGCCGATTTTTACCATGGGTGATTACGTTGAGCAGAGAATTTGTTTAAAGTTTTGTGTTGCAAATGAATTTTCGTGTGTCGATGCATTGAAAATGTTGCAAAAGGCCTTTGGTGATAATGCTCTATCGAAAACTCGTGCATATCAGTGGTACAGAGCCTTCAAGGACGGTCGTGAAGTGGTCGAAGACTTGCCTCGTTCGATCGAAGATAACGTCGATAAAATTAAGGAAAGGGTGCTGGAAAACCGTCGCACCAGCTTGAGAGAGATAGCACATGATCTTAAGATATCCCACGAGTCCGCACGTACGATTTTGATTGATATTTTGGGCATGAGAAAGGTGGCCGCACGACTCGTACCGAAAGACCTGAATTTTCTTCAAAAACGTCATCGCGAACAGGTTGCTTCAGACATGCTGGATCGCTGTAATTCCGATTCTACATTCATGGAACGCATTATAACTGGTGATGAGACCTGGGTCTACGAGTACGATATGCAAACAAGCCAGCAATCATCGGAATGGGTGGCAAAAAATGAGCCGAAACCGAAAAAACCACGCCAAAGCCGCTCGAAAATGAAGGTGATGCTCATTGTTTTCTTCGATATCCGTGGCGTGGTGCACTACGAATTCGTTCCAGAGGGTCAGACGGTAAACAAGGAGTATTACCTAGGCGTTATGAAACGTTTGCGTGAGCGTATCCGTAAGAAGCGGCCAAATTTGTGGGCGAACAACTCATGGATTTTGCATGACGATAACGCGCCTTCTCACAGAGCTACGATTGTGACTGACTTTCTCGCCAAAAACTCAACAAACGTGCTTCAGCAACCACCGTTTTCGCCGGATTTGGCTCCCTGCGACTTTTTCCTCTTCCCAAAACTAAAATTGCCCCTTCGTGGCACCCGTTTTGAGTCGATTGAAGCCATAAAACAAAATTCGGCGCGAGAGCTAAAGTCCATCCCGGAAAGCGCCTATAAAAAATGTTTCGATAATTGGAAGTGCCGTTGGCATAGATCTATTGGAGCAAATGGAGCCTATTTTGAAGGCGACCCAATAAATTTTGACGATTAAATGTAAAAATGTTGTTTTAATTGAAAATTCCCGGTACTTTCTTGACAGAGTAGTATTTCAGGACTGAAGACAGAATTGCTTAGAATTATATTTGGTTTTTGAAGATATAGTGCATGCTTTGAGAGATTTCTGAATTTACTTATTCGAATATTTAAATATATTAAATATTTGAAATAAATTATATTCTTTGAGAAGTCCTTTAAGTGTGTTCATGTTTTTAAAAGGCAATTGGCGTTCTTGAAGGTAAGACCAGAAACAAATTTTGTCTGCTTTAAATATTTATTTATTAATTTTAATGACTTTCGTATATCTTTTGGTTTATTTATTCCATTTAACATTATATATTGAGTTTTGATTATATACGTCTATTAAATGTAAGCGGTGCTTGTTTTTGACATTAATTTAATTCTAAAAGTTTTTTTGAATAAAAATTTTTTGAAATTGAAATTTTAGAAGATAAACATATTTTAATTTGTTTTGATATTCAAATTTTGTTATATTTCTTCTATCAAGTAAAAGGCCTTTCTATTTTATCTACTAAGCAAAAGTAACAATCATCTAAATGATTTGTAGGCTGCACCCAGATCATAGGAATGCCAAAATTTAAGAACGTTCTCCTTTTTTCCATAACCGTAGAGACTCAACACAGGACTTTCAAACTTTATTAGGAATCCATGGCTTATCTAATTTGTCAATGTTTAAACCGAAATATTCAAAATAAGTTTCTTTGACAAAGTCTTTGATATTTCTTTTTTGTTTTTTGATATATAAACACCGCAAATATAACAAAATAAATCACTAGAATATTTACACTTTCTTCATGACGAACTCATATTTTCGAAGACAAGACAAATATATCAGTAATTCAAACAAAATATTGATCCATGAAAACTTATACAGACTCACGTGTACGTACTTCAATATTGTCAAATATCTGAGATCTCAGCTGTTCCGTGGAGCAAGGGGTCTGAGAGTGGGATCACGTGATGCTTGTGAGCCTAATCATGACTGGAAAATTAAATTTTATTTCTAACAAACCGATAATTGTTCAAAATATAAGATATGCAAAAATTATGAAAATATGAGCACATTCAGAACTTTCATGAGTATATTCGCAACTTAGGCACTTGAAAACGTATAAATTTGCGATGATATCCAGGGCAACAAAACAAAACTTTTTTTTGTAGAGCTGTGTTATAAATAGTAGTAGGGTGTAGTGATCCGTTAAACTCGAAGTTATCAAATATGTACTAATATTAAATTTTTTCAAAGTTCTTTCTTCTGCTTTAATAAATATGTGGTCAATTAACGTGGAAGATGTTGGCGTTACTCTAGATGGCTTATCAATATATAAAAAATATCCCTGTTCTTCCATCATGGAAATATATTTGGTATTATTTATATCAGAATGATTTAAAAGATTCATAAAATAAGAAGGAACGGTTTTTTACTTGATAGATATATATAATATATAATTATATTAGGTTTTTTAAATAAAGAAATTCATTATACAGTGTTGGATGGTTTTAACTAAGGCCAAGTGCCTTATAAGCTTTGTATGATTTTCTGTGAACATAGAACCTTGGATATAAAGGTGTCTACTTATATGTCTGTTGAGGATCGTGCAGTTCTGAGATGGCACAGAGTAAGTCTATACATTGTTTAATTGATTTTATTATTTTTTTATATGTAAAGTTGAACTGATCTTATCGTAACTTTAATTATTTCTTGAGGATGTGCTACATGTTTTGAGATTTTTTGAAGTAATTTGTTTAAATATATTGAATATTTCAAATAAATTAGTTTTTGAGAAGTTCTTGAAATTATGTTTTATATTTTTGAGAAAGAGTTATTTTTCATTAATATAGGATCAGAAAACAATACATTTTGTAACAAACAGGGCTTCGTAAGTTTGTCTGAAGAGTTCATTACGCATGCCTGGAACGAAACAAAAAATGTTTGCTTATTTATATTTCAATTTCAATTGACAGTTTATATTTGTTGGTTTTTCTTAATTCCGTTTGATATTGTATGGTGAATTGTGACGTCTATTAAATATGAGCAGTGCTTATAAAGACATTAATTTAATTCTTAAAGTTTCTTCAAAGAATTTTTTGAAATTAAAATTGTAGAAGACAACAGATTAAAACTATTTTAATATTCAAATTTTATAAAAGATTTATGTTGATATCACCCACGAAAACACTGACATCAGAACCACCCTGTGCCACCAAATAGTCACTAATGTCAGTAATAAATCTAGGGAAATCAGTTGAAGGGGGTCGATAACACGCTGTCAAACTATACGATCTATTATTTATTTTAAACTCAATTTCAAGAAGATTTATTTCACCCAGACGATGGATGGAAGCTAAATACCCAATCGAAGTTTTTATGTAAAAAATAACTCCATCGTTTTGGTTGAAATAAAACTCATTATATATTATATGAAAATTAGGTAATTTGAAGTCATCCACACCCTCAATACTCCATGTCTCAGAAAGAACTATTATATCTAGAGATTCAATTCTGGCAGATTCTAAATACAAAAGAAATTCATCAAAAATTTTTTTAAACTCCTTATATTCATATGTACTATGTTACACAGTTCCTTACCTTCCATCCTATATATACTTTCACTCAGGTCTCCACAAACAGTCGCCTCCCTCTCCACATTACTCTCCAGTTCATCCAAAAATTCTATCATAGTATTCAAACCCCCAAGAGAAAAAAAAAGAATATAAATACAATTAGCTGCCCTAGAAACACAGAAAGAGTATAAAATGTTAGCCTCTCTCCGCTTCAGGCAAGTTCAAAAAATTCAATAACAATAATCCCATAATCGTGACCCCACTGCAAATTCATTTATAAAATTATATTATTTTTGTGCAATCGGAAATATGTGAAAAATGAAAAAAATACATACAAGAAAATTTAAGCATCAGATTTGGAATTTTCATCTTGTGTGTAACAAGAAAGTTTTCCAAAACCTTGGCGCGATGTAATGACATTTATTTTATTGTTGATATTAACCAATATTTTTCCAGATTCAGCCCAAACACTTTTCAGGGACATTCTCTCAACAACATCTGCCGTCAATTGCACTCTCAACTTAGTTAAATCCTACACCAGTCCCCTTTAGCATTTTCTTTTTTTTATATATCTCATTTTTCATTTCAGTTTTCTTGAACTTCAATAGAATACCTCTGGGTTTCTGCATGTTTTTACCAATGCGATAGTACATCTCGATATCATTTTCTTCTAAGTTTATGAGCATTTTGGAGTTTATGAGTTTCAAAACTTCGCTTCTTGTATTCTCTTTGGGTTTTTCTTCAAAATTTAAAATACGGATACTGTTCTTCCTGGTCTCCTGTTCCATTGAGTTAAGCCTTCCTTCCATGTACTGATATTTCTCGCAAATTATTTCCTTTTCATCAATATTGAATTGAATCAATCCTTACTTGGTGAAAATCCATATTGAATAATATTTAAATAAGGTTATTCTGATTTTCACAAATTTTTATTGTTATGTTTTCAACAATAGTTTCGCTATCACAGTAGCATCATCAGGCAAGATTACAGTTTGAATAACTAAGCTTGTTTCGGAAATCCGTTGCTATTTATATTACAGTAAGTACAATAATTTTTTATTGAGCACTAAAACCCAAAAAAGGGTCTCTGCAAATTCCAACTTACCTGAATATATTTAACAGAGGTGAGTTATTTAAATCTATTTGTTCGTTAAGTAATATTCCAATTTTATTATGTTTATTTATCTCTAGGTATTCTAACAGATTTAAGGCATAACTTTTGCTTTCTATATGTAGAATTTCAAAATTATGGTTGAAAGTATGTCCTGTTTCTAACAAATGGTTGGAATATGTAGAATTACTTTTATTATTGAGGAAACTCTTCAAATGTTCACAGATTCTGTGACGGAAAGTTCTTCCAGTCTGTCCTATGTAAACTTTAGGGCAATCACCGCAGGTTAACTTATAAACCCCCGATTTATCATCTTTATGTGTACAGTCTTTATATACTATACTTGGAAATAAATTTTGTACGTCAAATGAAATGAATTTAGCATTATGTGATAAGAGGATATTTTTCATTTTAATTATTAGCTGTAGTGAATTTTTAATCGAGTATTTAGCTTGGAATTTAGTTTCTTTTAAAATAATCTGAATAAGTTCTTTCGAAAGTTTAAATGAAGGTGCACTAACGAACGAAACAACCGATCTAATAGGATAATCTTCCTTGTGTAATTTAATCGAAGAATACATTTTTGGAGGTTGTGGATTCATTAACATTAATTTATTTTTTGGGGTGTTCCGAAAAAGGCTGAATTTAAATATGTTGTTTCCTAATATAAAAGAAAATTTTAAATACATTTCCTTAAAATACACTAAAGGTATAATATTTCTGAGAAAATTGCTACATACCTCAAAAATAAATATAATTTAAGAACTTCATTCAAAACCAATTAAAACTTGGGTAAATTTATTAAAAATAATAAAGACTTTACACATAAAGATGATAAATAGGGGGTTTATAAGTTAACCTGCGGTGATTGCCCTAAAGTTTACATAGGACAGACTGGAAGAACTTTCCGTCGAAGAATCTGTGAACATTTGAAGAGTTTCCTCAATAATAAAAGTAATTCTACATATTCCAACCATTTGTTAGAAACAGGACATACTTTCAACCATAATTTTGAAATTCTACATATAGAAAGCAAAAGTTATGCCTTAAGTCTGTTAGAATCCCTAGAGATAAATAAACATAATAAAATTGGAATATTACTTAACGAACAAATAGATTTAAATAACTCACCTCTGTTAAATATATTCATTTAAGCTGGAATTTGCGGAGACCCTTTTTTGGGTTTTAGTGCTCAATAAAAATTTATTGTATTTACTGTAATATAAATAGCAACGGATTTCGGAAACAAGCTTAGTTATTCAAAATGTTATCTTGCCTGATGATGCTACTGTGATAGCGAAATGATTGTTGAAAACATAACAATAAAAATTTGTGAAAATCAGAATAACCTTATTTAAATATTACTTTTCATCATTGTAATTTTTAGAATTCAATTCAACTGCTTCGTTTACCTCAAGAAGGTTATATTTAAGTTCATTCACCGCCTCTTCCATGACCGTAGTTGTTTATTATTCGATATTAATATCGCCTGCGACACATTCTCAACAATGTCTTTTAAACATCTGCTTATAGCGTTATTGACTGCTGTTTTCATTTCCTCAGCCTATTCACGCGTAAGAATTTTTAATGATATTTTAATCCTCACAGATAAAAAAACTGTATCTAACTTAATAATGAACCAAATTTTCAGCTTTTATTTCTGAAGATTGCACGATTTAAGGTCTTTCAAACGGGAGCACAATTAAAATCTAGCTACTCACTGCATGACATATGCCGAATAAATAATGAAAAACAATACTAGACATTCGTTCAAATACAATAAGTAAAATAGCACATCTTAATTCATTCTATAAATTTAAAATATGTGAAAATTCAAATAATCAATCAAAACTGAAACACTAAACAATCCCTCAATCAACATTCAATCAAACACCCACAGACGAAATCTGCAAAAGATCAACAATTATTCAGTCTGAAACACATCGCATTTTCTTTAATGAAACCTTGAGGAGAACTTTCCGGAATTTATTTTAACCAAAGTTTTATTTTTTGAACAATCCAGAAGAATTTATGGACTTAAGACAATCCGGTAACTCCTTGCATAGTCTAGGACCTAGGTACGTATAACACTTTTGTCCTTTAGTTTTTCAGCCCGAGGGACGGCAACAGATCAGATCTAATATCTTGTTCCATAGGAAAGGTCTACAGGATTAAGTTTTTTTTTCTGTCTTTGAACTTTTGTAAAATACAACAACTGATAAATGTTAAAGATCCCGGACTCACGGTAGATTTTCTGTGAAGGGTATGTTCTTGGTTTTCTGTACATAATTAAAACAAATTGTAGAAATTACTATGTTTTACTACCAATAAAAATATATATTACACATTTTCTTGTGACTCGAGTTTCGGAAACTGAAGAAAATAAAAAATTCATTTCTCTATCGTACTTTGGTAGCATAAGTCAAAAGGTGGCCAATAGTTTTTCAAAATCAGATGTCAATATTGCCTTTAAAACGCAAAACAAATTATCATCGGTATTATTTAACGCAAAGGACCTACTCCAAACATGAGAACAAATCAGGAGTTTATGAGTTATCTTGTTCTACGTGCAGTAATAAATATATAGGACAAACAGGACGTTCCTTCATACGAGGTTCAACGAACATAAAATGAGTTTCATAAAAAATAAACAAAATTCTACTTTTGCCACTCATTGTCTAGAAAACGGTCATTCATTTCCCACAATAGATAATCTTAAAATTTTACATGTAGAATCAAAAGGGAAGAAACTCGATTATCCAGAATCTGTCAAAATTTTCAAATTAGTTCACAATAACAATAATGTAAAAATAATGAATGACTATACGGAGCTATGTAAATCGAAAATATTTGAGATATTCAAAAAGTAACATGTGCTTAAAACCTTTTTCAACGAACATAAAATGAATTTAATGAAAAATAAACAAAAATTCAACTTTTGCCACTCATTCTTTAGAAAACAGTAATTCCTTTCGACAAAGAAAATCTTAAGAAAATTTTACATGTAGATTCAAATGAAAAGAAACTTGATTATTGAAATTTTCAAATTCGTTCACAATAAAAATAATTTAAAAAATAATGAATGACTGTATGGAGTTATGTAAATCCAAATATTTGAGATGTACAACAAAATAACGTAAAATAATAAATGACTGTACGGAGCTATGTTACCCCAAAAATTATTTGAGATATTTAAATGGGTACCATCTGTTTAACAACCTTCTTTGTCGATTGCCGACATTCCGATATCTGTTGGAAGGCCCCTCTTTTTTAATCTGGTTTTTTATCACGTTCTGCTTGTAAACCTTTGTACCACTATTAGGTGTTATCTAGAATCTATTGAAATATTCAAAATATATATCACTTTTGTTCAAATACCTCTGTACTACTGTTAGGTCTTCAGTTGTCTGATGATGGAATAGTTCATTTCCCGAAACTCGAGTCATAAGAAAATGTGTAATATATATTTTTATTGGTAGTAAAACATAGTAATTTCTACAATTTTTTTTAATTATGACCAACTAGCAAATAGTAACGGCTGAAACAATTCAGTTTCTGTACATAGTTTTTAAAATTGCTTTTTGGATTTTCTGTATACCGTTCAAAAGAGTAGGAGAGGCTGCACCTCAGACAACAAGTCCAAATCTCAAATGAGGTTTCATCAAAGCTGAATAAAGCAATATAGAATATGTGGGTACTGGATATCCAGAAATCTCGAAGGACCCCTGAACCTGTGCACAATGTGCCTGAGTTTCTTGATCGCTATATTTATTATAATTATAATCTATATATACTCCCAAATATCTGATTGGACCAACAGATTTAACGATCCTTTTATTTCCCGCAATACCAGAGATAGTTAATTCCTTGTATGATAAAAGATTTTTCCTCGGAGACGTGAAGGGCATGAAAAAAGATTTTTCGAAGTTTACAGTCAACAATCAGTCATTGAAGAATTTTATGATCTGTTAGAAGTCGGCTTCAACTGTAGATATCAGTGATTCTGATCTTCCTGATAAAATACAGCCGAGTCTTCCGCAAACCCTACCACTCTTTCCTTCAAATCTTGTTCGAAAAGATTATTTAGGTACAAGTCCCAGTATAGTCCCCTGAAACTGCTGAAAACCCCACTGATGGTGGAGCATTACTACCTATCTTCAAGATACCTTTTCATCAGTTCGTATGCCACTCCACGAAAACCAACATTCCATGGTCCAAGCTGTCAAATGCTTTCGCATGTTGACAAAGACACAAATGAATTTTTCCTTTCTATTCATGGATCTATTTATCATTTCTACTAATCTGGCAACCGCTTCAGTAGCTGAAAGACCTTCACGAAACCCGAACTGACTTTCCGACAAGATTAAATTTTTTTCAATGAACGACAATTCGTATACGTATCACCTTCTCAAACACTTTAGCAACGCTTGAAATAAGTGAAATCAGGCGATATTTAGAAACGTACAAACTATCTCCACCTCTGAAGATAGGTAAAATCACAGACCGCTTCGAAATACATATTTGGTAATTTTCCATCATTTATTGACTTCTTGATTGACCTTGATTGTTTCGGTCTCTACTTGACGGAAATTCATCGTAAATGATTTGAAGTAAAACACTTTATTTCCGCTTATTTTTATTTTTCAACGACAATTGTTTCGTCAATTACATATTGACTTCGTCAGGTGAGTATGGGTTTATTGACTCATTAATTAAATATGTCAGTACAGGTACAATCTCCTGACTTATGTCCTTCAGAATTTCTGATGTCAAGTCGTCCACGGCAGGTGATTTTTTGTTTTTGAATTCCATGATTATTTGATGAACTTTTTTTTGTCAGTGCTTGGCAGATATATGGATTGGCTCATTTTTTTTTTTTGAAATTTTTCCTATTGTCAAACTGTTGTATATTGTGCATTTCAGATTTCCTTCTCATTCTTCGTTGTGCCCTCATCTGGTTGTTTGATTTCAGCTATGGGTATATTCTTCTCTTGGCTGTTAGACAGCTCCTTTATACATTCCAGCACTGATGTTCTTGTTATTTTCAACTTTTTTCTTCTAATAATCAGTCGTGACTCTTTGTATAAGGTAATTCAGTCTGTTTCGGTATCTCTTAATTATATATTCTCCGTGCTGCGATCATTTTTTATTATATTATAGAGTTTATTCTTCTCATCAATGGATGTTATCAGTCCCCTAGTGATTCAATTTCTCCTAGTGCTCTCCTTTCTTCTGGTCCTTCTATTTACCTTCGCTTCATTTATGTGGCTCTCAAGTTTTTCGATGAAAAATGCTGTACCCTCATTCACGTAATCCTTGGTAAAAACTTCCGTCCAATCTTCCATTCTCAAGGCTCTCCGCAAGTTTTCTTTATCAAGAATGCATTATGTTTGTATCTTCAATCCTGAATTAGAATTCCTTTCAGATAGAATGATAGTATCTGTTGCGGCAAAGTGGTCAGTGATGTTTGTTCATTTTACTGAATTTTTGCAATCAGTTTAATTTCTCGTTCTTGTGAATATGTGATCCAAACATCCTTCATTCCTCGTACCCTCGCTTACTAGACTTACAAACCCCTCACAGCTCAACGAATTGAAGTAGTCCTGCGTAAAATGAGCAAGAATGTTATTATTAATGTCCACTGTCACAATACGAAAATCTACAGAGCTGCTCCCATTCAAGTAGTTTGCTAGATTATCTATAAATGATCCTTGACAAGATGAACCTGGCCTATATATATCATTAACGGCCGGTTTCATAAACGAAATTAAAGCCTCCTATTTCCCAAAAAGTCTCCTTCAATGATAAAACGTGTTTCATAAACAAATTTTGCGGTTAAAGGGAACTTAAAAGCGTCCTTTATCTTAAAGTGAGAAAATCGGCCCTTTACGGCTGGAAAAGGATCCTTTAACGAGAAGCTCGACACTGCGCAGGTGCTTGATAAACACGAAAACAGTGGACATAACCTTGTTCTGTCACATTTACCCATTTTGTTTAATTTTAGCGTACAACGAAATATGTTGCACCAAATGTTGAATGCTGATTTTGGTTCTACTAATTGTTAGAAGACCAAAAATTTACAGGAGAGAAATTTTTCCACGTTAGATGATCTAGATTTCTTCTATCGTTTTTGCCTGACAAAACCAACTGTTTAATCTTTGCTTTAAAAAATCGCAGATCAATTCTACTTCCCATTTAACAGGTAAACAAATTTCGATTTATTATTTTGTTGATTTAATTTTATGTATACCAAATCATTAAATTGACAATTTTCAGAGGCAACTTGGACGGTATTTTTTACTTGGTGGTAGTGGTTATAGTTTGCAGACTTATCTTATGACAAAGTTACCGGAAGCTATAACTGCAGCTGAAAATTTATATAAGCAGTCAATTATACGAACTAGAAATGTGGTGGAGAGAAAGTATGGAGTTTGGAAACGTCATTTTTCTATACTTTCTAAAGGAATGAGTGTTAAGTTAACGACCATAAGGGCAATTATTGTTGCTACCGCTGTTCTGCACAATATGTAGATATGAACGAAATATTTCCAATTGAATGATTTCAAACAAATTCAACTAATGTTAATGCAACTCGTCAAGCGAGAGTTTTTTATTAATAAACATTTTGCTAATTCAAAATTTATATTTGTGTGACAATTGAAAATGAATTTGCTTGTCACTTGTGGAACTATTCTTCATATTCAATTTGTATCTAGGTGTGTATTTAGATAGGCTTCTATGTTTGTATTTCTGATTCCTTGTTTTACTTTAGGTAACATCTGAAAAAGTTTCAAGTGAGAATAAAGAAATAAAAATATTATGTAATTTATTAATCATATAATAATATTGAAATTTCTGTTTTCAATTCAAATTTGAGGGGACTTCATAGTCTGCAGCAATGCTGATAGAATTCTGATACCGCTTTTTCCAGAAAGTGCATTCAAAATAAAATATATTTAATTATTATTATTTAATTTGCACTTAATCTCCATAATTTGCAAATCTAATATTTTAAGCTTGGAATGCTCCTCTTCTTTTCTTCTATTTTCTTTCTTGATAGCCACTATCTGAGCTTCTACTAGAGCTGTTTTTTTATAATACGTCTCTTTCGCTTCGGTAAGTGGGTTCGTAACAGTTGGGCTCAACTGTTTGGAAATTGGCTCCCTCAATTTCAATGGAGCCCCACCACCAGTCAATATGACTGCGTTGAGCAGCTACCACCTTCTAGTTTTAATTTTTATATTGTCATATTTGGATTTGAGCTGGTCCCCATTTCTCCAATGTAAAACTGTTGCATTGAAAGCAGTTTCTGTTCTCTGTCAGACTTTATCCTATAATATTAAAATTCTTTTTTTCAATCAATTCCAAGAGGCATAGTTTCTCCTCAGGTTTTAAAGTAATACTTTTTTTCTCTTTTCTTCCATATACATTCATATAACCCACGTAATAAAATATAACAATTCGCACGTAATAATGATATAAATTTCAATATTCTGCACATAACCATGTTTATGCAAAGCTCGATTTATGCTTCTTCTCTTTTTCTTTTTACAAGTTCCAACGCATAACTCACAATTTTCACAGAATATCACCAACTACATTCGTAAAATCACTAGTTCTCAGGATAGCCAACAGTCGAAAACATATGACCGGCGCATTAAAGGAAGCTTTAAGTAAAGGACGGTCGATGTGCGTTTATGAAACTGATGCTCCCATTTAAAGAATCCTTTTTCATAAAGGGACTTTATGAAACTGGCCATAACTATCACGGTCCTATTGTGAATTGTAGTTGATACTTCCATAACGTTGAACTTATCGAACTGAATAACAAATGTAGCGACACCGTCATTATGATTGAATGTGCCATGATTATAAAATAATTGATATCCCGGTAGTTTGCACAGGGACGTTTCTGATATTTTCCAAGTTTCTGTGGGAACGATAAAATCAAAGTATTTGTCTATTGCGTCCACCAGAATCCCCAGTTCATCCAGATTCTTGTTCAAACTCCGAATATTCATGTGAAAAACTGAATATTACTATTATATTTTTAGACAAGTTCTTAAAAAGTTAGTTATATTCCAGAATGTCATCCAAATAATTTGTCTCAACATCGTCATCTTTGAATTCTCTGTGGTAGTCATCCATTGGAAGTAAACATGCTAAATTTCGAACTGAAAGACTTTAAGGTTTGAAATTTTGATGATACGTTTGGATCCTAAATACACTACTTATGTTTAATTATATGTGAAATCGGTTCAAGTTTATCTGGGCGATTATCATTCAAAATTTTTCTCTTCAAAAATTTTCGAAACTATAAATCCAATCTAGTTCAAACTTTGTATTTGGAAGTAAAGTAATGGTAAGAGAAAATCATAAAATATTTTGTAGGGAAAAATGACGAGAATTTTACAAATTTGTAATACTCAAAAGCTGATGATTGAAATCTTCAAATAATATATAAAGAAAAATAAACGACAAAGGTGACAACTGTCTCAGTGAAAGCGTAGGACTGTAGTCTTTGCCAATAATCTCTTCTGTTGGGTTCGAGTATCTGAAAAATAATAGTATTTTTGACTTATTACGCATAATCGTTTATCGTCATATCACGTTGTTATGAAAGGTACGGAAATTAAGATAATTGAGGATTTTAATTACGTGTGCTATGTTTTAATCAATCAAAGTACAGCAACAGAATAGAGAAATAATCCAGAAGCAACAACACTCTTTGGTAATTTTCAGTTAGCTGAATATTGTAACATCTCTATAGTGGTGGAAATTCTAGAAATTTGTGGAAATTCGAAATTATATTATAAGTGATATTGAACAGTTTTGAAAATGGATTGAAAACCCGAAACAAATATATTCTGTCAAGAAAGTACCGGGAATTATCGATTTAAATCTGGCGGGGCAATGAGGCAGGTAATTTTTTTTTCCTAGGTTGGTACCACTGTCCTTAATTACTATGCCAAACTTGAGCGGGATCTGTCAACTAGTGTGTTTGCAACAGCTGATTAAGTCAGTCGATGTCAGAGTGCGTGCCGATTTTAACTATGGGTGATTACGTTGAGCAAAGAATTTGTTTAAAGATTTGTGTTGCAAATGAATTTTCGTGTGCCGATGCATTGAAAATGTTGCAAAAGGCCTTTGGTGATAATGCTCTATCGAAAACTCGTGCATATCAGTGGTACAGAGCCTTCAAGGACGGTCGTGAAGTGATCGAAGATAACGTCGATAAAATTAAGGAAAGGGTGCTGGAAAACCGTCGTACCAGCTTGAGAGAGACAGCACATGATCTTAAGATATCCCACGAGTTCGCACGTACGATTTTGATTGATATTTTGGGCATGAGGAAGGTGGCCGCACGACTCGTACCGAAAGACCTAAATTTTCTTCAAAAACGTCATCGCGAACAGGTTGCTTCAGACATGCTGGATCGCTGTAATTCCGATTCTACATTCATAGAACGCATTATAACTGGTGATGAGACCTGAGTCTACGAGTACGATATGCAAACAAGCCAGCAATCATCGGAATGGGTGGCAAAAAATGAGCCGAAACCGAAAAAACCACGCCAAAGCCGCTCGAAAATGAAGGTGATGCTCATTGTTTTCTTCGATATCCGTGGCGTGGTGCACTACGAATTCGTTCCAGAGGGTCAGACTGTAAACAAGGAGTATTACCTAGGCGTTATGAAACGTTTGCGTGAGCGTATCCGTAAGAAGCGGCCAAATTTGTGGGCGAACAACTCATGGATTTTGCATGACGATAACGCGCCTTCTCACCGAGCTACGATTGTGACTGACTTTCTCGCCAAAAACTCAACAAACGTGCTTCAGCAACCACCGTATTCGCCGGATTTGGCTCCCTGCGACTTTTTCCTCTTCCCAAAACTAAAATTGCCCCTTCGTGGCACCCGTTTTGAGTCGATTGAAGCCATAAAACAAAATTCGGCGCAAGAGCTAAAGTCCATCCCGGAAAGCGCCTATAAAAAATGTTTCGATAATTGGAAGTGCCGTTGGCATAGATGTATTGGAGCAAATGGAGCCTATATTGAAGGCGACCCATTAAATTTTAACGATTAAATGTAAACATGTTGTTTTAATTGAAAATTCCCGGTACTTTCTTGACAGAGCAGTATGTCAACAGATATCAAGTAAACAGTGAAACTTGAGTTTTCTTCAAAAATGAAATATTCTCCGAATTTATTCGATATCTCACACGATATTTTCAATTTATAGTAAACACGGACCTGTGAATATCCGAATAATGCGTCTATTCATATTGAATCGATTGAAATTCTCAGTAATATGATTTAGGTATTGTGCTGCATTCTTATCCAATACATGAATGTAGGGGCAACATCAAATAAATTTTTGCAAAACTAAATTGAACCGAAAACTCGAATGAAAATTGAACATTTAATTGGACTATTATTATTATTATCCTGATACTCCTAGATCTTCTGTGAAGATCCCTCAGAAGCTTTTTCAGCTTGTACGAGTTAGGAGTTCAGCTGTGTTCTGTGTAGGCTTTGTTACTGCGATCTTGCGCCACTTTAGGTCACAGCACTGTTAATTTTTGACCCAACAGTGAAATGGTGGCAGATACCCGTCCAACTAGAAAATTTCTTTTCTACCTGAATAGGATTCGAACCCTGGACCTCCCGGTCACGAGTCCGATGCTCTCCCGCTGAGCTATCCACACTGTCATAAAATGGACTTAATAATAAAAATATAAAATGTATCTTATAAACATGAGTGGAACTGAAAAAAATTGA
The DNA here is from genome assembly GCA_034642435.1 of Megalocaria dilatata. Lineage (NCBI taxonomy): Eukaryota > Metazoa > Arthropoda > Insecta > Coleoptera > Coccinellidae > Megalocaria > Megalocaria dilatata. The sequence continues at coordinate 4,020,407 of CM067862.1, read as the reverse complement.
CAATAAAAAAGAGAAAAAATTATAACTTGTTTTCTCTTCTAAACATTTTCTAGCTCTTGTGATCAACTGAGCTACAGTTTTCTTCAAAATTTTCGATCGATTTCGTCTTTCTTCATATGCAGCTTGAATACGATTAATCAGATGCTCCCTGTCTATGATTTTTTCAAAAAAAACTTCATTTTTTAAGTGCCCCCAGAGAAAATAATCCAACCATATAAAATTTGGGGATCTGTCAGGCCAGTCATGAGGTCCCCCTCTACCAAACCAATGATCTGGATAAACTTCATTCAAACGCGCTACAATTTCACGGGTAAAATGTGCTGGAGCTCTATCATGTTGGTAGTACATTCTCCTTGGAATATTGCTTCCATCATTCAAGATCCCTGGAAAATGCTCGATTGAAAGTTGTGTGGAAGAATATATGGTCCAATTAGGCGATTATTGTAAATTTCACACCAAATGTTGTCTGAAAAACGATGTTGTGAATTGCGTTTCCTAGTCACTTTCGGATTTACTCTGGACCAAATATGTACATTGCGAACATTCAAAATGCCATCTTTTGTGAAGGTCGCTTCATCAATAAAAAGCTTTCTGAAGATAGCTCGCTGGTTCCGCAAAATCCATCTTCAAAATCGCATCCTCGGTAGTTCATCGACTGGCTCCAAGCTTTGAACGAATTGTAAATTAAATGGATGCCACGTTTCACGGTGCAGAACTCGCCAGACCTGACAATGTGGCAAACCTAAAACTGAACCAAGACGCCGAGTGCTGGTTGAGGGATTTTCTTGTACAGCTTCTTTTATCTCTTCATGGTTTACCATCGAACTCGTTCTTTCTCGTTTACTTACTGACGTTTCCAGTTTCACGAAGTGAGCCATTAACATGTTCGAATGTTTAGGGAATTCGACGATCCAGATAAAGCCTTCGATATTCCCTAGCAGCTTCACGACGATTGCATTGAATAAATACATAAACTAACAACATATCAGTATACTCAGTATTCGTAAATGACGGCATTTTGATAATTCTCTTGATGAAAATTTTATGAAAACAGAACAATCTACCACTTGCGTATTTTTCTATTTCACATAGCATTGAAAATAAATGAAATCTTAAGCTTCAGATCGATTCGTGCAGCATGTGAGAAGATAAATAGTGGACCAGAAAGAAAGGCTAATGAAAGCGTCAGAACGTTCAATACAAGAGCTAGCAGGTGTCAAAAAGAAATAGGGAAAATTTCGAAAACAAATCACATACCAAAATTGATGGGGGAAGGGGTATAAAAGGATTTAATTGCGAAAGTGTAAATAAGATGTCGAAAAGTATTTCGTTTTGTATGCATGTGTTTATGAATCGAAAATTCCAGATATTCAATAGCTAAAATAAAATAGAAAAAGGCTTTTTACTTGATAGAAGAAATATAACAAAATTTGAATATCAAAACAGATTTAATCTGTTAGTCTTCTACAATTTTAATTTCAAAAAAAAATTTTATTCAAAAAACTTTTAGAATTAATGTCCACAATATGCACCGCTTATATTTAATAGACGTATATATTCAAAACTCAATATACAATGTCAAATGGAATAAATAAACCAACCAATATAAAAAAGGCAATTAAAATTAATAAATAAATATTTGAAGGAGGCAAAATTTTGTTTCTGATCTTACCATAATGAAACCAATTCCTTTTCAAAAACATAAAACACAACTAAAGGATTTCTCAAAAAATATATTTTATTTGAAATATTCAATATATTTAAATATTCAACTAAGTGAATTCAAAAATCTCTCAAAACATGCAATATATATATCTACACAATTTTATTTATTTATTAATTTAAATTGCCTTTTTTATATTGGTTGGTTTATTTATTCCATTTGACATTGTATATTGAGTTTTGAATATATAGTAGATCTAAATAACTCTCCACTCATTAAGATGAGTTGGATTTTCCAGAGATCCCCTTTTTTTTTGGTGTTTAGTCCTCAAAAGAATTCTTTACCTACTTTTATATAAAAATATACCGCCTACCTGCCGATGCTACTGTGTAAGCGAAACAATCTTTTTATCATAATAATAAGAAAATTCGTGAATTACCTCATTCAAAATTATTTATTATAACATATAATTTCCCTGCATTTTAGTCAACCGAAAGCAATTTCTCTGTACACACATATACTGTGACCCAGCAAAAACTGTCAGTGGATAATATCTTCAAAACGATAATCTATTAAAAGATTTATGAAATCCGAATAACGTACATCTTAAGTCTCTCCAATCTATCTTTCTCGCCAAAGGTCAAAATCTCAAATGACACTATCTGTATTGTGATACTTTGTTTGAAAGGTTTTTTTTTATTTCTCTGATCTATTCTGCAACATCAATAATCCAAATGTAAATATGTCCTTAATTTTGATGAAAACCTTATTTGAACGGTCTAAACGTGATTCGTGGTAGCGTCGTAGAGAAAATACTTGAATTTTAGCATCGGTTTTGTTCCTTTTATTGAAATTATAAAAACTGTGGTTTTATTCAGTTTACAGCTGATTTTAAAACATTCACTGTTCGCATATTCGAATAAAATTTTCATGAAATTTACAGAACAAATTTAAATATTTTTTAAAGAAACATTTGAAAATTGAAAGACCTTACAATCATGACCTAAAGTGTCATTCAAGCTCTTGAAGTAAGAGTGGCTATCGTAGAGGGCATGAGATAAGAGGAACTTGAGGTGAATCTAAATTCAATTCTTCTTCTGAATCATCGAAAAGTATTTCATTTTTATTCGCACAGATTATCGTTCTGTAAATTTTGGCCATTGAAAGTTTTCAGTGGGACACAGTGTATACTTAAATAAAATAATGAAGAATATTTCCATTTACAACTATGGTGTAGTGACCAAGAGTATTGCACAGGAGAAATGATGCCAGTTGAATACCTCAACTGTTATACTGGTGATCGGATGTTGTCAGTTGTCATGTCTAGCGGACATCCCTCGGTGGCAATCTTGCCTTAATTGTCCGGATCAAGGGCTTGGAAAACAAAATAAAATTTTCACCAAGACAAGGTGAAACAGCCTATGCCGAGGTCTGCATGGCTGATAGGTAGATCAGAATTTTATAGATGAACTCCAGACACCAGGCGATCTATGGTTTCATTAGCATTACCCCAGCACCGTGGGGCTCTATTGGACTGGATATCTTATATCCCTTGCTACTCGTGGGACCATATATGTAAACACAGATAAAAGGAAATAACCCTGATAAGGAGGGACAATTCCTTGTTCCTCAGGCGACTGAGGAGCCCATGGAGGTGATTACTCAAACCACTTCAGCCTATTCGGACCGGAATCCGGTACGACGGAATCCCAAGTGTCAGATGGAAAACCAAACAAGAAGGCGAGGATGACGGGGTCGAAGAGAAGACGCACAGACTCATCGAGAGCGGTACATCGTACTATGCCGCCTGGAAAATAATTCTGGGCGAAAAGTCCAAGCTGTCGACTGTTGAAGAGGGGGATACATCCATCTCGTAAACAGAGGTCGGTAGCAAAAGGCTCAGATCTGAAAGTAGCATATCAGAGCAGATCTCAAAGTGACCTAAGACCTTCTACGTTGTGGTGGCGGAGGGGATCAGGGTCGGTTTGATGTGCTCTAGTTACTCCGTTGTCTCAATGTTGGGAGATCAGCTAAGAGCCGTTGCAAACACACCTGATGAAGGATCAAAGGTGATATACTATGGCTGTTCACATCGGCCTGAATGGCTACAAATCACCTCTGATGACAAGGAAAGTGTGAGGTGTCTCGAGGAGACGACTTCCTCACTCAAACCATGGGAAGGAGCGGACTTCAAGCTCGTTAAAGGCGGGGGGGGGGGGGCCTTCCAAAACCTAATATCTGTTCGGTCTTCATGGTAGATGAGGACACAGAAAACACATGAACCCTACTCTGTGGACTCGAGAGTAGATTAATCTACGCAGCGAGTTGTCAGGGCCAGGCCAAGTCTGGAGAGTGGCCATGAATAACATTTCCATGGAAGCTCTGAAGGACCTGGACTACAATCCCTTCTTTGGGTTTGGAAGAGTCCAGTTACGGATGAAAAAGGCCAACCAGGTGGCACAAATAACTACCGTCATATAAGTTTTACTTCCGTTGCCTCGAAGGTGTGTGAACGTTTGATAGCGAATGATATGACTAAGTTCTTACTGGAGAGGAACATTCTTTCTGAGACTCAGTATGGATTTTTACCTGGTCGCTTTGTCATTACCAATTTGCTTCGCAGTATATATCAGTGGACCAAAGCTTTCGATAGTGGTATTCCCACTGATGTCATCTCACACAACTTTTCAAGGACTTTCGACCGTGTTCCTCATGGACGCCCCCTCTACAAGTTTGAGCATTTTGGAATTAGTGGATATTTATTGCGGTGGATTGGGGCTTTTTTTCAGGGAAGGAGTTTCTCTGTTAGGGTGTCTAACAGTTCCCCTTCACTTAGACCTACGACCAGCGTATGTGTCAGGGGCAGTTCTGGGTCCTCTCCTCTTCTTGGTCTACACTGCCGATTTATCCCGAAGTTTGAGGTCACCTTGTTTACAATTTGCTGACGACATGAAGCTTTTTAACAACCCTATCTCTGATTATGAACTGCGTCAGGCGGACCTGAATATTCACTCCAACTGGTCCAAGAATTGATTGCTTTCACTAAACCTTGAGAATTGCGTTGTTCTTCATATTAGCAAGCGGAAACCGAGGCTTCACTACTTTCTCGATGAACATCAGCTGGCTACAAAGAAGTCACATGAAGACTTAAGATTGCCAATCACACCTGATTTGAACTCGTCTCCTCATGTAAAAAAGGTAACATCCAGGACAAGAAGCCACGTCTTTATGGTCTCAAAGTGTTTTCGTGGTTATTCTCCTATTGTCTGTTCTAGCTTATATAAGACTTATATAAAATCAAACCGCGAATTTACTTCTCCTGTCTGGTGCCCTATCCTAAAGGCTGACATGGAGCAGTTGGAGGCGGTACAAAGTTGGGTTACTCGCATTTTTCATGATCCTAGTCGTCCTGCGTATGAAAAGAGACTGTGTATTTTCGGTTTAACCTCATTTCAAGATCGCCGATGAGGGGTGATCTCATATTTAGCTTCCGGGCTTTCAATAATATGATTGGTGTCGACCTATCCCTTTTCACCCTCAACACTAATAACTTACGAGGACACATGTACAAGTTGAAGAAAGAAAACTTCACGACTACCCAGCGACAAAGCTTCCTGTCCAATAGAATTTTTTCAACCCGAAACGGATTACCTGTGGATATGGATTGTGATACCAGTGTGAACGCCTTCAACAACATATTTGATTTGCATGGATTTCACCCACTTGTTGCCTCATTAAATGCTTGAATATGTATATATATTTCGTGTAATTTTTTCACTTTATTAGTTACGTACTGATCTTTTTAATTGTTTCTGAGCTTTAAAGGCAAAGCCTCAGCTCCTGTCCTTTAATAATAATAAAAAACCGACCTGAAACAGGTGGGGAGGAAACGGTGCGTCTCTCAATACCCTCGTTCGGGGTACGAATTGCCCCGGTCAGGGTGGACAGGGGGTCGCGTCTTCCTTAAAGTCTGTGCTCGAGTCGGTAAGAGCAAAAACCGAAAGCGACTCAAAGAAGGGTGGGGTAAACCCCACCTCCCGAAAAAAAATATGATAGGAAAGGTTTCCAAGGTAAGGGTAAATCCGTCCCTGGAAAACCTCTCCTTAAGAAGTCGGCCAGCGGCCAATGGAAAGGTGGCAAAAAGTCTGACCCCAAGGACACACTGGGACCGATCTAGAAAAAGACCATATGCTGTATACAGGTCAATCCCCAACATGCTAAGACTGCATCGTTCACCCTTGGCAGGAGATTCACAGAGAAGCTGACAGACATTGCACTAATCTAGGAACCCCGGATATCATCCTCGGGTAAAGTAAGTGGACTTGGAGGAATTCCAGTAAGTATTATAACCGTGGTCTCAGGTGGGAGGCTGAGATTCTGTCTAGTTGTAAGAAAAAAGATAGACTATTTCGTTCTTTCAGAGTTCTTCACAGGGGACATGACATAAATTCATGTTTGTTCTGTAGAAAGGAAAACATTGCAGTTGATAATTGAATGTGATGCTAACGTCCACAACACAGTGTGGGACAGCACGGGCATCAACCATAGAGGTGAGTCACTTTTAGATTACTTACTGCAAGATGGCTTAACAGTAGTAAACATATGTGACAAACCAACATTTGTTACCCCTTAGATTTCTGATTGGACGGTATCTACTGAACCATCATGCTCAGATCACAGGCATTACTCTTCAGTATAAGAATAGGTCCGAGACCATTTGAATACTACAGAAATGCTAATCAACAGACTGGATTGGTTACGTAGAAACCCTTCTGGCTAACCTTGGCATGCGTATATCCAAAATATTTGAACAGAATCAATTGAAGATCCAGGCGGAGCAAATCAAAACCGCCATGGTTTCCATGGTTTCCGCTCATCACGAAAACTGCTCACTAAGATGTAAAAAGGATAACGGAAATTGATCATGCTGGAATAACAACCTGAATAAACAGAGAAAGGAAGTTCGGAGATTATTCAACCGAGCCAAAGAGTGGTTTCACTGGTATCAGAAAAAAAACATTGGAGCTCCTTCCGAACAAACACTTCCCTGGATATCAATCCTTGAAAGATATAAACGCCACATCCAATCCTGACCATTCAATCTGGCCTAGGCGAGGCAATTGGCGAATATTCAAAAACATAGTCACGGCACAAGCGGTCAGAGACGCAATAAGGTCCCTCACACCTATGAAAACACCGGAGGTAGACGGAATTTTTCCAGCCCTACTTCAACACGGCATCGGTGTGTTGATTCCGCATCTGCTAAAATTATTTTACAATCTGCTATTCTCTCGCCGAGGCTAATTTGTAGATGTAATCAAGCAATGCTATGCGGCAGAATAATAACGACCTCATACCAGGATGAAGTCTTCGATTTCAAGGCTGCGAAGGGCTGTCCGCAGAGGGGTATTCTCTCACCCTTTCTGGGGACCCTTCTCGTTGATGACCTGCTAGCGATCATTTCGCTGTGGGAAGTCGAAGCATTTGCTGATGACCCGGTCATCCTTCAAGAGATACTGGACACCATCGACAATTGGTGTATAAGAGAAGATATGTCCCTTAACCCAGAAAAGGTAGTTATTATACCATTCACCAAAAAACGGAAGTTGGATAGTTTAGAACCGCCGACTATGCGTGGTCAAACAATACAATTCTCTAATGAGGCAAAATACCTGGCAATAGTCCTGGACAAAACTCTCAGTTGGAATGCACATCTAGACAAATTGTGTAATAAAACCAGAATGGGATTCTGGACCTGCAGGTGAATTTGCGGTAAAACATGGGGTTTAAAGCCCAGGCAGATGTATTGACTATACACTATGGTAATTAAACCTCAGATAATGTATGACACTGTAGCGTGACAGGCTTGCTTTGCAATTACACGTGCGTTTCGCACCGCACCCATCTCCAGCCATGGAGATCCTACTAAATCTACCACCCCTGCACCTACTCGTGCAAAGGGAGGCGGAACGCACCACATACAAACTGTTCAACTGGCGATCGAGAGGTCAGAGGAAATAGAGATGGGAGGCTCACGTCTGGTAGACGAGCTGTTCTACATTGCAAACAGTCTGGAGTTGCCGCACGACTTTAAACAGGTTCGGTATGTATAATAAAATCACTCTTGTTTGGATAACAAACTCGACATAGTTTTGTTGTTTACAGAGACAAATTACAGATATGAACTGATTGGTTTTTGTCAGTGTAATGTATGCTAGTGGCTCCGAATCTGTCAAGTATCTATATTAGCTATACACAGAGGCTCTGAGGTATCAATATTACACTAGCGCCAACTAGAGTATGCAAAATACATACAAGACACACTTTTGCGAGTTACTTCAAGTAAAGAAATGTATTCTCGATATTTTCACGTTACTAACGCAGAATAAACTTTCCTCATGCTCTAATCAAACCACAATTTGCCGTAATGCTTATAATTAGCATATTCATATTCAGATAAATTAATTCGTCTGATCTGTACTCTACTGTTTTGGTACAGATCAGCCGAATTAATTTATTTATTCTTATATCGATTGTTTTTTTAGAGTGATAGAACTTTTAATTGAAACATAATACATTTAAATTAAGATTGAAGCCAAATTTTTTTTTATTTGAAAGATAATTTCATGACATTTATGTTTTGAAAATAATTTCCGGCATATGTCCACCACGACTAACTTTGAGGAACCGCATTCGACCAGAACAATTTTTGCACCACTTTTTCGAGTAATTCAGGTCTTTTTTCATCAATAACGCAAGTTATGTTGGCTTCCAAAGCGTCTATTGTTTCTGGTTTATCAGCATAAACCAATGACTTGACATAACCCAAAAGATAATAGTTAGTTATGTCGCATGATCTTGGAGGTCAATTAATTCGACCATTTCTCGAAATAATGCTATCGCCAAATCTTTCTTTCAATAAATCAATTGTTACGATAGCAACATGAGGTGTAGCACCATCTTGTTGGAACAAAAACACTTCTGGGTCGATACCATTCAAATTTTGAAACAAATGATCATCGATCTGTAACGAGCACTGTAACATTAGCTCCAGCATCGTTTTTAAAGAAATATAGACCAATGATGCCTCCAGCATGTAAAGCACACCATACAGTGCATTTTTCAGGATGCAATGGAAGCTGCAGAACTTCTTGAGGATTATTTTCACTCCATATACGGTAATTTTGCTTGTTTACATAGCCGTTCAACCAGAAATGAGCTTCATCACTAAACACTATTTCACGATAAAAAAGTGGATCAATTTCAAGCTGTTCTAGTGCCCAATCAGCAAACAAACGACGCTTATTATGGTCAAGTGGCTTTAGTTCTTGAACCAGTTGGATCTTGTACGAGTGTAAATTAAGATCTTTACGTGAAATTTTCCATGCGGTGGATGCACAGAGTCCAATTTGTTGTGAACGTCGATGAATAGACTCATCTGGATCATCATCAACACTATGACTTACAGCAGTTTTCTTTTATACGTACAGTTCTTTGTCTTGTTGTTGTTGTTGCATCGAGTAGAGAAAATGTTGTCCGAAATCTATCGATAGTTCGACGAATAAGCTGCTCTGATGGCAGATTATGTAAACCATAAATTTCACGAAGTGCTCTATAAGTTTGGCGAATAGAACACTGATTTTGAAAATAAATTTCAAAAAATTGTAAACGTTGTTGCGGCGTGAGTCTTTCCATGATAATTTGTCAATGCTTACTGAACAGAAATGTCAAAACAACCTTCTGTCAAATCACAGTTATCCCTATCGAAAGTTCTATCACTCTAAAAAAACACCCGATACAATAATTATGCTGACTTCAAAATAGGAAGATCCAATTTATGTCCTTGACAAAATTTTTCATTTTACATTTTTTGTCCCATAGAAACATTACGAACATATTCAAGCGGTTTCCTCAATGACTTTTCGAACGTCCGCGCCAAAGCATTTTATGTCAAACGGATTATTGCATCTTCTAAATTTTTGATAGCTTTCGAAATGCTGCTTATATAAGGATCTTGTTTGAGATCAATAATTTTTGTGGTTAGATTTCAATTCCTTGATACTCACCACTTGCAAGGAACGAAATAACTATGTATAAAGTATCACCTGCACTGTCGAAAATAATTTAAAAGTTATCTACACTTGGTAAAGTCGATCTAAAGTCTTTCAAAAGCAACGCTTTGAAATAAACACAAAATATACCGAGATTTCCGTCAATACGAAAATGTGGGCCGTTCACGATCCAACACCCGCACGCTAGACTACCTCGTAAAGAACTGATTAATTCTTTTCAGTTGAAAGACTACTCTAAATCATTAACCTGTGATTCATGATATTATGTAATTGAATGATACGTTATTTTCTCAAATATTTCAGGCACGTTGAATTTGAAGTAAATTATTTTATACTTCTTTTATGATATTCGGTATATATCAAGTAACTAAAACTTTTATATCGAAAAGTAAAGTAGGGTAATCGCTAAAAGCTGGGATAAAAATATAAATGCGAACATTGCTTATTTTGTCTATTAGCGAATTCTGCACCGATAGCTCAATAGTTAGAGCTCTGGGCTGGAAAACTGAACGTCCCGTGTTCAGGACCCGTCTAATTAGAAAAGAAAGTATCTAGTAAGACAGGTATCGACTACAATTTCCCTGTTGGTTCGAATACTAACAATGCTGCTTCTAAATTGTAGTAAGGATGCAGCCGAAATATAACTGAGCTCCTAACACGCACAAGCTGAAAAACTTCACAAAAGATCTAGGATTATCAAGATAATATCAATATAAATTGCTAAAATTCTACACTGGATATTTCAAGTATCTCTTCCCGTTCGAAAGTGACAATGTTTACGAGCGCACATACCGGCTAGTATTACTTTTGATCTCGAGTTCTTCATCAGCGACTCCGACCTAGTCGTTTGTGACTATTTTCGGCTCAATATTTCCAGAAATCCAGCGCAATAGCGCGCTATTTCCTAGAACAAGCGCACAAAAAAGTATACCACCCGCCGGAAAATAAAAGAGTCATAATTATTGTTGAATCCACAAAGAAAGATATAATTAGTCTTGAATCCAAAAAACGAAATTCACCTAACTCCGTTTTTTTCACAAAAGCTGATTTAAAGATAATTCAATCACTGTATAAGTAATTATTTATATAATTAATTATATAACTATATATTAATTAATAATATCTATTTAAATCTTTAATTGAATCAATTTTGTTAGCGTCTCTAGAGATAAATGAATACAACAAAATCGGAATAGTACTCAACGAACAATTAGATCTAAATAACTCTCCACTCATTAAGATGAGTTGGATTTTCCAGAGATCCCCTTTTTGGTGTTTAGTCCTCAAAAGAATTCTTTACCTACTTTTATATAAAAATATACCGCCTACCTGCCGATGCTACTGTGTAAGCGAAACAATCATTTTATCATAATAATAAGAAATTTTGTGAATTACCTCATTCAATATTATTTATTATAACATATAATTTCCCTGCATTTTAGTCAACCGGAAGCAATTTCTCTGTACACATATACTACTCTGTCAAGAAAGTACCGGGAATATTCAATTAAAACAACATTTTTACATTTAATCGTCAAAATTTATTGGGTCGCCTTCAAAATAGGCTCCATTTGCTCCAATACATCTATGCCAACGGCACTTCCAATTATCGAAACATTTTTTATAGGCGCTTTCCGGGATGGACTTTAGCTCTCGCGCCGAATTTTGTTTTATGGCTTCAATCGACTCAAAACGGGTGCCACGAAGGGGCAATTTTAGTTTTGGGAAGAGGAAAAAGTCGCAGGGAGCCAAATCCGGCGAATACGGTGGTTGCTGAAGCACGTTTGTTGAGTTTTTGGCGAGAAAGTCAGTCACAATCGTAGCTCGGTGAGAAGGCGCGTTATCGTCATGCAAAATCCATGAGTTGTTCGCCCACAAATTTGGCCGCTTCTTACGGATACGCTCACGCAAACGTTTCATAACGCCTAGGTAATACTCCTTGTTTACCGTCTGACCCTCTGGAAGGAATTCGTAGTGCACCATGCCACGGATATCGAAGAAAACAATGAGCATCACCTTCATTTTCGAGCGGCTTTGGCGTGGTTTTTTCGGTTTCGGCTCATTTTTTGCCACCCATTCCGATGATTGCTGGCTTGTTTGCATATCGTACTCGTAGACCCAGGTCTCATCACCAGTTATAATGCGTTCCATGAATGTAGAATCGGAATTACAGCGATCCAGCATGTCTGAAGCAACCTGTTCGCGATGACGTTTTTGAAGAAAATTCAGGTCTTTCGGTACGAGTCGTGTGGCCACCTTTCTCATGCCCAAAATATTAATCAAAATCGTACGTGCGGACTCGTGGGATATCTTAAGATCATGTGCTATCTCTCTCAAGCTGGTACGACGGTTTTCCAGCACCCTTTCCTTAATTTTATCGACGTTAACTTCGATCGAAGCCGTCGATGGCCGACCACTTCACGACCGTCCTTGAAGGCTCTGTACCACTGATATGCACGAGTTTTCGATAGAGCATTATCACCAAAGGCCTTTTGCAACATTTTCAATGCATCGGCACACGAAAATTCATTTGCAACACAAAACTTTATACAAATTCTTTGCTCAACGTAATCACCCATAGTAAAAATCGGCACGCACTCTGACATCGACTGACTTAATCAGCTGTTGCAAACACACTAGTTGACAGATCCCGCTCAAGCTTGGCATAGTAATTAAGGACAGTGGTACCAACCTAGGAAAAAAAATTTTTACCTGCCTCATTGCCCCGCCAGATTTAAATCGATAATTCCCGGTACTTTCTTGACAGAATGTATATATGGGGATTGTAGGCTTCGGCAGAGCTTCGAAGAGAGGGGTTTTCCAAAGTTCCGTCTGTTCGTTAAGTAGTTTTATTATTGGTACGTGCTTTTTATATTTTTCAATTTCTATGAATTCCAGGATGTCAAGTTTTTTCCCTTTCGCTTCCACGTGCAAGATAACAAGGTTGTTCAATTCTGGGAACGTGTGATTCTGTATTGAAGAAAATTTTTCTGGACATAACTTTAATTAACAGTAATAATGAAATTTCCTTTGATATATATAGAAAACCCACATCAATCTGCTTTTAGGAACCGGAAGAATAATACCAATTTTGCGAACCATTTCTTCAATACAGATCACACGTTCTCAGAATTGAACAACCTCCAACTTGTTATCTTGCACGTGGAAGCGAAAGGGAAAAAACTTGACATCCTGGAATCCATAGAAATTGAAAAATATAAAAAGCAATAATACCAATAATAAAACTACTTAACGAACAGACGGAACTTTGGCAAACCCCTCTCTTCGAAGGTCTGCCGAAGCCTACAATCCCCATATATAATAGTTGAGATCTAATTTGTTCATTCAGTTTGAAAATATAGTAAACACTACGAAACTCGAGTCACTGTATATCAGTTATAATAAAAAGTGATAGAAAACAAAGGCACTATTTACAGTTCAAATGAAAGTTTAATTATGGCAAATACGATAAGTTAGATTCAAGCAGAAATTTTTATGGATAATTCAGAAAGAAACATTCCCTCAAATCCCTTGACCAAATGTTTTTTTTATTAATTCAGTTAATTAGATGTTATCATTTGTTGCTTTGATAGTTATTTATGTAATAAGGATCATAATGACGATCATTATGATACAAGTCGTGAGGTTATCGATAACATGACGTGTGCCATAATGATTTTTTATGATTCATATTACATACAAAATTTTATCCGATGGCATTTATATTGATACATTTTCAAAAAATTGAAAAATGAATTTTTGTCATGTCACAATGACTACTATTTTTAAAGGAGTAAGTAATGTGTAGTTTCAAATATAAGTAGGTTAGTGAGCTGTGCTTTGCCATTTCCTTGACAAACGTCAGGTTGTAACGTCAATATTTATTTATCTGCTGTCAAACACAATTTGTCACGTAGAATTGAACATAATTTAAATAATGAGTGAAACTGGTCGTTCACCTGTTGATTTGAAAGAAAAGACGCGAAATAACGTGGACCTCCTTTTGCCTGAAAAATCACAGTGTATATGAAATAGCGTTTGATCAGTACGAAGAATGGAGTTCTACTAGGAAAATCAAGAATATCACTCATGAAAAAGTATTGTTGGTTTACTTTGAATGCTTATGTAAGTAAAGAAAACCATCTTCTTTCTGATTAAAACAAACTGTAGAAATTACTATGTTTTACCATCAATAAAAATATATTTTACACATTTTCTTGTGACTCGAGTTTCGGGAAATGAACTATCCCATCATCAGACAACTATATATTTTTATTGGTAGTAAAACATAGTAATTTCTACAATTTGTTTTAATTATGATCAACTACCAAATAGTAACGGCTGAAACAATTCAGTATCTTCTTTCTGGTCGTATTATATTCGACAATAAGAAGTACTTCAACAAGAAAATACGTCGATATTAGTAAGTATCTACCTGATTACATTAAAAACGTAAATCAGAAGGTTACATGGTTTTTATACAGAATTTCAGTATGGTTCTAAGTACCATAATAAGCTTCCTTATGTCATCAAAATTGAGTGACCATCTAAACAGATATCACTATTGATCACACATCGAACCAACCTATGAATCAGAAAATGGCAGCATATCACGGTATGATCCACACATAAGATAATGTACCTATAAGTCGCCATAACTCATTTATAATGTTGAATATAATTAGGCAAATTGCATCCAATAACGGCTATAGATGAAAAATTTTTGAACAAAAATACAAAAGAAAATTCATTGAATTAAGATGATCCCATTACTGAATGTTCAATTAAAAAATACATTACGTGAATAGAATATCAGATAATACTGCCAAAAATTTTGAAATGAAATTTGAACGGTTAATAATTTGATAATTCATATCAAACAAGTAAGGACATTAAATATGGAGCCTCTGAGTTGACTTGCAGTGATTGCAGTGTATATTGGTCAGAGAGCTAGATTCTTTAATGAGAGAATTCACGAACACCAGGGGAGTTACACGTCAGACATTTCACACTCAACATATGTTAGTCATCTGAAAGAATTTGGACATAATTTCAACAAAACTATGAAATTATCCATAAGGAAATTAAAAGTACCAGACTCACACATTTGGGCGCAGTAGAAATACGAGAACCTTGAAATTCTTCTCAACGGCCAAACAGATGTCGCCAGATTTCCATTATGGAATATTTTTACTTAGTATTTCCGATAATTGGCCCACAATATATTTTATGGTTTTTTACCCTTTTTCGCATATTTTTCATTATCGATAATTCTGAAAACAGATGGTTATTCGAATCCCTTTTTTGCATATATTTTCTTATCTTTATTTCTGAAAGTTATTAGTCGCTTGTACTTGTCCCATTTTCTCAAGTTTTGATAGATATACAGGTATGAAAAGACAGTCGGAAACATAGGAAATTCAATGTTAATCTAGAGAATAGCAGGGTTCCGTTTCGATCGAAGCAACCCCTCCACTCGTCACTGCCATTCAGCGAGAAGTCATTTAATCGTCGTCGCATCGCGCTGAGGTTTTAATTCTTTCACTGTTCCACTGGACCCTGCTTATCCTCTAGATTAACACTGAATTTCCTATGTTTCCGACTATCTCTTCCATACCTGTTTAAGAAATGAAGATGTAATATTCATAGTTAGTTCAAAATGCAAACCTGAAAACACAACGTTACGAAAACAATTATTGTTAATTAATAAATTTTGCAAATATTCTTTATTTTTTTCAATCAAATTGAATTTTCATCAAGTAAGGATTTAATTAAGTTATTTGGAGCAATATCCTCCTAACTAATTTTTATTAAAGGCAATCAGAAAGACACATTGCCAACAGCTATGAAGAGGATGTTTCAAATATTCTAACAGCGGATTCTAAAATAAACCGGAAAAAAGTTAGTATACAATTAGGTATTACCCAGTCAAATGTTCTGTAACCTTACAATTCTTCTCAATGACCAAACAGGACCGCCCCCAGGCATTAGATCTTGACGTGATGGGGGCGCTTGTCATGACTAGAACCCTAGTTTCGTCCCGGCGAAATGGAGGGTTAAGTCTTGGTGTCTAACGTAATGCCATTTCGCGCCAGTCACTGAACCTGTATGGTGGAAGATCTCCGAATGGGGTCCTAGTTTTGCCGCTCAGGTGAAATGGTGGGCTGAGCCGGTTGATTAACTCAGTGACAAGGGAGTCTGTCGCAGCACATGGCTTCTCCCTTAAAACTACCCTATCGCAGTATAAATTTCCTGATTCTGTGTAATGGCCGAGTGCGTTATGTAGCATACTGCGTTACCTCGGGGGGGTGGTTTGCCCACAGGTTTTACTTGTACCACCTGGCCACCCCATTGGTGTTGGACTCGAGGGGGCAGTGGTTGAAAGTCCGCATGCTGGACTAGAGGGGTATTTCATTTATCTGTTCGCAGACCCCCATGTTCGGGATATTCTCATGAAACGACTCGGGGTTTAGCGGGACTTGACGGTTCGACTGGCCTGTCCTGGCCCCTTGATCAGTGCGTAACAATTTAAGGTTTGTGGATCTCGACGAAATGGCTCCGCCATCAGTGCTTGACGCCAGGATCAATCAAATGACCTCACATGGATTCGGTGAGTCAGAACGTACAGGCCGCTAGACGGTGCTCGTACCAGGATCAATTGTAGTCGTCAATCTTGAGTTTATTTTAGTTCATGGGACGGCGTTCGGGTGGATGGATAAGAATTCCCTCCAGCGGGTGAGTTGCGTCTCAAACCAACTCGGGTGCTGACCTGCTGAGCCAGTAGGGGTTGGATAGTGCTTCGCTGCTACCAGTCAGACGGTTCTGGCTTTCGAGTCGGGGCCCAAACTGGAAGCTGGTGGGTTCATCTCTTCGGAGGGGTTCTCGCCACGCGCGATGGTATATCGTAATCCTTATCACACTTTCTACCTCTAGGGGTGGACTGTGGAGACTGCTGTGTAGTCACTTGGAAAGAGGTATCCTCAAATAGCCAATAACTATTCTGGTAGAATTCACGTGACCAAACAGGAGCCGCCAGATCTCCATTATTGAAAATTTCTACTTAGTATTTCCGATAATTGCCCTAATAGATGTTATAGTTATTTATATGACATTTTTGCATTTATGTATTTCTTTATAGGTATTTCTGTAAATTGATGGTTATTTGTACCACTCTCGTAATATGTTTGCTTATCTTTATTGCCGAAAATGAGTTGTTTGTGCCTCCTCATTTTTCAAGTTTTCAGCTATATGAGAAATGAGGGTATAATTTTCAGAGTTCAAAACGTAAAGTTGAATGAGCCACAGTATTGGCGAAACAATTGACGCTAATTCATGAATTGTGGGAATATTATTTATCATTTTATTCAATTAAAATTATTTCTAAGTATGGATCGATTCAATTAAACAAAGTGTATACATACTGAGTCATCACGCAACATTAGTGCAGAAGGGCGTGAGTTATAGCGAAGATTCAAAAACGTGATTTCTAATCCTTTTAGCATATGATATTGTTAATATAAATCACGAAAATGAGAAATTACTTGATTCAGTCGGAAAGTTATCTAGTTACTATGTTCACTTATTTATACCACTTAAACTTATTTCTCTCTATATGGAACTATACAGGTTCTCTCAAAATTCAGTCCCCAATGATCTAATATGTACCCTTTAATTGAAAATAAGACAAAAATAAAGAACATCAACTCTCGAAAACGAGGTCGCTTTCTTGGAATATTCAAAAGAAAATGTCGCATTTTGATCTTTCCATTTGATCTAAATAAACATAAATATTTAAAAAATATATGAGACAGTATTTTATTACCACAAAATGTTTGTACTACAACAATTGTTTTATCATGATGTGGCTCTACTGCCAGTAGAATGTAGATACCCGATGAAGTCACATCGTGGTGAAACAATTGTTGTAGTACAAACATTTTTAAAGAAATAAAATAGTCTCTCTTATATATTTTTTAATTGGAACGAGTTTCCGCCAAGTAAAGACCGAATCAATCAAATATAAACACAAATACACTAAAAGCGGGTAGAAATATTAGAAAAAAAAACTTCCTGGTCATATTAACCCCTTAAAAATATCACCAGCTTCGTTAGTAAATTTTTGTGAACCTATCACAAAATATCCCAGCAACAGAATCGAAATAAACTTCATTTAACTCTCCTACTGCTTCATCAATCCGGTCAATAATATCTAGTCTGTTGCTGAAACGTTTTTCGATAGGTTGTAAAGACTTTCGTCTGATTTCCACTGAAAAACTTTATTAATCACGTCTGGTTTCAACTGTTAAGTCATCTTCGAGGGAAATTAGACTTGAGTGTTTGTATTAGTAATAAATAAAATTCGATTTCCAAAGACTTTTTATTAATGAATGTGGCGTAATCATATTCTACATTTGAGCTGATCAGTTCAAATGTAGAATATGATTAAGCCACAGTGTGGTGAAAGAATTGTCATTCATTAATAGAAAGTTTGTGGAAATTTAATTTTATTTATTACTAGTTGAAAATGAATTTTCATCAAGTAAAGACCGAATCCATCAAATAAGTGTTTGTTTTCAATTCGTAAAGTATTTCTATGATATAGAAAAATTTTCAATTTCACTTATATTTTTTTTAAATTTCGACTTACATCTAGTATATTTTTGATTGTGCAGATGAAATAAAAAATTCATAACGCGACTTTTTGATCTCAATGTTCCCCGACAATGACATAGTTTTTGTTGCTTTTTATTTCTTCATTTTGTCTTACTTTTAATTATAGAGAACATATAAATATATTCTAATTCATACTTTTCTTTATTACCAACATATCAATATATTAAAAATGCTTTTTGCACCCGCTCTAGGAAACAGCAAACAATCGTAGTTGGCCAGACGAGACTATATTAGACTCTCTGTCCGTAAACACTTCAACTGTCGAATGGAAAGCCATTTTGGCTTGAAACTTTCAGGGCAGATCTGAAGCTTAAATATCTCGATTGAGTTTATTAACGACGAGCTATATAGTTATTCATATTTGATAGATTTTTATTGTTTTTCCAAATATTTCCGAAACTATGGATCCAAATTCGGTAGTTAGGACAACTATGACGCGGATGATTGTGCTAAACTTCGTGTAGATTGTATCATTGGAAGATTCAAAAACAAATTTTGTGAGCAGAGAAGCCTCGAGCGCTACCGGAGCCATAGCAGCTTTCCTACAATCGGATTTAAATCAAGAATTTCAATGAAATGAAACGACAAGAAGGATAATGCAATGATAAGAACAAGATCGCAAAAACTCCCGATTTAACGTCAGTGCTTTTTCTTATTTTTCTACTTATCCTTATCATTTCCATTTCCGATTTATTATTCAAAATAAAATGATGATCAATGATGAGATCAATAAAAAGAACTTTCAGTCTGCTCTGTCTCATATTCAGTTATGTTTATTAAACCTTCGAATAAGGGCACTACGGTTTTTTCTTTAATAATACTGTCTAAGTTCTGAATTTCGAGTTACAGTGCTAAGTGGAATTTCAGATGAAAATATCAATTTTATCGCTTCATCCAAAGGTCCGTTTAACGAGTACTTATGACAGAAATGCTTTCTAAAGAAATTTTCTAGAAAGTAGATGCAGAATTTGCAAATTGCTTTTACTGTTGTCTTCAAATTGATCGTAAAACATTCAATTAAACAATAAAAAAATTCAAGTACCGTTCTTTTTCTTACTCAATAATTACCTCGAAATCTACTTAAATACACGAGCACTTATATCTAATAAATTGTAGGGAAGTTCCAAAAATTTTTTCTTAATAACTCGATTTACCAATTTTAGAGTATGCTGGAGGGAAGAAGTTAAATCAATAAAATTTTGGTGTTTTCATTTTTCGTCAAATTCAGTTTTGTTTTCAACTGATTCTATAATAACTTTTCCATCCAGTAAACTGAGATGTCAAACAAGGTATTTCAGTCATTCAACATTTAGAAATAAGGGTGGATACAGCTCGAGGGAAAGATAGGGGGAGCTGAAAAGTACGTTATTTTGAATTCCCTTTTGAACTCCCGAAAAAAGGTTTTTTCATTCTTTTTTTGGAAATAAATCATATTAAATATAGTGGCCACTGACAATGTTCCATGTAACATGTGCAAATGAGAATTAGCAACATAGATTACTAAAAGTACTTTTCTGAAAAAATAAACATGTATAAAATTTGATAAATTATTGATTTGATTCCACTCGATGAAAGCTCTAATTAAGAATTAAAAATATCAGAAATTTGAATAACTTTCACTTTATTATTGAAAATAAATATTTCATTAATATAATATGAATATTTTTCTAGAAAAACATTTATTTTTCTTTATATGTATACTTAATTTTTTACCTTGGTGTGAAGGCCAAAAAGGACTGCGGATATGATAATATACTCATCAATTGATATGAGTGCTCATATTTTGAATTGAGTGAAGTACCTGTGTCCTTTTTTGGTTTCCATACTGAGGTGAAAATTACTTAAAGAATAAACCTCTATTTATGTTATTATATATATATATATATATATATATATATATATATATATATATATATATATATAAATATATATATTCTGTCAAGAAAGTACCAGGAATTATCGATTTAAATCTGGCGGGGCAATGAGGCAGGTAAAGTTTTGTTTCCTAGGTTGGTACCACTGTCCTTAATTACTATGCCAAGCTTGAGCGGGATCTGTCAACTAGTGTGTTTGCAACAGCTGATTAAGTCAGTCGATGTCAGAGTGCGTGCCGATTTTTACTATGGGTGATTACGTTGAGCAAAGAATTTGTTTAAAGTTTTGTGTTGCAAATGAATTTTCGTGTGCCGATGCATTGAAAATGTTGCAAAAGGCCTTTGGTGATAATGTTCTATCGAAAACTCGTGCATATCAGTGGTACAGAGCCTTCAAGGACGGTCGTGAAGTGGTCGCCCATCGACGGCTTCGATCGAAGATAACGTCGATAAAAATAAAGGAAAGGGTGCTGGAAAACCGTCGTACCAGCTTGAGAGAGGTAGAACATGATCTTAAGATATCCAACGAGTCCGCACGTATGATTTTGATTGATATTTTGGGCATGAGAAAGGTGGCCGCACGACTCGTACCGAAAGACCTGAATTTTCTTCAAAAACGTCATCGCGAACAGGTTGCTTCAGACATGCTGGATCGCTGTAATTCCGATTCTACATTCATGGAACGCATTACAACTGGTGATGAGACCTGGGTCTACGAGTACGATATGCAAACAAGCCAGCAATCATCGGAATGGGTGGCAAAAAATGAGCCAAAACCAAAAAAACCACGCCAAAGCCGCTCGAAAATGAAGGTGATGCTCATTGTTTTCTTCGATATCCGTGGCGTGGTGCACTACGAATTCGTTCCAGAGGGTCAGACGGTAAACAAGGAGTATTACCTAGGCGTTATGAAACGTTTGCGTGAGCGTATCCGTAAGAAGCGGCCAAATTTGTGGGCGAACAACTCATGGATTTTGCATGACGATAACGCGCCTTCTCACCCAGCTACGATTGTGACTGACTTTCTCGCCAAAAACTCAACAAACGTGCTTCAGTAACCACTGTATTCGCCGGATTTGGCTCCCTGCGACTTTTTCCTCTTCCCAAAACTAAAATTGCCCCTTCGTGGCACCCGTTTTGAGTCGATTGAAGCCATAAAACAAAATTCGGCGCGAGAGCTAAAGTCCATCCCGGAAAGCGCCTATAAAAAATGTTTCGATAATTGGTAGTGCCGTTGGCATAGATGTATTGGAGCAAATGGAGCCTATTTTGAAGGCGACCCAATAAATTTTGACGATTAAATGTAAAAATGTTGTTTTAATTGAAAATTCCCGGTACTTTCTTGACAGAGTAGTATGTAAATGTGAAGTTATTGCTGTTAATATACAGAAGAAGCAAATTCGACTAAATAACAAAATATTGAAGATTCAATAATTTTTCCTCTGAATGTGTACCTGATGATGAGGGCTTCATAGAAAACGGCAGAAAACACTATTCATTTTATTATCCATGCTTCAGTGTGTGAATGTGTAGATGTTTCTTTGATTGAGAATCGTGTTATTCGTTGGAACATAAACGTTTGGCTCACTGATTTTTACTTTGAAAATTTGGTGATTTCATTACGATTTGATCTTTATCTGAAATAATTCTCAATTTTGAACATACCACGAAATAATTACACATCATAGGAATACTCAAATATGCATTTCATTTATGTTGAGTGCAAAGGTAATGACAATGAAGCTGCACCCAGATAACCGCGTATTCATCAGTGGCCATGGGTATTACCATATAGGTATGGAAAAGACAGTCGGAAACATAGGAAATTCAATGTAAATAAATACGTCCAGTGGAGCAGTGGGAGAATCAAAACCTCAGCACGATGCGATGACGAATAAACAACTGTTCTCTCTCAATGTCTGTGGGGGCTTGCTTCGATCGAAACGAGGCTCTGCACTCTGCTTTCAACAGTCTGAATTATTCGTAATTCAAACGTGAGATGCGTTGGTCCTATCGGTTGAAAATAAAATAAATTGAATTGTTTTAGCAGCTTTAGATGTCGATGGTTCGCCTGGATTCACCCACGATGCTTATACGACGCTTGGGATTCTCAAAATACATTCTTTCAAGAAAGTACCTGGAATTATCGATTTAAATCTGGAGGGGCAATGAGGCAGGTAAAATTTTTTTTTCCTAGGTTGGCACCACTGTCCTTAATTACTATGCCAAGCTTGAGCGGGATCTGTCAACTAGTGTGTTTGCAACAGCTGATTAAGTCAGTCGATGTCAGAGTGCGTGCCGATTTTTACTATGAGTGATTACGTTGAGCAAAGAATTTGTTTAAAGTTTTGTGTTGCAAATGAATTTTCGTGTGCCGATGCATTGAAAATGTTGCAAAAGGCCTTTGGTGATAATGCTCTATCGAAAAATCGTGCATATCAGTGGTACAGAGCCTTCAAGGACGGTCGTGAAGTGGTCGCCCATCGACGGCTTCGATCGAAGATAACGTCGATAAAATTAAGGAAAGGGTGCTGGAAAACCGTCGTACCAGCTTGAGAGAGATAGCACATGATCTTAAGATATCCCACGAGTCCGCACGTACGATTTTGATTGATATTTTGGGCATGAGAAAGGTGGCCGCACAACTCGTACCGAAAGACCTGAATTTTCTTCAAAAACGTCATCGCGAACAGGTTGCTTCAGACATGCTGGATCGTTGTAATTCCGATTCTACATTCATGGAACGCATTATAACTGGTGATGAGACCTGGGTCTACGAGTACGATATGCAAACAAGCCAGCAATCATCGGAATCGTGGAAAAAAATGAGCCGAAACCGAAAAAACCACGCCAAAGCCGCTCGAAAATGAAGGTGATGCTCATTGTTTTCTTCGATATCCGTGGCGTGGTGCACTACGAATTCGTTCCAGAGGGTCAGACGGTAAACAAGGAGTATTACCTAGGCGTTATGAAACGTTTGCGTGAGCGTATCCGTAAGAAGCGGCCAAATTTGTCGGCGAACAACTCATTGATTTTGCATGACGATAACGCGCCTTCTCACCGAGCTACGATTGTGACTGACTTTCTCGCCAAAAACTCAACAAACGTGCTTCAGCAACCACCGTATTCGCCGGATTTGGCTCCCTGCGACTTTTTCCTCTTCCCAAAACTAAAATTGCCTCTTCGTGGCACCCGTTTTGAGTCGATTGAATCCATAAAACAAAATTCCTCGCGAGAGCTAAAGTCCATCCCGGAAAGCGCCTATAAAAAATGTTTCGATAATTGGAAGTGCCGTTGGCATAGATGTATTGGAGCAAATAGAGCCTATTTTGAAGTTGACCCAATAAATTTTGACGATTAAATGTAAAAATGTTGTTTTAATCGAAAATTCCCGGTACTTTCTTGACATAGTAGTATATCTATTATTATTACCTGTCACGATTCGATGTAGAAATAATTTGCGACTTTCTTTTGTGTGTGTGAAGCAGCTTTCCACAAGCTTTTCATTCAGTTCATGCAGAACCCATTTTCCACTTTCTGAATCTTTCCCATAGCTGTCGAACGAATGCATCACATTCAATTTATCCACGAGTTCTTGTCGAGTTTGAGTATCATGTTTGCAATTCGTTTAATGCAAACTTTTTCGTTGGTTTCACAAACTGTTCAGCATAAGCTCGTACAATCATTCAATATGATTCTGCAGCAGTTTTCTTAAAATGATAACAGAAAACAAATTCTGTTCGCAAATCGCTGTTCGTAAGCACAAAAGTCAAAATGTTTAAGGTTAAAACATACCGGTGTATGGAACTTGGAATTCTGTATTGAAAGAAAATCTTCGTCAGGTGTTAAAGGAAGATGGTGGCGCTGCAGAAGTGGTCTTAGGGTCCCTAAACTGATGGCTAGCACCATCTATAGGGAAATTCCGATTTCGTACTTCTACACCTGGTACATCATGTGCTCCCTGCTCAGCCTTCCGAAAAGATTCTTACCAAGTAGTCTAAGAGCCCATGGGCGGATACCCTATGTATTTGATCAGACCTGAGTCTTTGTATGTTGAGGTCCCTATACCTATCCTATATGAGATGGGGACTCACTAAGCCCAAACTGGCAGACGCAGGTAGTGCGCAGGTAAGACAAGTATAAATTTTTCGCTGATTTCAAATCTATTTGACCACGTCTGCCGTTTTGAAATTTGAAAGTATTTATCACGCGGTAAACCTTTTGGCAGACATTTTTGAAAATGCCAAAAAAAATAAAATTTTGAAACTAAATGACCATGTCTGCCATTAATATATTTTATTCCTTATAGTATTTGAAGCTTATATTCATCAAGGCAGACACCTACATTGCGTACAAACATCAGCACAAGACTAAATATCAGCCAACCACCCGGCCTGCTACTATGTATAGAATTCATATCGCTATCTCTCTTCTTTCTTCTAGGTATGGAGTTTATACGAGAGAGGGGCCCCATTATAACCCCACCAGAACGGTTTTTGCTAGCTGTTTCTAGTATACTTGTGAATGTCTACAAAGATCCCTCGTGTTTCGTGAATTTAATGTAATACATGTTGTTTAATGTAATACATGTTGTACTTTTAATTTATCAAATACTTATATTATTTATTAATAGTCGACATAATGTCGAGTGAAAAAGAAAAACATAAATGTGCATTTTGTGCTACGTTAAAAGATGAACAAAGTTTTTAATCATAGTTGCAACTTATATGAAAGACAAACTAGCATCCTTCAAATTCACGATTTTTATTTAATATCAAGTTGATTTCTTCATGAATCACGATAATAAGAAAAAACTATTAATCAATAAAATGTAATATACGTCAAAGTTCCGCAACTGTAATTATAAGAATTGAAGTAACATAAAATTGTGCGAGTGGTATTCAACAAGTTTTGTTATTAGATTTATTTCATTCAATATATACATATATATATATATATATATATATATATATATATATATATTAATGTTTATTTAACAGTCGTACTCTATGTGAGCAAGGAAAATTTTTCAGGGATGTCGACTGAAAGGAGGCTTGTTGGTTACTCTTTATTTCTTGCCTAGCTTTCGGAAAACATTGTTTCCATCTTCAGGGCCAAAAATGTGAGGTTATTCCTCAATATAAATCATCAATAAATTAGTTAAAAACATTTAGATATACGAAAGCACATTGTAAATAATTCAACACGTATTCACAGTCTAAAAGAGACGTAATTAAATTAACTTAACCTTAAAATTAAAAAAAGTATTTTATCACAGAGTATCACAGTATCGGTCTTTCGCTCACAGAGTGTTCAGTCTTCATAATGGTCTTATCCGTTTTTATTCATCCAAAGGTCCATCATAATATTCAGCTTCCTTTTTGTTGGGGTATGTCAGCAAATATGTATATACATTACTTAAATTTTGTGTGTCACTTTTCATGTTTATTGGATTGCTCTGGTTCCTTATGTTGATCATCTCGAGTAGGAGTCGTTTATTGTATTTGGTCTGTGTTGCCAAATGTTTTTAACTAATTTATTGATGATTTATACTGAGGAATAACCTCACATTTTTGGCCCTGAAGATGGAAACAATGTTTTCCGAAAGCTAGGCAAGAAATAAAGAGTAACCAACAAGCCTCCTTTCAGTCGACATCCCTGAAAAATTTTCCTTGCTCACATAGAGTACGACTGTTAAATAAACATTAATATTACAAAATGGGATTTTATGGTAACATCACCACAATGTATAGTCAAAACGAATCAATAAAGTTGAAGACATGGAGTACAAACAACATCAAGTTGGCATCAGCCAGAAATAGGAGAATATTTTTACTAGAATGCAGGAGAAGAAATCTAGTCCCAAACCATGTGAACCACAGCATAAAAAGTGTCCAAAAGCTTTTCGAAATAGAGGGAGGAAAAACTCTAAATAGAAGAATCGACAACTTTAACAACAGGTTGACAAACTCTATTTCAAGATTAGAAATTAACCATGTAAACTTGAAGATCACTCTCCTGGAAAAAGCTAACAGAGATATCATGAAAATATTAGGAAACATCCTACCACAAGAAATGATAAAAGAGTTCAGAAGAAGACAGCTAATACTTTACAACAAACAATTCCATAAGATAAAACAAGCGAACATAAGAAAAATTGAGAGATTAATGGAAATGAACAAACCAAATTGGAATAGACAAGAAAAATGGTTTAAAAATTTGTCGTCAATACAAATTCCTGAAGATGTAGAGAACTTTCTATCATTAGGTTCTAAGTTTAGTGTAGCAGTACCTGTAAGTGAAATACCTATGAACAATCTAATTACCGATGTGGAGGACATAATACAGAAAACACCTGAAGAAAATAGAGACCTGTATAGAACAAAAATCTGTAGTCTTATAACCAATTACATACACAAAAATAGGGATGTAACATACCAAACGGACAGACCATACAAAATTACGAGAGAGTTTCTGAAAAATAATCAAAACCTGATCATTCTTAATAGCGATAAGGGCTCAGTCACTGTTGCGATGGATAGAGAGGATTTTGTCAGGGGAATGCATTTGATAATAAATTCAGACAGTTTCAAACGAATACCCAGAGACCCGACAAGCACAGTGCAAAAGAGATGTAATAACTATGCAACCAAACTTTCAAATATAAATGCAATCAGTAAGGAACAAGCAAAAATTATGAAATGCTACAACTCTGTATGTCCAAAAATATATGGAAATCCAAAAATTCACAAAACTGGACACCCACTTAGACCAATAGTAGCTAGCATACAAAGCCCCACATCTAACTTGGCTGAGTTTTTAGCCAATATTTTATCGAACGCATATGACAGAGAAAATAACTACTACATAAAGGACTCCTTTGAATTTTCTAGATGTATGAACAACTTAACAATCCCAGATGGTTATGAACTGACTTCATTGGACGTGATCAACTTATTCGGAAATATATACAATGAATTGGTTATTAAAGTGATCAATAATAAATGGCCAAAAATTGAACAGCACTGCAATATTCCAAAAGCATTGTTCATAGAGATGATAGAATTTGTATTAAGTAACAACTACTTCACATTTCATGAAGAATTCTATGTGCAGAGCTTTGGCTGTGCCATGGGCTCGAAACTCAGCCCTATTCTGTCATTGTATGTTATGGACCACCTGCTCGATGTGTGTATACCCTTGCTGTCTTATAGTCTCGTTTTCATAAAAAAATTTGTTGATGATCTAATACTGGCGCTTCCACATGATGGATCAGATGAGATACTACAGGTTTTCAATAGCTACGACCCACATATTCAGTTCACGATAGAGAAAGAAGATGCAAACAGAACAGTACCCTTTTTGGACACCAGGGTCTGCAGGGTGAATAACATGATTAAACTGGACTGGTATAGAAGGGACTCTGCGTCAAACAAGTTCATTCATTATAAATCTGAACATCCAATACAGGTCAAGATAAATTGCATTAAACAGATGAAAGCAAGAATTGAGAACATTTGTCACCCAGATTTGGTGGATGCGAATTTAAAAAAGTTGTTCCAGATATTTAAAGAGAATTCTTATCCAAGGGGAATGCTAGCAAAGTTATTATTTGAGTCATGCACAAGAAACATAAACCAGATAGAACCCAAACCTCCCGACACTGAAGATACAGAGACACACACAGGCGGAGAGACAGAGACCACCAAATATGGTAGCCTACCAAACATTGGAAATTTGACAAGTAAAATAAAAAACTGTTTCAAAAATGAAGAAATCAAAATCGCAACTTATAATACAAAAACAATTTCAAGATTATATAGCAAACTTAAAGATCCAACACCGAAACTACTTAGATCTAATGTGGTGTACAAGATAAAATGTGGAGAGTGTGAAAACACTTATGTGGGTCAAACGTCCCAATGGCTGAAGAACAGACTGGCCCTACATAGAAGTGATATCGTAAACAATAACCAACGATGCGCATTGACCACACACGCGGTAGAGGAAAAGCATGAGATTAACTTTGAGGATTCAGAGATACTGGCAACACAGACCAAATACAATAAACGACTCCTACTCGAGATGATCAACATAAGGAACCAGAGCAATCCAATAAACATGAAAAGTGACACACAAAATTTAAGTAATGTATATACATATTTGCTGACATACCCCAACAAAAAGGAAGCTGAATATTATGATGGACCTTTGGATGAATAAAAACGGATAAGACCATTATGAAGACTGAACACTCTGTGAGCGAAAGACCGATACTGTGATACTCTGTGATAAAATACTTTTTTTAATTTTAAGGTTAAGTTAATTTAATTACGTCTCTTTTAGACTGTGAATACGTGTTGAATTATTTACAATGTGCTTTCGTATATCTAAATGTTTTTAACTAATTTATTGATGATTTATACTGAGGAATAACCTCACATTTTTGGCCCTGAAGATGGAAACAATGTTTTCCGAAAGCTAGGCAAGAAATAAAGAGTAACCAACAAGCCTCCTTTCAGTCGACATCCCTGAAAAATTTTCCTTGCTCACATAGAGTACGACTGTTAAATAAACATTAATATATATATATATATATATATATATATATATATATATATATGTATATATTGAATGAAATAAATCTAATAACAAAACTTGTTGAATACCACTCGCACAATTTTATGTTACTTCAATTCTTATAATTACAGTTGCGGAACTTTGACGTATATTACATTTTATTGATTAATAGTTTTTTCTTATTATCGTGATTCATGAAGAAATCAACTTGATATTAAATAAAAATCGTGAATTTGAAGGATGCTAGTTTGTCTTTCATATAAGTTGCAACTATGATTAAAAACTTTGTTCATCTTTTAACGTAGCACAAAATGCACATTTATGTTTTTCTTTTTCACTCGACATTATGTCGACTATTAATAAATAATATAAGTATTTGATAAATTAAAAGTACAACATGTATTACATTAAACAACATGTATTACATTAAATTCACGAAACACGAGGGATCTTTGTAGACATTCACAAGTATACTAGAAACAGCTAGCAAAAACCGTTCTGGTGGGGTTATAATGGGGCCCCTCTCTCGTATAAACTCCATACCTAGAAGAAAGAAGAGAGATAGCGATATGAATTCTATACATAGTAGCAGGCCGGGTGGTTGGCTGATATTTAGTCTTGTGCTGATGTTTGTACGCAATGTAGGTGTCTGCCTTGATGAATATAAGCTTCAAATACTATAAGGAATAAAATATATTAATGGCAGACATGGTCATTTAGTTTCAAAATTTTATTTTTTTTGGCATTTTCAAAAATGTCTGCCAAAAGGTTTACCGCGTGATAAATACTTTCAAATTTCAAAACGGCAGACGTGGTCAAATAGATTTGAAATCAGCGAAAAATTTATACTTGTCTTACCTGCGCACTACCTGCGTCTGCCAGTTTGGGCTTAGTGAGTCCCCATCTCATATAGGATAGGTATAGGGACCTCAACATACAAAGACTCAGGTCTGATCAAATACATAGGGTATCCGCCCATGGGCTCTTAGACTACTTGGTAAGAATCTTTTCGGAAGTGACACACAAAATTTAAGTAATGTATATACATATTTGCTGACATACCCCAACAAAAAGGAAGCTGAATATTATGATGGACCTTTGGATGAATAAAAACGGATAAGACCATTATGAAGACTGAACACTCTGTGAGCGAAAGACCGATACTGTGATACTCTGTGATAAAATACTTTTTTTAATTTTAAGGTTAAGTTAATTTAATTACGTCTCTTTTAGACTGTGAATACGTGTTGAATTATTTACAATGTGCTTTCGTATATCTAAATGTTTTTAACTAATTTATTGATGATTTATATTGAGGAATAACCTCACATTTTTGGCCCTGAAGATGGAAACAATGTTTTCCGAAAGCTAGGCAAGAAATAAAGAGTAACCAACAAGCCTCCTTTCAGTCGACATCCCTGAAAAATTTTCCTTGCGTATATATATATATATATATATATATATATATATATATTATTCATTTGTATTAATAACTTTCAGAGAAAAATGAAACTCATCCATAATTTTGAATGATCATTATATTTTCAAACATAAACTTTTCAGATTGAGGCGGACTTGCAATTCCTAGAAATCTTTTCAGCTTATGTTTTGAATCCCTTATAGTTCCAAGATGTAATAATAATAATATATATTTTGTATTTAATTTTGTAGTTCTTTACCATTCAGTTTTACTCTTGTGCTCTCGTCCAGAGTGCAATTATTGCATGATTGGCAAGAATCCATCAAAAAAATTGAGATCGAGTCCATCATAGTGGCAACTTCTTTGAAAGACAAACTGGATCCCATAGAATTTACTCTTATACGTCTATTAAACTCGCGTAGTTGGTAAATATTTTTAACCGCCTACCTGCTCTAGGTAATGAATAGTTAAAACATATTTTCTAACAAAGCGTCACACTGTGACTAAAATCAATCTCTTGAAGTTAAAACGTGGTTCCACCTACTGTGATATTTCTACTAAATCTGGGATGATAAATAATAACTTTATTTATCCAACAGAAAAATTTCTAACTAAAGAATAACATTCATACATATCTACAAAAACTACAAAGAAAATATAATATACAGTTAAATGAAATGGATTCATGTCGTTAAGATTAATCGGATTGAAAAAAAAAACAATCCAAAACCGGTAACATGAAATTTCCGCGTTCGAACAAATATGTTCATCCAAAGTCCATTTGCACTCCTACAAGTTTGTACAAGGTGTCGGCAGATGAGAAATAGGAACAGACTCAGCAGCCCTCCTTGGAAAAGTAATATTTATTCTCGACAAGTAACAGGAGGAAAGTACAGCTCCTCGTTCAGGATATTTGCTTGTTTGTCGAAATGAAATTAACTTAATAACTTCCTGTGAATGCGCTCAAATTAATTCAGTAAACAGATGTATTTGGGAATCCAAATAGGACTGCCATACACCAACTACCAATGAGAGTAAAGACTTTTCAGATAAAGAAAACTGTGTATAAATTTGTCATAATAAGTTATCGTTTATCCATCCTAATTCTTCGATGCAGAATGTATGAATAAAATCGAAAATATCCTAACAAAGAATAACATCAATTCGATCATAAAACACGAAATTTTAACCCTTTTCGAACTTTGCGTGGACGAAAATTACTTTAAATGCAACAGTTACTTTTACAACCAGAAAGATGGACATCCCATGTGTTCACCTCTAAGTCCACTCCTCGCTGAAAACCTTATCCTTTTTCGAAAAAAAAATCTTAAAATCCACACACACAAAGCGTATCATATTTTTGGTACAGATATGTAGATGACATAGTGTGGCTTGCTTCTGTAGAATACAGAAGCAAAAAAAACACTAAAATATCTTAATGGTTTGCACCATAATAATCATAATAACATATTCACTATGGAACTACAAAGTGGTGATAAAATAATTTTTAATGGAATGAAATAAGAAATTACTTTGTTTTCTATAACTTTTTATTATAACTGATATACAGTGACTCGAGTTTCGTAGTGTTTACTACATTTTCAAACTGAATGAACAAATTAGATCTCAACTATTATATATGCTGATTGTAGGCTTCGACAGAGCTTCGAAGAGAGGGGTTTTCCAAAGTTCCGTCTGTTCGTTTAGTAGTTTTATTATTGGTACGTGCCTCTTATATTTTTCAATTTCTATGGATTCCAGGATGTCAAGTTTTTTCCCTTTCGCTTCCACGTGCAAGATAACAAGGTTGTTCAATTCTGGGAACGTTTGATCTGTATTGAAGAAATGGTTCGCAAAATTGGAATTATTCTTCCGGTTCCTAAAAGCAGATTGATGCTCTTTGTACCTTTTATGGAAAGGTCGGCCCGTTTGTCCTATATACACACTATTACACTCTTGACAACTTGATTATGACCAGAAAATAAACAATTTTTTAGAGAAAGAATCGCCCATACAAATAAAAAGAGATCCAACCGCAAAAATTCAACTAAAACTAAAAACAACGCTCAGAGATATTCAAATTATTTTATCAGACTATGATATATTCAAACTTATTAATATGAATCCTACACCTCCCAAACTATATGGCCTTATTAAAATTCATAAAGATAATTGTCCAATACGCCCTGTGGTATCATATATTAATAGCCCCCTTGCGAAACTAGGCTCTAAATTAAACCAAATTTTTAAAGAAACAACACAATTCAACTCACCCTATTCAATAATAAATTCAATCGAGCTCACAAAAAACTGAAAAATGCTATCCTTCCAGTTAATAGTATTCTAGTGTCGTTTGATGTAGTTAATATGTTCCCGAATATACCAAATATAGAATGCATGAATATAATCGAAAATATCCTAACAAGAAATAACATCAATCCTGTCATAAAAAACGGAATGTTAACCCTTTTCGAACTCTGCGTGGAAGAAAATTACTTTCAATACAATAGTAAATTTTACAAACAGAAAGATGGACTTGCCATGGGTTCACCTCTCGGCCCATTACTCGCTGAAATCTTTATGTCCTGTTTTGAAAGAAAAATTCTAAAATCCACACACGCAAAGCATATCACTTTTTGATACAGGTATGTAGACGATATATTGGCTTGCTTCTGCGGAACACATTCAGAATTAAATGAAACATTAGAATATCTTAATAGTTTGCACAATAAGGTCAAATTCACCATGGAAACACAATTTGATAATAAAATTAATTTTCTGGACATAACTTTAATTAACAGTAATAATGAAATTTCCTTTGATATATATAGAAAACCCACATCAACTGATACAACAATACCAAATTTTTCAAACAATCCGATCAATCATAAACTAGCTGCTTATAGATCAATGGTACATAGAGAATTTTCAATTCCTTCAGATAATATTACGTTAAAGAGGGAATTGAATACAATCAGACAAAGAGCCACAAAAAATGAGCTTGAAACCAAAACTATAAATTCCATCATAAACAAAAAACAATGCAACTAATTCGTGAACAAATTTACCCCATTTCCAAATCAGATCATAATGAAAATAAATTCATAAAACTAACATATTTTGGACCAATTTCACAAAAAAAATAACTCAATTCGTCAAAAATTAACATAGTAACAGCTTTCACACCCTCCCATAAAATTTCTAATATGTTTTTTTAATCCGAAAGACAATGAGAACCGACTGAATAATTCTAGAGTCTATAAATTAAGTTGTCAAGAGTGTAATAGTGTGTATATAGGACAAACCGGCCGACCTTTCCATAAAAGGTACAAAGAGCATCAATCTGCTTTTAGGAACCGGAAGAATAATTCCAATTTTGCGAACCATTTCTTCAATACGGATCACACGTTCCCAGAATTGAACAACCTTGTTATCTTGCACGTGGAAGCGAAAGGGAAAAAACTTGCCATCCTGGAATCCATAGAAATTGAAAAATATAAGAGGCACGTACCAATAATAAAACTACTAACCGAACAGACGGAACTTTGGAAAACCCCTCTCTTCAAAGCTCTGCCGAAGCCTACAATCAGCATATATAATAGTTGAGATCTAATTTATTCATTCAGTTTGAAAATGTAGTAAATACTACGAAACTCCAGTCACTGCATATCAGTTATAATAAAAAGTGATAGAAAACAAAGTAATTTTTTATTTCATTCCATTAAAATGCACTATCACAAAGTAACGGACTACTCCATCCAATATTCAAAATAATTTTTCTTGACATTCTTTTGAAACCATCCGAACACTCATAAACTCGCTGCTTAAGGATCTATAATACATAGAGCATTTTCAATTGCCTTAAATAATATTAAATGGAAGAGGGAACTGAATAAAATCAAACATATAGCCACAAACATTGTAGTCGAAACATAAACCAAAAATTCTCTCATTAATATAAAAGAAAAACAACTCATTCTGAAACAAATACACGACACTTTCAAAACAAAAATAATGACAAAAAATTTGTGACTCTAATGTATGTTGGACAAATCTCGCAAAAAATAGCTCAAATATTTTCAAAAGTTAAGATAAAATTAGTTTTCACTACCTCACATAATATTTCCAACCTTTTTTTAATGCAAAAGAAAAAAAACCAGCTGAATAATTCTGGAGTTTAAATAATAATTTAAGTTGCCTTAAGTGCAGCAGCGTATATATAGGACAAACCGAAAGATCTTCCCAAAAAGGTTCAAAGAACATCAATCTTCATTTAAGAACCGAAACGATAATTTTATTTTTCCGAAACATTTTTTCGAATCCAATCATATCTTCCCAAAATTGGACAATCCTGCAGTATTACATCTGGAAACGAAAGGAAAAAACTAGACATCCCGGAATTCATCAAAATATTTGAGCACAAGTTTTAGAAATAAAATTATTGAATGAGCCAACCTTTGGCACAATCCTCTCGATGTTTCGCACAAGCCGAAGCCTTTAAGGAATATATATCATCGTTGAGATAAAATTTGTTTTATTCAGTTTGAAAATCTAGTTGACATTACGAAACTGGAGTCAATGTATAATCAGTTAATGAAAAGTGATAGAAAACTAAGTAATTTCTTATTTCATCTATTTAAATTTTATTGAAATTCAGGGAAATTGTTCTAAACGTTCGATTCTCCTTATTGAAGTCTATTTATTTGTTAACTTCTGACTGTAGCGAAAATTGTCTAAGTGTTTCGCGCTCAATGCTTCCATCGAATCACAATTTCCACAAAATTTTCTACTTTTCACCAGCACTTAAGAAAATCGTCCATTTTGACTCTGGGTTTTTCAAGTGGGAGTCTATTTTTATTCGACTATTTACTTTTCAATAAATAATACGAAATACGAAAATTGTTCACAAGTTCTTCACGCACAATTCTTCAGGTGTAAATCCATTAAACTTTCCACATTTATTTATCACTTACGACAATTGTTTATAAAGTTTTCGGCCTCGATTCATCGATAGATGTATATTTTCACTCAATTCACTAACACCAATGAATAATGTACATACATATCTCACGCTTGATTTTTCCGATAGGTCCATTTTCACTCCATTTTTCTTTTTCAGAACTTGAATGGTATCACTATGTTTACTTGATATTCCAGAAATTTCGTTCCACTCTTCACCAAAAACTGAGGAAAATGCCGTGTAAGTTTGCACTATCCAATTTTCTGAAATTAAGTCGATTTTCACGCGATTCCGCTGAAGGTTATTGAAGCATTATTCAAATTTTCATAAGAACTCGCGAAAATTCTTTTCCACATAAGATCTAACCAACCGAATACATTTGAATGTTGAACCACGGTAATCACGTTCACTTATCTCTAGGTTTCACGTCACTTTTCGAAATTATACTAGAACGAGTACATAATTGCGATCCGTTCTTCGCGCTCCCTCGTATTACTAATACTTCATAAACAAATAACCCCGCTAGTTGAATAACCCCTGACTCACAGTGTTATGTAACTGACCAGTCCAATATTCTAGCAATAAATACAGGGTGCATCCGAAAGTATATCGATAGATTTGCTTACGATTTTTTCTTCAAATTTAGAAAAACATTATTTCAAGCTGATTTCCCTATTAATCCCGAAAACAAGGAAAAACTACCAATTAATAAAATATATCGAAAGTCAAACATACCACAATTGTTATTATGAGAATTAAATTTACATAAAATCGTATATACTATTCTGGCAATCAATCCCAAAAATAACCTTAGCTAATTAGTGGTAAGGACATCGACTGAATTGTTTGAAAATTAAGGAACAATATTTTTTAATCATTCCAGGGCCGAAAGTTTGATTTTCTTCCCTCTTTTAAGGTAAGAAACAAACGAATTTCAGACCTATTACAATAAGTGACACTTGAAAGAACGCATGCTTTTTGTTTAAACTTTCTTCCCTTGCATTTTATATCATTACCCGTTACCATAGTAAATGAACAACTTCTAATTATTTGACAGCGGAATTTTATAAACGTCAGCGCATTCACTATACTTGTGTAATTAGAAATAAATAGCGTATTAGTAAATAGTGAGAAGTAAATTAAATATTATAAATTTATAAAAAAAGTGTCAAATTAAAAAATGGATTCTTCTGATTCATCTGATGAATCATTTGATGACACGGAAGTGCGACGTGATATCGAAGCGGAAGCTCAAGAAATTACTCAAAATCTTGCTCCTTCAGAATCAGTTCATCGATACCGAACTGCTTACAACAGCTTCATAGAGTGGAGAACTGAAAATGGAGTAAATGTTCTTGATGAAAATGTTTTATTGGTGTATTTCAAGGACTTAATGAAAAAATTGTCACCTTCTACAGTTTGGAGTCGTTGGTCAATGTTAAAAACAATGATTAACATTAATCATAATATTAACATTAACGACTATGCCAAGTTAAAATCGTCATTAAAACAGTTTTCGAAAGAGCACTGCCCTAAAAAGGCCAAGGTCTTACGGCCGGTTTCATAAACGAAATTAAAGCCTCCTTTTTCCCAAAAACGTGTTTCATAAACAAATTTTGAGGTTAAAAGCGTCCTTTATCTTAAAGTGAGAAAATCGGCCCTTTACGGCTGGAAAAGGACCCTTTAACGAGAAGCTCGACACTGCGCAGGTCCTCGATAAACACGAAAACAGTGGACATAACCTTGTTCTGTCACATCCCATTTTAATTAATTTTAGCGTACTACGAAATATGTTGCACCAAATGTTGAATGCTGATGTTAGTTCTACTTCTTCATCAAATGATGAAGAAATAATTGTGAGAAGACCAAAAATTTACAGGAGAGACATTTTTCCACGTTAGATGATCTAGATTTCTTCTATCGTTTTTGCCTGACAAAACCAACTGTTTAATCTTTGCTTCAAAAAATTGCAGATCAATTGTACTTCCCATTTTACAGGTAAACAAATTTCGATTTATTATTTTGTTGATATAATTTTATGTATACCAGATCATTAAATTGACAATTTTCAGAGGCAGCTGTATTGAACCGATGAACCAACTACTTTTGACATTGAGATTCTATGGAACTGGAAATATATGATCAAACAAACCATCTTTAATAACAGTGTCTTGAAGAGACAATTTGAGAGTGGTAAATTAGGACTGTATTTGTTACTTGGTGGTAGTGGTTATAATTTGCAAACTTATCTTATGACAAAATTACCGGAAGCTATAACTGCAGCTGAAAATTTATATAAGCAGTCAATTATACGAACCAGAAATGTGGTGGAGAGAAAGTATGGAGTTTGGAAGCGTCATTTTCCTATACTTTCTAAAGGAATGAGTGTTAAGTTAACGACCATAAGGGTAATTATTGTTGCTACCGCTGTTTTGCACAATATGTAGATATGAACGAAATATTTCCAAATGAATGATTGCAAGAGGAAAAGGACTTTCAAACAAATTCAACTAATGTTAATGCAGCTCGTCAAGCGAGAGTCTATTATTAATAAACATTTTCCTAATTTAAAATTTATATTTGTGTGATAATTGAAAATAAATTTTCTTGTCACTTGTGGAACTATTCTTCATATTCAATTTATATCTTCAACATGACAAGATTTCATATAATTTTTATAAGATTTTATAAGGTATGTATTTAGATAGGCTTCTATGTTTGTATTTCTAATTCATTGTTTTACTTTAGGTAACATCTGAAAAAGTTTCAAGTGAGAATAAAGAAATAAAAATATTATGTGTTATTGAAATTTCGGTTTTTAATTCAAATTTGAGGGGACTTCATAGTCTGCAGCAATGCTGATAGAATTCTACTACCGCTTTTTCCAGAAAGTGCATTCAAACTAAAAAAGATTTAATTATTATTATTTAATTTACTCTTCATCTCCATAATTTGCAAATCTAATATTTTAAGCTTTGAATGCTCCTCTTCTTTTCTTCTATTCTCTTCCTTGATAGCCACTATCTGAGTTTCTACTAGAGCTGTTTTTTTTATAATACATCTCTTTCGTTTCGGTAAGAGGGTTCGTAACAGTTGGGCTCAACTGTTTGGAAATTGGCTCCCTCAATTTCAATGGAGCCCCACCTCCAGTCAATATGACTGCGTTGAGCAGCTACCACCTTCTAGTTTTAATTTTTATATTGTCATATTTGGATTTGAGCTGGTCACCATTTCTCCAATGTAAAACTGTTGCATTGAAAGCAGTTTCTATTCTCTGCCAGACTTTATCCTATAATATTAAAATTCTCTTTTTCAATCAATTCCAAGAGGCATAGTTCCTCCTCAGGTTTTAAAGTAATACTTTTTTTCTCTTTTCTTCCATATACATTCATATAACCCACGTAATAAAATATAACAATTCGAACGTAATAATGATATAAATTTCAATATACTGTCTTCTGCACATAACCATGCTTATGCAAAGATCGATTTATGCTTCTTCTCTTTTTCTTTTTACAAGTTCCAACGCATAACTCACAATTTTTACAGAATATCACCAACTACATTCGTAAAATCACTAGTTCTCAGGATAGCCAACAGTCGGAAACATATGACTGGCGCATTAAAGGAAGCTTTAAGTAAAGGACGGTCGATGTGCGTTTATGAAACTGATGCTCCCATTTAAAGGATCCTTTTTCGTAAAGGGACTTTATCATAAAGGAGCCTTTTGATGTTGTTTATGAAACTGGCCGTTATCTTGGAATGACTTTCAAAAATTTCTTGATCAAGCTCCTGACTTTAATTATTTAGCCGAAAAGGTATATTTTCAATTATTTATGAATTTATGTACAATTATAAATATTAACTGAAATTGAATTCTAGGTCATTGCAATTTTCGGAGTATCTGGAGCAATGAGAGGACAAGAATTCGTAGACTTAACAGTTAAAAACGTCGAAGACACCGGCAGCCAGTTGATTGTAACTGTGCTTAAGACAAAGAACAAATATTCTAGGATCTTTGTAATTGGCTCAGAATTTCGCGGAAAAATTCGTAAATACCTGGCTCTTAGGCCTAGGGACATCAAAACTGACTGATTTTTCATCCACTATCACAGGGGTAAATGTGATCGTCAACCCGTTGGCAAGAACTCCATTGCTAAAGTACCTAAGACCATAGCTCTGTTCTTAAGATTGCCAGATGCTGAGAAATATACCGGTCACTGCCTTCGTCGTACATCTGCCACCCTGTTGGCTGATTGCGGAGCTTCTATGTTGACTATAAAACAACACGGAGGCTGGAAATCAGATACTGTTGCAATGGGATATAGAGAAAATTCATTAGGCAATAAAGCAAGAATTTTTAATCAAATTATCAATTTGGATCGCTCTAAGACTGCAGTAACGCATACCATAACATCTACTAGTCAAACTTCATCAAAACCTAATTGCTTTTCACCATCAGAAACTCATCTTATAACTTCAACCGGTGAAACATTGTCAAAATCCGATCATCCAACTCCCGTAGTGATTCCCACCGTACCAACGTCGAAATCAACTCTACCAACTCGTACAGCAACACCGATGACTTCAAAAACTGCTTCAGAAGAATTAATATCTGATATTGATATCGAATTTTCGATGGATTACTCGAAACAACAGGTTCATACGTCATCAAAATCCCCGTCTGAACCAAAACTCTTACATATACAACCTACTAACGGAAAACTACCAAATTCAAATCGCAGGAAGAAAATTTGCTTGGAGAAAAATGATCTTCAAAATATTTTTAAATCGGTTCCAGATAACACTCAAATAAAATTTGAAAATTGCAAGTTTGAAATGAAATTTAATTATTGTGAAGATAAAGAAATTCGCTATAATTAATTAAAACTACTACACTAATTTAACTGTACGAAATCTTGTTATTATTGATAATTAAAAAAATTTTTGTAATAAAACAACAAACTTGTTTAATTATATTTATGTATAATAATAATAAAAATAATAATAATAGTAGTAGTAATAATTCAACAGGTACTTAGATTACTCTCAAACTTTCGGCCCTGAAATGATTAAAAATAGTATACGCACCACAGAAAGAAAGTAGGACATCTCAACCAACGCTGTTGTCACCCTCGCCTTCGGCTCGGGTGACAAAATTGCGCGGGTTGAAATGTTCTACTTTCTTCCCTTGATGCCTAATATACTATTTTTCATCCAACTTTTTTATAACTCGAATGTCATTTACGACGTTACGTGTTCATAGAATCATCTTCACCATAAAATATAATATATTGCATTCTTACTAATTCTAACAAGCTGAACATGAGATCTCAATTATGACATACAACTTGAAAAACATCTCAGTTCAGGCTATAAGCTGATCTACGCAACTAACTATAGATCAAGTATTTGAATATTAGAACAAATTGATATATGTTTATCTTCTACAATTTTAATTTCAAAAAATTTTTATTCAAAAAACTTGTTGAATTAAATTAATGTCTAAAACAAGCACCGCTTACATTTAATAGACGTATATAATCAAAACTCAATATATAATGTCAAATGGAATAAATAAAACATCAGATATACGAAAGTTATTAAAATTAACAAATAAATATTTAAAGGAGACAAAATTTTGTTTCTGGTCTTACCTTTATGAACATCAATTGCCTTTTAAAAACATGAACACACTTAAAGGACTTCTGAAAGAATATAATTTATTTGAAATATTTAATATATTTAAATATTCGAATAAGTTAATTCAGAAATCTCTAAAAAATGCACTATATCTTCAAAAAACAAATATAATTCTAAGCAATTCCGTCTTCAGTCCTCAATAATATTCCAAATATCAAAATCAAAAAACATAACCTATATCACAAACAACTCGCCACGTGCACAAGGACTAATGCTTGGAAACACAGATCAACTTTATAAATCAAGATTGATCTATGTTCTGACAAAATCAAAGAACAGTGCGAGTTATTTTTAAGGCTTATTTAAATTCATTGACATTCCATAATGAGATTTATTGAAGCCAAAATATAATTAAATATTATATATAAAATAAAATAGAAAGGCTTTTTACTTGATAGAAGAAATATAACAAAATTTGAATATTAAAACAAATTGATATATGTTTTTTTGAATAAAAATTTTTTTGAAATTAAAATTGTAGAAGATAAACATATATCAATTTGTTTTAATATTCAAATTTTGTTATATTTCTTCTATCAAGTAAAAAGCCTTTCTATTTTAGATCAAGTATTTATTAAAAACTACCCTAAAACAGTCAAGCGGTACTATGTCAGTATAGACAAGTGGGGAAGTCGTGTCAGTTCAGAACTGAACATCAAGGTTACAAAAATCTTTGATGAACTAGTTGAAATGTTCGCCAAAAACAAGACATTCGACAAACATTATAGAAAAAATTACAGAAATTACCAACGGCAATGAATGAATAATAGATAAGTTTGCGGTAAAGGTCAAGTATCGATATAATTTATATTGATATTTAAGTCAAGAAAAGGTTTACAAACCCCATCTTCTGAAAGAGAAATGAAAAGATAAAAACATGATGTAACCAATTTGTTACAAAATTTCAAAAAGAATAGACAAATAAGCAATTACAAATACGGAGAATAACCCAAAACATGGATTGTCATACAACTCAAGGCGACATCACAATAACATAAAACAAATGAACATAAATGATGTCATTATTACATTGTGATTGCTGACAAGGGAGGAACTGGAGGAACTAACAGTTGCAAAAATTATTATCCAGCTCGAAAGCTGATAGAAATTAATTATAATAAATTGAAGATTCACAACGATTCTGAGCATTTTCTCAGAATTATTGAAGAATATTAACAATGAATAATAGATGATTTTCAATAAATAAGTTTTTTTTACCTATTTGAAAATAAATAAACAAATGAACAAAAAAGAATTACTCACCATAAGAGTGCCGATAGCTCAGTCGTTAGAGTTCTGGGCTGGGAACTGAAAAGATCCGGGTGTGAGAGAGAAATTTCCCACTCAGACTGGTTTCTGCCACCATTTCACTGTTTGGTCCAAAATTAACTATGCTGTGACGTAAGGACGCAGTAATACAGCCAAACCAGAATATAATTGAACTTCTAAATCACACAACCTGAAAAAGCTTCTGAAGGATCTCCTCAGAAGATCTAAGAGTATCAGAATAATATCATATATTCACCATAGAATATAATATATTCCATTCTTAATTATTCTGACAAGCTGATCATGGGATCTCAATTATGGCTTACAACTTGAAAAACATATCAGTTAGGGTTATAAGCTGATGTACGTAACTGACTGTAGATCAAGTATTCATTAAACACCACTCTAAAACAGTCAAGCGGAGCTGTCAGAATAGACAAGTGGAGAAATCGTGTCAGTTCAGAACTGAACATCAAGATTAAGAGGATCTTTGATGAACTAGTTAAAATGTTCGCCAATAACAAGACATTTTAGTATTATAGAAAAATTGCAGAAATCACCAACGGCAAAGAATGAACTAATAAGTTGCGATCAAGGTCAAGCATCGATATAATTTATTGAGTCAAGTAAAGGGTTACAAACCCCATCTTCTGAAGGAGAATTGAAAACAGCAAAACATGATGTAACCAATTTGTTACAAAATTTGAGAAAGAATGGACCAATAAGAAATTACAAAAACGGAGAATAACTCTAAACATAGATTGTCATACAACTCAAAGCGACAGCACAATAACATAAAACAAATGAACATAAAAGATGTCATTATAACATTGTGATTGCTGACAAGTTTAACAACTATGCATCAGTTGGTGAAAATTGCACATATCCGTCAGCCAGAAAGCGAAGATTATTTTCTGTTCAAGAGATTACACAGTCAATATAGCTCAGTTTATGTATTAGGGGTAAAGTAGTGAGCATAAAAAAACATCAATTCAAAAACAGCTTGAAATGACAAATTGACAGTTTGGGATGTAATCAGGTTATTTGATTTGATTGATGAAAGCATGGTATGAGGTTCTGATCACAGGCCAGTTCCTGGAGGAACTAACAATTGCAAAAATTATTGTCCAGCAAAAAAGTGGATCGAAATAAATCATAACAAATTAAAGATTCGCAGCGATTCTGAGCATTTTTTCAGAATTATTGAAAAAAATCAACAATAAATGATGATTTTCAATCAATAAGTTTTTTTACTTATTTGAAAATAAATAAACAAATGAACAAGAAAGAATTACTCACCATAAGAGTGCCGATAGCTCAGTCGATACAGTTCTGGGCTGGGAACTGAAAGGATCCGGGTTCAGGGCCCGTCTATGTGAGTGAGAAATTTTCCACTTAGACGGGTTTCGGCCACTATTTCACTGTTTGGTCCAAAATTAAAAATGCTGTGACGTAAGGACACAGTAACACAGCCAAACCAGAATATAATTGAACTTCTGAATCACACAACCTGAAAAAGCTTATGGCTGATCTTCACAGAAGATCTAGGAGTATCAGGATAATGTCATATCCTATCATTACACAAAATATACATTCTGACTTGAAAAGTATCAGCATGGATTTCAGGAATAAAGTATTAGGAGCAGAAATAAGTTCGTGTGGTTTTGACAACGGATGTCACTACAAGTGTATTATTCCATTGTTTCACCTGGCAAAACCTTGATTTTGAAGTGTTAATGTGTTTTTGAGGGAACTTTCACTTCATTGCTTCAATATATAGAAAACGGCTGCCGAAAGCCACACTATTGCAGTGGATGTTTATTGTGACTTCACCTGAACGAATGTGTCAGATATGGTCTACCCGATTTAAAAGTGGCAATTTTGATTTGGAAGACGAAGGTTTAAGGATAAAGAGTTAGAGGCAAGGCTCAATGAAGATCCATCGCAAATCCAAGATGAACTCGCACACACCAGCCATTTGCCATCGTCTAAATACAATGGGAATGATCCGAAAACAGGGAAACTGAAGCAAGAATAAGTTGCACGCCGTTTTTACACGTGTGAACAACTACTACAATGGCAAAAAAGATTTTTTTTCATCACAAGCGATTGAAAATGGGACAACTACAAACTTCTGGCAACGTGTGGATGCCTCATCATCAGCTGTTAAGCCGAATATTCAGGACGGGATATCATGCTGTGTACTTGGTGGGACCAGCTGTGTGTGCTGAATTATGAGCTGCTACAATAGAATGAAACGATCACAGGCGAGGTCTTCCGATGACTAGTGATGTGTTTGAGCCTAGCATTGCGAGAAAAACGCAGGCACGAAAAAGTTATTTTGTAGCATGACACATGTGGCGTCGCCAGTTAAAATGTACTTAGAAACGGTCAAATGGGAAATTCAACCTCAATCGCCGTACACAGATAGTCTCTGAGATATTTAACAGTGGTGTCACGTAATAATCTTGCTGCTGAAATTACCTGTAAAAAATGCAAAAAAGGCGTAAAATTATATGTGAAGTGTTGTAAGTGTATCAGTAAATAACACCCCAGTTGTTTATTGACGAAAGGTGGAATTTATACGGACAATTAGAAAAATGTATTTTGTTGTGATGACATAATCTCTAAAAATGTGAATGCGAACAAAAGGAAGA
This sequence comes from Megalocaria dilatata, assembly GCA_034642435.1. Classification (NCBI taxonomy): domain Eukaryota; kingdom Metazoa; phylum Arthropoda; class Insecta; order Coleoptera; family Coccinellidae; genus Megalocaria; species Megalocaria dilatata. The sequence goes on along the minus strand of CM067862.1, from coordinate 3,975,536 downwards.
AGAAATAAAACAATTGAGATTTCGTTTGTTGAGCCCTTATGAGGTATGCTTCGAGAATTCTCTGAGTCAATTAAAAGCGTTTGTTGGAGAGGAAAATCAACATGTTTCTGACCGTTCGGAGATAGAGGGGGATGAGCAGAAAGAAAGTGTTCAGGGTGAGAAAAGCCAAAATGTTAATTGTGATGTCTTAACTGTGTTGGTTAATGAAAAGACCACTTTGATTGAGGGGCTGTATGATAAAATTTTTCTTGTTCTTCTGGAGAAAAATTAACCTAATATGGTGTCATCTATATTGGATATTTCGGATCTTCGTGGTGACAGTACCATGTTGACGCCAGAGTTCAGCAAGATGACGGCTGATGTTGTAGAGAAAACTTGGGAAACTGTCATTGGGAAAATCAAAAGTCATGAAAAGACTGAAAAAATGAAGAAATCTGTAATAGTAGACAGGTTTCAGCTACAAGCCGATCTATGGAAATATGTAACAACGAAAGATGTGTTGAAGTTACGAGGGATATAGAAAACTGTAATGATCGACAAATTACGACTACAATTCATACTTCTGAAATATGTGATGACGATAAAAAATCTGTTAAAGTGGATAAAAGAAACAACAATGAGAACCTTCATGGCAGACAGTGCAGCCACGAAGAAAGCGTCCAAAGAAGAGTATACGTCCAGAACCAAAAAGAGGCACAAACAATGAGGAGAACATGATGAGGGTGGCTGACAGGCAATCGTTTCTTTTCATCTCAGGATTGGACGCAAATACTAAGCAGAGCATATTTTAGAATATCTAAGAGTGCATAATCACAAAGAAAAATTTTCATGTGAGAAAATGAAGACAAAAAGCAATCAATACTCTTCCTTAATCGTGGGTGTTCCTGCAAGTATGTCTCCAGATCTGTGGCATGAAGGAGTGATAATAAACTATTTTCTGCATCTTCAACACCTGAAACGACATCAGGTACAAAAGATTCAGAACACCTGGGTGTGTTTTATTTAAACGTCCAGTGTTTGAGGAACAAATGCAATGAAGTGGATGCACTGCTATATGACAATTTTTCGGAGATTATTTCACGGAGCATTGGATGAGTGAAAATCGAATGGGGTTAATTCGTATAGACGGATTTAATGCTGAAGTAGCGTATTGCAGGAAGGAATTCAAAGGTGGTGGTTCAGCACTTTTCGTAAGTCAGAGGTTGCGCTGCAGGTCGGTTACAACAGAGCAATTTTGCATCGAGAAATGTTTCGAAGTAGCAGGAGTACATCTGACAGACATCAAGATATATTTTTGCTGCGTGTAGATGATTCCCTCTAGATATTTCGGGCCATTTTTGGCCGCTCTTGAGGATATGTTGGATGAGTTTGGCCTAGGCAGAACATCATTGTTATTGGAGACTTCAACGTTAAGTTTGGCACTGGGCAGAATAAGAACCTGGAGCTTTGTCATGTTTTGAGCTCGTATGGACTGGAAAGAATAGAGAATGGTCCTACTAGACAGGAAAATTGTCTTGATGGTGTTTTTGTCAGTCGTCATTGCGAACCATGCCAGATATCACTGTTGAAGAACAATTTTTCAGATCATAACATGGGTGAATTACTGAAGGTTCCTGTGTTAGTCCCAAGAAAAAATAAAATGACTATAAGAACTTGCCGACATAACTGTGAGAGGTAAGTGATTGTTTCCTAAAAAGGTTCGAGATATGGAATGGACAATGGAAAAGATGTTCGGAGTGGAAATTAACTATTTTCAAGTTTTCTGGAATTAATTATTTCAGCTTTCATGGGATCATTTCGAGAAAGAAAATGCAAATAGGATCCATGCGGGCCGAGACTAAACTGGTTTGATGATAGGTTGAGGATAATGCGTGATAATCTTTGCCTGCTGAATGAAATGTACTTGTTTTTCCCCAATGACACCCGAGATCGAAGGAATAAATAAAGACAGGAATACAGGATGGCAATAAAAATCAGTAAACAAGAAGCTAGTGAGACTTTAATCATGAATTCCTCTAACCGGAACAAAGCTATGTGGGAGGTCATCAATCAGCGTAGGGCCAAACCTAGGACAGTTGAGTCATCGATAGATATTAGCCCAGACCGCTTCAACAGCTGCTTCCTGCATACGGTGAGCAATCTTCAGGGAAGTATAAGACCAACAGCTTTGGAGCCAGTTAGCCATCTCCGTCATATGCAAAATGTTTCCGCCACATCTTTCCTGTTTAGGGAAGTGACCCATAATAAGGTGAGAGAAATATTTACGAAATTGCAAAATATAAAATGCAAAGATGTGGACGGTCTTGATGTCATGTCGATAAAATGTATAAATGACTTGCATCCCTCTTACAAATATAATAAACATATGCTTGGAGGATTTGAAGCATGCTGTTGTCTGCCCAATTCACAAAAGAGGAGATGAGTATGATCCTTTGAGTTTCAGGCCAATTTCCCTACTACCGGTGTTTTCGAAGGGGTTCGAAAAGTGTATGGCGACACAGATTGTGAATTATTTTGAAAAAAAATGATTCATTCACAAATAGCCAAAGTGGTTTCAGAGTTGTTAGAGGTACTGAATGAGGAGAAGACGAAGAACATGTATGTTGTTTTCAACAAAAGACATAGGGAACGTTGGAGTGCAGGAGCTGGTTCGTTATCTGGGATCTCTTATCGATCGGAGGCTGCTTTGAAGTGACCAGACGCCATTGGTTTGCAGAGCCATACGAATTCTGACTGATTTAAAACATAGAGATAACTGCAAATAGGCGTTTAAACGCTTTAATATATTAACTTTCCCATCATTGTACATACTCGACAACTTAATGTATGCCAGGAAAAATATATATCTATATAGAAGACATCGTGACATCCATGATCATAACACAAGAAATAGTTCTAAATTGGTTCCAAATTATGCGAGACTTTCAAGATGCTTCACTGAACCGGACAGATGGGTGTCAGTTTTTTCAACAGATTGCCGGATTCCATAAAGTTTCACGGAGGAGTTCATGATTTTCTCCCATTTACGTTGATGATTTTTCTGGACTACAAAAATGCTTAGTTGGTGAGCTGCGCTGTCGAGTTTCTTTGATTTCAACTTCTCGTATTAACATTAACATTATACAATGTGCTATTGTTGTAAATGTATACCAAAAGTTTGAATAAGAACTCCCCACTCTACGTTCTGTACATTTTCTGCAACCAAGATTTAATGTCTGCGCTTGAGTTCAGTTACTCTTTCCCCCTTTTCAGATAGATAGTAAGTTCGCTCGAAAGAGAGCGCAGGTGAAAATCGTAAAGACAAATCATCTAATGCTATAGGATATGATGATTCTACTCGAGAAATTACACACCGGTCGAATTCAAACAAGAAAGATTTCAATAATATTATTCATTACAAGTGTAAGAAGAATAGACACTATATGTCAAAAGGTCCAAGTAAATTCGATGGTGGCTACAGTTCTGTGTTCACGATAGGTAACAATGATGTCACAGATTGGTATGTTGACAGCGGAGCAAGTTCTCATTTGACAACAAATAAACAATGGATAATTAACTCCAGGAATACCGATTTGAAAGAAATTACTGTAGTAAATAGGACCAAAATTGCAGTTGAATTTGCTGGAGATGTGAAAATTCAAACGTTGAAAGATAAGAAGCAGGATATACAGTTAAAAGGAGTACAGTACGTACCAGATTTAACTACAAATCTCTTATCGGTGTCGCAATTAATCAAAAATGGAAATGAGTTCAGTTTGACGAGAATGGTTGTAAGATTTATAACTGTCAAGAAATACTTGTTGCAACAGCCAACCTGAAAAATAATGTATACAAATTGAACATTTGGAATAATCACTCTTTATGTTTTCAGGCAATAAGCTCAGAAACCTGGCATAGATTATTAATAATAATTATCTACAGATGACAACCAAACTAGTAGAATGGATCAAGTACAGAAGCCAAAATAGGGTCGATAAATGTGAAGTATGTTGCAAAGGAAAGCAGGTCAGGTGACCATTTCCAATAGAAAGTTGTAGAAATTATTCACAGCGATTTATGTGGGCCAATGGAAACCACTTCATTAGTAGGAGTAAAATAGTTCCTCACCTTCATTGATGATTATTCAAGGATCTGCTTCATTTACTTTTTGAAGACTAAGGACGAGGTATTTGAAAAAGCCCAGACCTTCAAAAGCTTGTTGGAAAATCAGCAGAACAACAGAATTAAGGTACTGAGAAGCGATAATGGGACCGAGTACTGCAATAAAGATTTTGATAGATACTTGTAACATTCCGGCATCATTCATCAAACAACAAATAGCCACAGTCCTGAAAGGACGACATGTCTTTTGTTTGATAATGATTTAAGTAAGTCTCTTTGGGCCGAAGCTTGCAATACGGCTTGTTACTTAATGAATCGTTCTACTAGATCAAAGATACCAAAAACGCCTTATGAACTGTGGACGGGAAGAAAACCGAATCATGACCACTTGAGGTTATATGGAAGCACAGCGATGGTTCATGTGCCTAAGGTAAATAGGAAGAAATGGGACCAAAAAGTGAAGCATACGACGACATAGGATACGACGAGTCCACGAAGGGTTGCAGGGTAACAAGTGCTTTAACCCAGTAAGTAGGAAGGTTATCGTCAGCCGTGATGTTACCATTATTCAACGAAATCTGAAAAACACAGATGAATCACCTCAGGAAAAAATTTCAGAAAAGAATCCCGCTTCAGTGGGGAATCATGTTCTCCCGATGTTGACCAACTGCTAGACAATCAAGTAGAAACGGTACGGAAATCTCAGAGAGAACCAAAAAAGATTTCGTCATCTATTTCAATGTTTCATCCGATTCTGATGGAATTCCAGAATCAATAGAAATTCCACAGACTGGGAGCGATGCGCTTTTAGGACCGAGTGCAGATCAGTGACTGCAAGCTATGAAGGAAGAGATCCAGTCTTTCCATGAGAATGACACATGGGAGTTCGTGAATCCACCAGACGGCAGTACAGTGATTGAGTGTAAGTGGGTTTTTAAAGTGAAGAGTGATCGTGCGAATAAAAAAAGTTCAGAGGCTTGTAGCCAAAGGTTATACACAGAAAGAAGGCATTGACTATAGTGAAACCTTTACTCCGGTGCTGAGACACTCAACGTTTAGACTTATTAGGATTAGCCGTTAGATTAAATCTAAAAATTATACACTTAGATGTGAAAACTGCATTTCTTAACGGTTTTTTGAAAAAACAACATTTTTTTGGAACAGCCTGAGGGTTTTATTCCAACGGAAAACCCTAATATGGTTTTCAAGCGGAAGAAAACCATATATGGTTTGAAGCAGGCTAGTCGGGCATGGAATGAAAGAGTAGACAATTTTTTATCAGAAATCAGTTACAAAAAATTTGATTTTGAACCATGTTTGTATATAAGGCAAAATAGGGATAAATTGTCTGTTATCGCTCTGTATGTAGACGATCTATTTGTTTTGCTGCGGACCAAAATGAAATTGATTTTATCTATCAAAATCTTAATCATCAATTTAGAGTTAAAAATTAAGATGAAGCAAAACAATGTCTAGGAATTAGAATAAGGAGAACTAATGACTATATAATTTTAGATCAAGAAGAAGATATTGATAGTTTACTGAAATGATTCAGAATGTCAGATTGTAAGATTGGTTGTACACCTCCTGACAATAATGTATCCTTGAATGACTTGGAGGGTGAAATATTCGACCCAAAAACTCCATATCAAGAATTGATTGGAAGCTTAATGTATTTAGCTGTTATGACACGACCAGATATAGCTCATTCCGTTAGTCTTTTAAGTCTATATAATTCAAGTTATTGGCAAAGTGCTAACCGTGTGCTGAAATATCTAAAAGGAACGAAACACCTCTTTATGAAATTTCAGAGAGACAAATGTGACTTAGAAGGTTTTGCAGATGCTAACTGGGGTTCGGATAAAGGAGATCGCAAGTCATTTTCCGGATACGTCTTCAAGTTTTGAGGAGCATCTATTTCTTGGAAAAGCTGCAAGCAGAAGACGATAGCCTTATCTACAACTGAAGCGGAGTACATGGCAATGTTCTATGTGAGCTGACGGAACGATTGGACTGCATATGTATATATAACGATAATCAGAGTGCCCAGAAGTTGGCGAAAAATCCAGTCTTTCATGATAGGACCAAGCATATAGATATGTAGTATCATTTTTTGAGAGATGTACTGAGTGAAAGTAAAATTAATTTGATGTATATACCAACTGATGAGATGGTTGCTGATATATTGACAAAGCCGCTGAAAAATGTTAAAAACTCGAAGTTTTTGAAATATTTAGGTCTGTGTGAAAACTAATTGATTATTGTTATTGTAAACTTTTGTTACGAGGGGGTGTTGTGAGTGTATACCAAAAGTTTGAAGAAGAACTCCCCACTCTACGTTCTGTACATTTTCTGTGACCGAGACTTTAAGGTCTACGCTTGAGTAATAGTGAGTTCGCCCGATGTACATACACTTTGAAATATAGTCTTTAAACCACGTGTTCATTTATTCACATACAGAGTTATAATAAAATTGTGCTTCCATCAATTTAATAAAAAACAAAAGACCACAGTCCTACGCCTTTACTGAAACAGTTGTTACCTTTGTCGCTTTTCTTCTACATATATTATTTGAAGATTTCAAACATCAGATTTATTATGTATTACACATTTGAGGAATTCTCGTCATTTTTCCCTACTAAATATTTTTTGATTTTCTCTCACACATTACTTTACATCCAATAGAAAATTTGAACTGAATTGGATTTATAATTTCGAAAATTTTTGAAGAGAAGAATTTTAAATTATAATCACCCAGGAGAACTTGAGCCGATTTAACATACATTCTGTCAAGAAAGTACCGGGAATTATCGATTTAAATCTGGCGGGGCAATGAGGCAGGTAAACCTACCTAGGTTGGTACCACTGTCCTTAATTACTATGCCAAGCTTGAGCGGGATCTGTCAACTGGTGTGTTTGCAACAGCTGATTAAGTCAGTCGATGTCAGAGTGCGTGCCGATTTTTACTATGGGTGATTACGTTGAGCAAAGAATTTGTTTAAAGTTTTGTGTTACAAATGAATTTTCGTGTGCCGATGCATTGAAAATGTTGCAAGAGGCCTTTGGTGATAATGCTCTATCGAAAACTCGTGCATATCAGTGGTACAGAGCCTTCAAGGACGGTCGTGAAGTGGTCGCCCATCGACGGCTTCGATCGAAGATAACGTCGATAAAATTAAGGAAAGGGTGCTGGAAAACCGTCGTACCAGCTTGAGAGAGCTCATGATCTTAAGATATCCCACGAGTCCGCAAGTACGATTTTGATTGATATTTTGGGCATGGGAAAGGTGGCCGCACGACTCGTACCGAAAGACCTGAATTTTCTTCAAAAACGTCATCGCGAACAGGTTGCTTCAGACATGCTGGATCGCTGTAATTCCGATTCTACATTCATGGAACGCATTATAACTGGTGATGAGACCTGGGTCTACGAGTACGATATGCGAACAAGCCGGCAATCATCGGAATGGGTGGCAAAAAATGAGCCGAAACCGAAAAAACCACGTCAAAGCCGCTCGAAAATGAAGGTGATGCTCATTGTTTTCTTGGATATCCGTGGCGTGGTGCACTACGAATTCGTTCCAGAGGGTCAGACGGTAAACAAGGAGTATTACCTAGGCGTTATGAAACGTTTGCGTGAGCGTATCCGTAAGAAGCGGCCAAATTTGTGGGCGATTAACTCATGGATTTTGCATGACGATAACGCGCCTTCTCACCGAGCTACGATTGTGACTGACTTTCTCGCCAAAAACTCAACAAACGTGCTTCAGCAACCACCGTATTCGCCGGATTAGGCTCCCTGCGAGTTTTTCCTCTTCCCAAAACTAAAATTGCCCCTTCGTGGCACCCGTTTTGAGTCGATTGAAGCCATAAAACAAAATTCGGCGCGAAAGCTAAAGTCCATCCCGGAAAGCGCCTATAAAAAATGTTTCGATAATTGGAAGTGCCGTTGGCATCGATGTATTGGAGCAAATGGAGCCTATTTTGAAGGCGACCCAATAAATTTTGACGATTAAATGTAAAAATGTTGTTTTAATCGAAAATTCCCGGTACTTTCTTTACAGAGTAGTATATTAAAATATAAGTAGTATATTTAGGAACCAAATGTATCATTGAATTATCAAGTCTTAAGTTCTTTCAGTTCGAAATATAGCATGTTTACCTCCAATAAGTCAGCTGATCCTCACAAAATTTCGCATTTACATTCTTGTCATTATTTTGAATCTCAAATATTAAATTTCAATCATAGGATTCCCACGAAATTCTGCAACTGGTGGGTGATGATTATTCTCTTAAATGCTGAGTTTTAGATGAGTCGGATCCGTAGTTTCGAAAGAAAAATAGGAAAAATTTGAAATCTGAATAACTGCAAAACTAAGGATTTTATTCATTGACAACAAATCTATCTCTTTCCGTTCAAAAGTCAAAATATTCAAGGACGGACCGGTCGGACAGAATTACTTTCCACCTCGTATTCATCAGTGAAATTCCCTTAGTCTTTTGAGACATTTTCAGCCCAGAATTCGAAAATTACAGACATATAGCCAAAACGCCATCCTTTAAACAAGCGTGCATTACACTGAATTCTCGGGTTAGTCATACGAAAGTCAAATGGACATTATTCTTTGCAATTCTGAAGAAACGGAAAATCTCATAAAAAGAAAAAAGGGTTGAAAGGCTTCATCTTTCTCTCTCCGATCATTATCATTGGCAAGTATAAAGAAAAGAATATATTTAGAAAAACTTTGAATACTTTTTAATCGTATTGCCAAAATCATTAAAGGAAAATTCAAAAAATTCTCTAAGTTAATGTTTACGAACGGACCGAACGAACAGAATTTCTTTAGACCATGGATTCATGAGTGACTCCAATCTAGTTGTTTGCGACCATTTTGAGACCAAAATTCGAAAACAAGCGCGAAAAAACAGGATAACCGTATTCATGAAAATTATTCAACGATTCCATAATTAAAATACAATATGGACATTAAATAGTTACCGAATAAATACGAAATATAATTTCGAATTTGCAGCACATTTCTAAGATTTTCAACACCCTAGAGATCGTACAGAATTCTATGATTCTCACATCATTTATAGTTTTACAAAGTCATTCAAATTGGCTACATCGAAGACAGCGAACAGAGAGTGTTGCCGGTCCTGTAATATCTCCCTATCCTGTGATTATGTATTGATTAAAAATTATAAATATTATTTACCGCGTATTTATTAACTTGATATGAAAATGACTCATTTCGCGAAAAAATTGAAAAAACCTTTTACTCTGGTCCTAGGTTTTAACCCACACCTTAACGATGCATTACAGGGGTAAAGACGGCGGACCAACGCCCTTGCCAGACGGACCAATGAAGCAGTTGGTACTTTTGCCGTTTTCTTGCCACACATATTTGAAGACTACAAACGCCAGTGTTTGACGATCTGAAAGTTAGTTACTTACGAACCTCACGAAATTTTGCATTATTTATTGTCGTTATTTGACATTTAAAAGATAAATTCCCTTTGAATCGTAGGACTGTTGCTGTAGCGCTGATCGCTGGTCTTTCAATCTTATAATTATACAATCCTCACGAAATTTTGCATTTGTTTTCGTGTCGTTATTTTAAATGTCAATGCTAAATTGAAACTCATTAGTAGTACTGTTGTTATGGTTTTGCTTTGCAAGAATTATTAGGAAAATGAGAAAAAACTGCAAATGTTAATAATTGAAAAACTATTTTGGCCATAAGCGAACTTAAGATATTCAGGCTCCAAGCCTACCCTGAAAGTCTCAAGTCTCTAGTTCTCTTTATTTGAATGTTAAGAAAGTTTACGGGCAGTCGGATAGAATTTTTTCCCCTTGGATTATTCATCAGTGAGTCAAACATAGTCGTATAAGACTATTTTCGGCTCAAAATTCGAAAATAAGAGACACTTGGGCGAAACAATAGCATGTTGTTCAATAACAGAACCACGCGAAAAAAGAAAAAAATGAAAAAGTGTGTAAGTTGCCAAATCACTTTGCAGCCGTGTATTACAAGAAAAAAGTATCGACCAATCAGAACATGTGAATTCCATCACATTGAGGACTAATCCCTAAATAAATAGTAAGACTCAAAAACTAGGAACCCTTCAACGTGTAAACACTGACAACTTCATACAGTGTTATCCGAAAACAATGATTATCTTGGAAAAAAAATGTGAAAAGCATCACGTGAAGTCTGGAGATTCTAGGCGCTTGTTCAATAAATAGTCCAATTCTCCTATAAAAGTTTACAATCTGTGAATTATTTCTCGAAGAAGATTCATGCGATGAATAGAAACACAGAATCTATGTTGTCATCCGAAAGTCAAATAAACCTCCCCCTCATTTTTGCAATGTAAGAATTGTTGTCCTGAAAAAGCGGAAAAAATCATAACAATTAAAAATAGATGTTTAAAAGGCTCAGATGAAAAATTAATATGAAAATTCTTGAAAGGATTTGTTCTTTGAAAAATGAAATTTTAGATGATGATGGTATCAAAGAACTGCCTATTTGTTGGGAAAATCGTATTGGTGGAAGTGCAGATAATGTAGAAAAATTAAAAATACATTATTTCTTATAATGATACATATGTATTTTTTTTGCATAAGTCCAGGTTATATTAGATATACCCTTGTATTTAGACTCCAAATCTACCCTGAAAATTTCAAGTCTTCAGGTTGTTTTGTTCTGAAATAAGCAATTGTACCTCCAGTGGCCCGCCCACACGGGCGATCTCCAAAATCTTTTGGACCTGTCTTAGTTATTCCGGTCGGATCGCTAGTTTCAGACCTAATGGAAGTTTCCAGGATAAGCGATTGTTACATTATTGGTGTAAATTTAATTAAACACCTACTTGAGATACTTGTTACATACATATCACTATTTTCCAATGTACAACATTTTTATGATGCATTTGACAATAAAAAGATATATGATTACTGGAAACATCAACATAGATTCATTTGGAAACATTTGACAAAAGTCCTAGAATACGAAAATATAATATCTATGATTGTTTCGGTCTTTACTCGACGGAAATTCATCTTGAAATTATGAATAAAAATCAATGTTCTATTTCCGCTAATATTTTATTGCACTACAATCGTTTCGTTATACCATGACTTCTTCAGGTGAGTACTACTGGATACTCATTTTTCAATGTTCGATAATGTTTATTATTACTATTATTATGATTATGTTTATAAGCTAACTTGCGGTATTTCCCATTTTGTATATGTTGGTCAAACAGTAGACCTTTCCAGACGAGACTAAGTGAATATGAAAACTTTTATTGTAACGAAAAAAGGAATTCAATCTATGCAGAATACCTATTAGACACAGGACATATTTTTAATAGTAATTTTGAAATTTCACACATAGAAAATAAAAGATTCAGATTAAGCCTATCTGAAATTAATGATGAAATTAATAGATATCATAAAAAACATATATTATTAAACAACAGAATTGAGTAGCTCCCCCCTATTGAATCTTTTTTGAAGTATTTTTCGGAATTTCCAAAGAATAGTAAAACTTTCTTCATCTCCTCTATTTTAAGTTATGAACCTGCCCTATATATAGATATTCTCGAACATTGTAAAATCAGTATCCAGTAGTACTCACCTGAAGAAGTTTCGTCATGGTATGACGAAACGATTGTAGTGAAATAAAATATTAGCGGAAATAGAATATTGTAAGAATAAAACAAATACCCAGTGTGACACGAGGATAAATTCCTTAAAACCAGTATAGTTGATCATGGAATCTCAATTGAAGACACGAGTGGAAGAAGATGTTAACTAACATTTTTGCAATTTTCCAGATAATCAGCTAAATAGTATTTTTTACCCTCTTCTTTTGTATACCTTACACAATTACGTCTGTTTCTCAGTAGTTTCAGATATCCTTATGCATGAAGGTGTTAACTGTAAATAATATTTGCAGTTCGTCAGAAGAAGGCGTTAAAAACATTTGACACCTTCTTCCACTGCAATCGCCTAAAATATAACCTTCAAAAGTGTTGTCATTGTGTTGCTAGTGTTCGTAGAATTAATTGTTGTTATTGACTGTAAACAGTAAAAAATATAACAAAAGGTGAAAATATTGTGCCGCAATGTTATCAATGGGTAAAAGAATGGTGTTGGCTGCACTATATCTGCACTACATTCACTTGCAGAGAGAGAAAGAGAGAGAGAGAGAGAGAGAGAGAGAGAGAGAGGGAGTTCCTTGGAAGTTTAAAGTGAAAAATGCGGAAATAAAATAATTCTAGCGTAGAGATAAAAATGTTTCACAAGTTACGAGAGCCTACTTCAAGGGGATGTGCGTGGGATCAGAATTTATCTTCAACTGAGCTTTCTTATCGCGTGACCTGCCTGGCGCAGGATATGTGTTCAACTGGTACCTTTTTGTTAACTGGCGGATGAGAGAGTGGGTTTGGGTCCGAAAAGGTGGCCCAGGTAATTCCGATACGACAATAGTATTGAAACGGCTAAAACGGTTCTAATGGGTTTCTAGGAATAATCTAAGGGAGAAATATCTTCGTTTTTTAATTGGTGTTTAGGCCCGTTTAGGTTTCTATGAATTAAATGATTCATATTTGAAAGGCCTTAATTGTTGAACTCTGGGAACGTAATTGTTACGTACCTGCAAAGTGAATTAAAAATTCTTTGTTCAAAGTAAATTTGAACAGTAGGTATTTTAAGGTTTTATACCTCAATAGACACACTGCGTTATGCGTAAGCAGATCATAACTTTCGACTGTTATATTTGTATTATATTTCATGCATTGAGACCTAATAGTATGTTTTTTTACATTTGACAATGTTTAATACGTGCCATCCAACAACCAAGCGAGTACAAGCGATGAAAGCAGCATAGATTTTATTATACTGATCCTGATACTCCTAGATCTTCTGTGAAGATCCCTCGGAATCTTTTTCAGCTTGTGCGAGTTAGGAGTTCAGTAGTGTTCTAGGTAGGCTTTGTTACTGCGATCATGCGCCACTTTAGGTCACAGCACTGTCAATTTTTGACCCAACAGTCCAACTAGAAAATTTCTTTTCCACCTGAACAGGATTCCAACCCGGACCTCCCGGTCACGAGCCCGATGCTCTCCCACTGAGCTATCCACACTATATTGATGGAGATGGAGATAATGGGACTGCCAATGAACATGAAACGAAAACTGACAACCATTCAGTACTGGATCTTGTTTCTCATGTGACTGCGGACGACGAGTATGTAGAGACTGTCCATGAAATTTCTTGTAGCGAAACAGGAAAAAAAAACAATTTTCGATGGTTGAAAAAATGACACGCAAACGGAAAAAAAATGGAAAGGAATGGAAAAGTAAGAAAGCGGCATTGGCTAGAGAAAGAGGAGAATGTTACACGTCAAATAACGGTAAAGAAATGCCAGCTAGAACACCCAATCTTGGGGTACAGTGTAAGGAAAATTGCCGTCTGAAGTGCGGAGAAAATTTTAATATACAAGAACGGAACATGATTCATTCTAAATTTTACAAGTTAGACATTGACTGTAAAAATACTTTGCTGTTCAAAAGTATTGACGCCCATGATATTAAGCGATGAACTGTAAATGCACATGGGAAAAGACGTATATCCTATACCTTTTGGGTAACATGTAATACAAGAAAACTACAAGTTTGTAAAGCTGCGTTTTGTGCCCTTTACGGAATTGGCCGTAAGAAGATAGAAATAATTCAAAAGCAAATCAAAGAAAATAAACCAGCACCTTCCCCAGACTCAAGGGAAAGGCATTTAACTAGACCGCATAGAGTTGACGAGGCAGTGACAGAATATAAGTGTCACAACAAATCATTTCCGGCAGAAGAGTCACATTATTCGCGACATAGGAATCCTCATAAACTATTCTTATCACCACTGCTGTATATTTCGCAAATGTACAGATTGTACTTAGACAAATGCAATGAAGACCGAAAACCTGAAAGTTATTACCTTAAAAAAACTTATTCCTCAGTTTTTTCTACCTACTTCAACTACTCATTTGGTGTACCAAAAAGCGATACATGCAATACATGTGGTAGAGAAAACTATGCAGCAACTTTTCAACAAATTGACAGATAAATCGCTTCAAAAGATTCCAGCAAATGATGTCCTTGCCAAAACTTATCACATCTAAAACCGTTTACCTAAGGCAGATGTGGTTTTATGATCTAAGCGTTCATTCCATCACATAAAATGATTGCAAAAAGTCGTATTTCTTCAGCTGGACTGAAGATAGACCCCGTACATTCGTATAAAATAATGAGACACTAGTTTCACAGAAGAAACATCTAACTATTTGGAGTGATTCGTGTAATGCTCAAAACAAAAACATTCAAATGATCTGTCTTTATCCATATTTTATTCTAAAAGGATACTTCTCAGTAATTGATCATAAATTTACACAGGTTGGCCACTCCTACCTTTATTCCGATTGCGATTTTGGGCCGATCGAAAAACGCCTCAGAAAACATGAGACGATTTTTTTGCCTGATCAATATCGCGACGTGATAAGCCTCCAAGAACAACCATGTAACTGACATGACAAATAATGTGACGAAATATGTCCACTTTGCAGACTGAACTGAAAATTGCACAAGCCAAAAACAAAAAAACGTACAAAACGAAAATATTTTGTTTAGGGAAAACGTGAAACGTGGCTACTTATATAAAACCAGTTATCACCCATATTCACCCTTTCAACAAGAATCTCTCCTAAAGAATAAAAACAGGCGCTCCGACCCAGAAAATGTTTGTTTGCGAAGGTTAACTGAAAAAACCGGCGACATAAGTGAAAGAAATACAAAATTTAATAAAGCAACTAAAATTTGTTGAACAAGAATTTCGTTGGTTCATGAAGGTTGTATTGGTAATGACGAAGTTGTAACAAAGAGAAGAATAACAACCTAATATGAACTGAAATTAGTTATCATTTGTTTTTTTTTGTGCAATATTTCTTGTATATTTTCTAAAATTTCGTTCGTATCCACACAATTGAATTGCCTATTTTATCTTAGCGGAAGAAGGTGTCATCTGTAATCAAAGTCAAAAAACAAACATGTTCGCTGTTCATTTCTGTTCATTACTACATTGAAAATTGTAGTTGTATCCCAGTTATCCTTCTAACACAAAAATTGTGCATAAGTATCATCAATATAAAAAACGCATCAAAATTTACGTTTCCTCTATTATCTCCAATGTTGTATTTTGCTACTTATCACCTTCTTCTACTCATAATAATAATAATAATGTTTATTTCCCAAAAATATATGAATGAGAGAGTTCTCACAATTAATATAATAATAACAACAATAATGTGATTTACTTCAAAATGAATTTAGAAAAAATTCATAATGAATTTTAACAATCTAAATTACTACAATGAAAAATATATTTGCACAAATACTTGAATAAAGCAATATGATCCAAAAAATAAATAAATAAATAATAATAATAATAACAAACAAGATCCACGTGCAAAAAACAAGCCTCTTTTACCACTCCAATGCGTCTTCAAGTAGTAGTAGTAGTATTCCTCAGTACCAGATGGTCAATTTTGGGTAGGCTTGATATTTTATTAGAGAAAACCATGCATTTCGTCTTCTCCATATTGAGCATCAGGTCCATCTCGTCCAGCCAATCTTTTATTCTTTCCATGTTGTACTCCGCCCTATTCACAACTTCTTCCCAAGTAGAGCCGGTAAAGAGAACTACTGTATCATCCGCGAAAGATGACACATCGGCATCCACCTTCAAAGACAGCAATCCATCGATATACATTAAAAACAGCACTGGCCCTAGTACCGTTCCCTGAGGTACGCCGGTTAAGACTGTTTGTAATTCACTGATGTCTTCGTTAACCTGCACGCATTTTTGTGTTCTATTTTCAACGTATGATCGAAACAAATCACCTGCGATTCCTCTTATACCAAGGTCCTCCATAACGTCTAATAATTTTTGATGATTGACAGTGTCAAATGCCTTGGCTAAGTCCAGAAAGACCCCTAATGTGAATTTGCCTTCATAAAGTGCCCGATAAATATCATTCGTCAGACAAACGATAGCATCCTCAGTTGATCTTTTCGGTCTGAAACCAAACTGTCTTCCGGAAAGTAGATTGTTTCCCTCTAAAAATTCAACGAGTCTCACCTTTATGATTTTTTTCTACAATTTTTGCGACTGTACTTATTAATGATATCGATCTGTATTAGGATCTTTCCGATCACCCTTTTTATATAGCGGTTTCACTAGAGCTGTTTTGAGATTTTCCGGAAACTTTCCTTCTGTAAAAATTCTATTTATAAGGTAGGTGAGAGGCCCTTTTATAAATTCACCAACAGTTTTCAAATGTTCCGATATTATTCCGTCAACCCCAAGGCATTTACGATTTTTAAGAAGTACTTGTGCCAAGTACTTCCTTCTCATCTGTTGGTCTGAAAAATATTGTCTTGTTCCTTCTTTTTTTATGACAGAGACTGGTGGTCCATTGATCTGGCTGGCAATCTCCCTACCGACATAAATGAAGTGCGAGATGAATATTCGAGCTAATTTATCCGTGGTTGTTATATTTTCATTCGCGACTCATGTCTTGAATTCCCCTCAGGGGTTGTTCGGTAAAACGGACAATACGGGGATCGCCGAACCCGAGGTGCCCGAGAACCTGGTGGCTCTACACCTTGTACATACCGTCCTGACCTAGTCATGTCTTAGGATGGACGGGGAGCGTGACTTAACAGTCTCACTCACTAGGAGAAAACCTACCAAAAACCCCCAATCCCAAGGTGTAGTAGATCGCTGATGGGATGCATGGCCGAGGGGCTGTCGGTCCTTAGATTTCCTTACCACTCGGGCTTGGTGCCCCGGGTGAGACATTTAGCCTTCCCCCGGTAGGGACGCTCTGCCGGGGGTGACCGTTATTTCGTCCGCACTCGTGGGATTAATATGAATAATCTCGAAATGTTAAATAGTGGAGGTAAAAATGGAGAAGGCAAGCGCAAGCACAAAAAGCGCAAGCGAGCAAGTCCAGAGCCCGAAGGCAGCTCTGGAGGGAGAGTGCAGCCAAGTGCGGCTGCAAGTGAGACTGTTAGTGAGAGTGAGAGCATGAACGAAAGTTCATGCCCCCTAGAGAGAATGAGGGCGGTCTCTGCCAAAATGAGGGACTTAGTCCTTCAGGAGGCGATCCGCATAAATAAGATTGTGGCTGGGGTCATACTCGGCAATGTTGCCGAGTATGAAAGGGTGTTTGCAGATATGTCAAGTGAACTTGAAAGAATGAAAGGGATCTTGAATGAGAAAGAGAGATGGGAACGGAGGATCGCTACCGGACTGGTAGCGATCCCAGGAGCGAATGCTGTTGCTAGTGGTGGCGCGACTGCGAAGGCTGCGGTGCCTGTGAGCAGGCCACCGCAGCCGGTACGACAGAGCTACGCCTTGATAGTCAAGGATGTAGCAGGGAAGATGGACAGTGAGGCTGTCAAGCAGAAGGTGCTGGCTACGGTGGCATCTGATGTGAATGTAAGAGTGACTGCAGTGCGAAAATGCAGGAAAGATGGCGGAATCGTCATAGAGACGAGAACCGCCGGAGAGCTGGAGTGCCTGAGCGCTTGCGAGGGGCTCCGCAATATAGGTATGAAAGTGGAGGAACCCAGGAAACTGGGTCCCAAGGTGCTAGTCCATGACTTACAGTCCAGTATGTCTGAGGAGGAGCTCATAAAAGAGCTCCACAGAAAGAATGGGGCTGTGTACGGTTGAGGAGCCGGAATAAAAGGGGAGAGAAAGGGAATGTGGTACTAGAAGTACCACAAAGAGTGAAAGATGAGTGGCTGCGAGAGGGGAGGGTCTACCTCCACTTCTCGTCATGCCGAGTGAGAGAGGTGAGCATGGTGGATAGATGCTACAAGTGCCTGGACTTTGGTCACCTTGCACGAGAGTGCAAGGTCCAGAAGCAGGTGTGTAGGAAGTGGCACGGACAGGCACATCTCCAAAGTATGCAAGAATAAAGAGGAATGCCGATTGTGTAAAGCAAAAGGCAAGAGCGCCGGACACAGTACTACGAGTACTAGGTGTCCGGAGTTTCAAATGAGAGAAGCACGGATGAGAGCGAGAATGGCCTAAGGTGGATAGGACTATAAAAATCCTGCAGTTGAATGGTCAAGGATGCTACGGCGTCATGTGTGAATTGAGTGAGTGCATGATGCGTGAAAGACTGAGCATATGTATACTGCAGGAGCCCTATGTGAGGGATGGATTGGTGTGTGGTTTCCCACAGGCCATGAGAGTATTTGTCTCGGGAGACGGTGGGGCGGCCATCGTGGTCAATGACCCCAATGGTGACGTCGTGCCGGTGTCTGGGGTAGGAGAGCTAGGCGTATGCGTCTGGTTCAGGAATGAAAGATATGAGGGATACGTGGCTTCAGTCTATTGTAGATATAGCGATAGTATAGAGCCGTACTTGGGATATGTTGAGCGAATGTTGAGTGTAACTGGAAACAGTCCGGTCCTTATAGGACTGGACGTGAATGCGACATCTACCTTGTGGCATAGCAAGGGGATGGGTATGTATGGACCACGTATTGAAAGGGGCGGAAGTGTCGAAGAGTTTATATGTGAAAAAGAGCTCATTGTAGTGAATCGGTGGAGTGAATGGTACACCTTTAGTGGTGCAAATGGGGAGTCGGACAATGATCTGACCCTCATTAATAGTAAGTTGGATGATTTGTACACGTCAAATTGGCGTGTTCCCGAAGCATGTCCCAGTAATGACGCGATAATTACTACCACGGGATAAGCGGTAGCGCCCGGGAGCAATCCCGGCCGCCCTATTAGAGGCTAGGTTTCGTGGGGGCAGTGGTTGAAAGCCCGCATGCTGGGCTAGCGGGGTTCTGACCCCCTCGGCGTGTGAGTTGCGTCTCCAACTCGGGAAGTAGCCTGCATAGCTACAAGAGGTTAGATAGGCCTCCTTCCGCTAGTGAGGGTGTAGGTCTTGGAAACCGAAGCCGTACTGGAAGTCAGGGGCCCCGGTGATGGGGCGTATCCGAATCCCTCGCCCATGGGGGCCGTGACCATTAAGCCTTAGGGTAGGTGCGTCACGTTAAACACATCCTTCGTTCGTTCGTTCATGTCTTGAATTATGACATACAACTTGAAAACATCTCAGTTCGGGCTATTAGCTAACTATAGATCAAGTCTTCATTGAAAACCACTCTAAACCAGTCAAGCGGAGCTATGTCAGTATAGACAAGTGGATCAGTCGTGTCAGCTCGGAACTGGACATCAAGGTTACAAGGATCTTCGATATAGTTGAAATGTTGGCCAAAAACAAGACATTTGAATATTATAGATTTGTCGAAATCACCAACGCCAATGAACGCATAACAAATAATTTTGCTGTCAAGATCGAGCATATAATTTATTAAGTGAAGAAAAGGGTTACAAACCCCATCTTCTAAACGAGAATTCAAAAGAGCAAAAAATGATGAAATCAATTCGTTACGAAATTTCAGGAAAAAATGGACCAATAAGCAATTACAAAAACGGAGAACAACCCAAAACATGGATTGTCATAAAACTCTGGGTGACAGACCAATAACATAAAACAAATGAACAAAAATAATGTCATTATAACATGGTGATTGCTGACAAGTTTAAGTACCATACATCAGTTGGTGAAAATTGCACACATCCTTCAGTCTGAAAACGAAGATTATTTTGACCAAGAGACTACAGAGTCAATATCGCTGAGTTTATGTATTAGGGGAAAATTAGTGAGCATAAAAAAACCATCAATGGCACAGCTTGAAATGACAAATTGACAAGGTGGGATGTAATCAGGTTATTTGATTTCATTGATGAAACCATGGTATGCGGTTCTGATCACAGGCCAGTTCCTGGAGGAACTAACAGTTGCAAAAATTATTGTCCAGCACAAAAGTGAATCGAAATAAGTCATAAAAAATTTAATAAATATCCACATTGATTCTGAGCGTTTTCTCAGAATTATTGAAAAAAAATAATAAATGATAGATGATTTTCATGCAATAAGTTATTTTACCTATTTGAAAATAAATAAATAAATGGACAAGAAATAATTACTCACCGTAAGAATGTCGATTGCTCAGTCGTTAAAATTCAGGGCTGGAAACTGAAAGGTTCCGGGTTCAGGGCCCGTCTATGTGAGTGAGAAAATTTCCACCATTTCACTGTTTGATCCAAAATTAACAATGTTGTGCCTAAGGTGACGTGAGGACGCAGTAACAGAGCCTAACCAGAACTCAACCGCCGTACAGCCCAGACATTGCTTTTTCAGATTTTGCATCTCTACCGATCGATGCAAAATGTCCTGGCTAACCAGCACTTCTCCAATTACGATTAAAACAAAAACTGGATCGATCCATGGTTAGGGGCCAAAGAGCTGGTCTTTCAGTTCGATGCGATCCGTCAATTAGAGACGGAAAAAAGTAATGGTAAGCGGCGGAAAATGCTCCGAGCTCTGACCAATTCAAACCAACTTTTCAAAACTAAACTTCAATATTCGCAAAAATTTATTTATACTCATAATGGTACATCAAGAGTCGCAACAGATCTTCTGGTACATGTCTTTGCTGAAATTAACGAATGTAATTACGTCAAGCTTATTTTGTGAATTTGCAACAGGCGTTTGATGTGATGTGTCGATATTGACATCTTTTTATGGAAGCTACACAGGTATGGGGTTTCAGAACACATCTCATAAACTTTTCAATATCTACCTGGAACATCGAACCCACATCACTATAATAAATAATCAATAAATTGTGGTAAACACACAGTCATAATGGACGTTCCTCCTGGGTCCACATATTTACTGTATATGCAGCTGATGGGTTCATGGTCACGATAATTCACTTTTGCGGATGATACTGTGTGAGATATTATTGAATAAATTCGAAATATTTCATTTGTAAAGTAAACATTGTATGTGAATGATATGAATTCTATTCAAATCGTCAAGAAGATGGCCAATTCACAGATCACTTCACTGAACAAACAGAAGAGTATTCATGCAAATTACACAACGGTTCCATGATTGAAATACAATGTAAAAATCAAATATCATCAGTTAGTTTGCAGCAGAAACAGGCAGATATAGAAAATAGCAATTATGGAACCGTCAACCGTATACCACGTTCCGGGAAAACCCTCTACTTATGCTGAAGGACTAAGTGAGGATGATATCGCTAGACAAAAAGCAAGAGATTGGGTACTGGAAAACTTATTTAATATGTACTCACTAATAGCAAACAAGCTTCCAGCCAACTTAGAGCAAGATGCAAATGGAGTGTCTAATAAAGATCAAGGAACTGTCACTCTAGATGTAGACCTGTCCAATGAGATCGCAGGTTGCATTAGCACAATATTTTCAGCCATGCGAAAAGAAGAGACTAAACAAGGAGCAGGGGCTGAACTGATAGCGCAGGAAGTAAGTATAGCTGAGACCGTTTTCCAAATCAAAGACTTGTATGCAGAAATATTGGCTAAATGCAAACCAAGAAGCTTTGCGATTGCTACTTCTATAATGAACACCCTAACTGCTTTCAAATTGTTCTATGATGAAGTCAGAATAGGTGTAACTAAATTCACAATAAGAACGGATCTTGCACAGAAAAGAGGGACAAAGAGATCAGCATCTGGCAATATAACCCGGCCCAAAAAAGATGATCCTTCTAGACAAGTGAATATATCACAATACGGACTAAATGCAAATCACATACCGCTGCTACAGGGAATCACTCTACCCCCCGAAAGAAAAACTGGATTGGTGAAATCGTTAGGTGTTATGACGCAGGCAATAACTCTGATCATTGAATCAAATTTTAAAAACAAAACCTCGGCAGCATTAGAACACTCCCTAGCAATGTTGGATATTCTTCCTGAACTGAAATCGTCTGCCCGATTTAAAAGTGGCTTTTTTGATTTGGAAGACGAAGGTTTAAGGATGAAGAATTGAAGACAAGACTCAATGAAGATCCATCACAAATCCAAGAGGAACTCGCAAACACACTTGGAGTCACTCAACCAGCCATTTGCCATCGTTTAAATGCAATGGGAATGATCCGAAAAAAGGGAAACTGAAGCAAGAAGAAGTTGTACGCCGTTTTTAAACGCGTGAACAACTGCTCCATCGGTAAAAAAGAGTTTTTACATCACAAGCGATTAAAAATTGGCCCACTACGATGATTCAAAACTTCAAGCAACGGGTGGATGCCTCATTATCAGCTGTCAAGCCAAATATTCATGACGGGATATTATACTTGGTGGCACCAGCTGGGTGTGGTGAATTATGAGCTGCTACAATCGAACGAAAGCATCACAGGCCAGGTCTTCCGACGACAATCGGTTTGAGCGTTCGAGCCGAGCATTATGAGAAAAAAGATGCAGACACGAAAAGGTTATTTTATAGCAGTACACATGATGTGCCCGTTAAAATGTACTTAGAAGCGGTCAAATAAGAAATTCAACTTAAACCATCGTACACCTCAGACATTGCTTTTTCGATTACCATCTCTACCGATCGATGCAACATGTCCTGGCTGAACAGCAATTCTCCAATTACGAATAATTCTTAAACTGAATCGATCCATGGATAGCGGCCTAAGAGCTAGCCTTTTATCGCGATGGGGTCCGTCAGTTACCAGAAAAATTGGTAAAAGTAATGGTAAGTGGCGAAAAATACTTTGAGCTCTGACCAATTCAAACCGATTTTTCAATATGAAACTTCAATTTTTGCAAAAAAAAACAACACGAAATTATCTATACTCCTAATGGTACGTTGCAACTGATCTTCCGGAACATGTCTTTGCTGAAATTAACGAATGTAATTACGTCATTCTAAGTGTCGTTATTGACACATTCAGGTTTCATGGAAGGTATACAGGTATGGGATTTCAGAGAACAGCTCATGAACATTTCAATATCTACCATAAACATCGAACCCATATAGCTGTGATAAATAATCAATAAAGTGTGGTAAAGACAGTCAAAATGGACGTGCCTCCTGGGTCCAATATTTTATTTACTGTATATGCAACTGATGGGTTTGTGGTCACGATATTTCACTTTTGCGGATGATACTATGATATTGAATAAATTCCAAGAATATTTCATTTGTAAAGAAAACAAATCCGTTTCAAATCGTCAAGAAGATGGGTAATACACAGACCAGTTCATTGTACAAACCGAAGAATATTCATGAAAATTATACGACGATTCCATGATTGAAATACAATGTGAACAGCAAACACTTATCGAATTAGTATAGAATATAATTTCGAATTTCCACAAATTTCTAAGATTTCCACCACTACAAAGATATTGTAATATAATTTTCCTATGTTAACCGCTGAATACAGAATCCTGTGGTTCTCAGATTCCTAGTGTTTTTTAAGATCATTGAAGTTGAGTACATCAGCAATATTGAAAATATCAAAGAGCGTTGTTGCTTCTGTATTACTTCTCTATTCTGTTGCTGTAATTTGATTGAATAAAACATGGCACACATCCATAGTGATTTTGACAGAATTGAAAAATGAATTTAACAAATTCAAAACCATATGAAATTGTCTAATAGAACCTAACCAAATACAAAATAGACCATCAACGTATCTTTTCCAGTAAAGTACATGAAATTATCTTGTGAAAAAAACATTTTATTTTCAATATGGGTAATGAAAATTTGGTCAAAATTGGTGATAAGGGAAAACCCATAGGAGGGCCGTCTAAAAAAGTGTGTTGCAAAATAAAGTAACATCTGGTTTTTTGGAACATTGTCTAAATAACAACCATTTTATACATTTCAGTAGAACTGAGATTTTACACGTAGGTAATAAGAGCAGAAGAATGGGTCTTTTAGAAAGTTTGGAAATTTTTTTAGCACATGGAAAGAAGCTACCAATCACAAATGAACAACTTGAATTTAATTTATCACCATTGCTCTTACCTGTAAAAGATTAGGACCGAACCAACTCCTTATTTTTACACTCTTCAAAATAAAACCTGTTATCTACCCTACTATTAAAAATGGGATTTTAAGTTCTGTTTTCTTTAGTTTATAAAATAGGCTAAAAACCCGAAACATATATTTCAACAGACGTGAAATAAACAGTGAAACTTTAGCCAAGTTGTTTTTATTTACTTTATTAATTTAAAACCTAGAGTTGTGTTTGCCAGCTGTTGTCACAGAAATATTCAGGCATTATACATATGAAATAAGTTTGAATATTGGTGAATGATTTGAACGAAATAGAAGATTTATAAGAATTCGCAACAACTCAATCATTTAAATCTAAAGAACAATGTAACTATAGAATGTGCAGAACACAATGTCGAGCATTATTTGGAATTAGGTGCAAGTAAAGAAACTGATAATGAAGAAACTGAAAGTCAACTAATGAGTGAAACGATAACCCCTCCATTGTCCGCTACGAGGGGAATCCTAAAAGTATGGCGTGGGTAATAAATAATACGCAAATGCATGTGTACACATTATTGAAAACTGTGTTTTTGTTTTTTACTATCTTCTTGTTAGTTGCTTATGTACTTTTAGTGCACTTATCACTATTTGCATTAATATCAGCAAATTGGTATTATTGGATGGAGTAGTCCGTTACTTTGTGATAGTTCATTTTGATGAAATGAAATAAGAAATTATTATACTTTGTTTTCTATCACTTTTTATTATTACTGATAGACAGTGACTCGAGTTTCGTAGTGTTTACTACATTTTCAAACTGAATGAATAAATTAGATCTCAACTATTATATATGCTGATTGTAGGCTTCGGCAGAGCTTCGAAGAGAGGGGTTTTCCAAAGTTCCGTCTGTTCGTTTAGTAGTTTTATTATTGGTACGTGCCTCTTATATTTTTCAATTTCTATAGATTCTAGGATGTCAAGTTTTTTCCCTTTCGCTTCCACGTGCAGGATAACAAGGTTGTTCAATTCTGGGAACGTGTGATCTGTATTGAAGAAATGGTTCGCAAAATTGGAATTATTCTTCCGGTTCTTTGATGTTCTTTGTACCTTTTATGGAAAGGTCGGGCCGTTTGTCCTATATAGAAATTTATGGGAGGGTGTGAAAGCTGTTACTATGTTAATTTTTGACAAAACTTGAGCTATTTTTTGTGAAATTGGTCCAGAATATGTTAGTTTTATGAATTTATTGTTATTATGATCTGATTTGGAGATGGGGTAAATTTGTTCACGAATTAGTTGCTTTTGTTTTTTATTTATGATGGAATTTATAGTTTTGGTTTCGAACTGATTTTTTGTGGCTATTTGTCTGATTGTATTCAATTCCCTCTTTAACGTAATATTATCTAAAGGAATTGAAAATGCTCTATGTACCATTGATCTATGCTCTATGCTCTATGTACCATTGCTCTATGCTCTATGTACCATTGATCTATAAGATCTGCTTTTAAGAACCGGAAGAATAATTTCAATTTTGCGAACCATTTGTTCAATACAGATCACACGTTCCCAGAATTGAACAACCTTGTTATCTTGCACGTGGAAGCGAAAGCGAAAAAACTTGACATCCTAGAATCCATAGAAATTGAAAAATATAAGAGGCACATACCAATAATAAAACTACTAAACGAACAGACGGAACTTTGGAAAACCCCTCTCTTCGAAGCTCTGCCGAAGCCTACAATCAGCATATATAATAGTTGAGATCTAATTTATTCATTCAGTTTGAAAATGAAGTAAACACTACGAAACTCGAGTCACTGTATATCAGTTATAATAAAAAGTGATAGAAAACAAAGTAATTTCTTATTTCATTCCATTAAATTGGTATTAACTGCACAACAATAAACAAGTTTAAGCTTAACCTTTTCCATAAATTCCCTTACACTCCCATCGCGCACAATTGTGTCCCACTTTGTTCGTGTATCTTGTATATACCTAAATAACCCGATTGCATGATCCGAACCTATCAAATTGACAAAATTAAATTTTAAGAAAATTAGACATCATATCATGTTAGTTTCTGCGATAGAAAAAATGTTGGGCAACTTGATATTTATATTTATCAAATTTTGGATGTGTAAGGAATACCTAGAAAGGCCTCCAATTTTATCCACTTCGTATTTTAGAGTAGGAACTTTTTTGAAACAATAGATAGATTAAATTAAAATGAACTATTTCCTCGAACATATAGATTCGTGACAAAATTGAAATGTTTCACCTTCATTTTAATCCGTGGAAACGCAGACTTACCGAAAAAAATAATTAAAGTAGCCAAAATATGTAATTTTTTTATTTGAAAATATAAGACCTGCATATGTTATCTTCGTATTTTTTTTATTTTTATAGATCGACACGGAACTTTATAAATACTTAATGAATAATAATTCACAGCCGATCCAATGAACCGTTCAAGAATCTAATGAACTGTTCTAGATACTCACAATTTGTTGAAATCACTTTCTTCCTCTTCTAGAGCTATTATTGTTACAAACTTTCGAATAAATATTCAAATCGTTAGTTCACATCTTATTATTTATGCTTAAGGTGGAGTACTAACACAGTAACAAAACCTAAAGAGATCAACTCGCACCACAAGCTAAAGCTTTTGAAAGATTAAAACAAATTGTAGAAATTACCATGTTTTACTACCAATAAAAATATATTTCACACATTTTCTTGTGACTCGAGTTTCGGGAAATGAACTATCCCATCATCAGACAACTTGTTGTCTGATGGTGGGATAGTGAAAAACATAGTAATTTCTACAATTTGTTTCAATTATGATCAACTACCAAATAGTAACGGCTGAAACAATTCAGTATCTTGTGAAAGATATTTACGGGAGATCTACGAGTATCAGTGATATAACCAAAATTACAAAACAATGATTTTTTGACATCCACATCATCATAGTTATTTTGATTTGAAAATGTAAAGGATTAAATATATTATACTCATTTATAATATGATTTTTGCCAATAAACATTCTGTCCGTCATTTCAATTGTCTAATATCAATAACAATAAAATCAATTCACATATTATATAGAAGAGTAATGATTCAAACCTTAACTTTCAAGAAACAATGAAAAAATATCGTCATTTGAATGAAATAGAAATACAAAACATGAGTTTGATTACAGTACACTGAAATTCAATTTCAGTCAAGCATCTTTTTCTTGAACATTTTCTTATAGTTTTATTTTTGGATACATTCGTGAATATTTTCCACTTTTCTCCGTGAATATTTCATTAGTGTTCAAATATCTACTTTTCAGAAATTTAATTTTTTTATTTCTCTCCTCGCTTTAACAAATTTACTCTATTGAATCAATTAATTTATATAAATATATTGAATATAAGAATTTCTACTCATTTCAAGTGGAGTTTGATCATAAATCGCTATTGAAATAGATCCGAATTCGATATACCTCTGATGTGAATGGAAATGAAATTCATATGTAATTTTTAACTCTACACCACATTTCAAAGCTATTTGAAAGATAATTCGCAAATGAAATGAGTCGAAATTTTATGTTGAGAAAAAATTTACATGCAAAATTTTTCTAGACCTTATTCGTGACCAGAATTCAAGTTACGGATTGTGTCCGATATCCAAAAAATTTATATATATATATATATATATATATATAAATATTAATATATCATCATATATATTCAAATAAATACAAAAAAAAGGTTAAAGTAAAGTGCTTCTACTATTTGTGAATCGTATGGAACTTTAAATGAATGTCGGACACAACTGAAATTGAATTATCATAGCTTATACATACTTCCACATATTACAATCAAAAAGAAGTGCCATTCAAATTCCTAAAAACTATAGCTGTTGTCTACATTCCTCTCGTGAATTTTGTTAAATTTTTTTGTCCAGACGTGTATTTTTGTTTTTTTATCTAATTGTGGATCTTTTCAGTAGTTTTTCTTAAGTTTTTTTCTTTTTCTTTTTTTTTTTCCTTTTTTCTTTTTTTCTTTTTTTTTCTTTTTCTTCTTTTTTTTTTCTTTTATTTTTTATTTTTTTTTCTTTTATTTTTTTTCCTTGTTACTTATGTAAATTTATTCACAAAACATTAATATCATTCGAACTTCATATATTTTCATAACAGTTTCAAAGTCTTTTTTTTTTTTATTACAACAGATAAATATAATGCACTTCCTACTATAAACATGTACTATAAGCAGATATATTCACTTCAATCGAACAAATCACTGTTAAAATACATTCAAAAATAACATTCGTATACATATACACTATGTTGGTAATAAAAAACAAAAATTTCGATTTTTTCTTTGTTGATATTTTGTTTGTGATCAATGTTTTGAAACAATGATTTGTTCATGTAATTACAGAGATTAGATAGTAAATCAATTCTCATTATGATTCGTGTATTACACAGAAGTAAACAGGACTTTAGAATAAGAAAGGACAAGGAATCATTTTTCAAACAAACACAAAGTTTTCGAATAGCCTTCATGTGAGAAAAACACATTTTCAACGACAAATATAATTTTCCAAATGAGAAGAAATCCAGCTGTCGTATCAGGAGAATGGATGAATGTTCAAACTGGTAATTTAGGACGAATATTTAGTCAAACATGTCGATCGATAGGATATCGCATTCTCTTGCAACAAAAGCAGAAATGCTTTGTTATGATATTCAGGGCTCACAGATTTACCTCGAGAGTGAACGACGGTTAAGGTGTTCATTTGCCTGGATATAAAATTATCTTTACTACCGCTTCCTCAGCAGCCTGACCTATCCTTCGTTTCAGCTCTTTTCATATTACACAAATACTTTTCACATATTCACAAGTTTTGTTTTTTGTCCGAATCGACATATATTCACCGGCTGAAGGTATTTTCCACTTTTAAAGATTCAATTTTGAACATGTCAATCGGTCTGTATTTGCTTTTATCAAAGAGCGTTCTTAGAAAGATCACCTTTTTGAGAACTAGATTGTCATCGAAACTTATAGCCTCTGATGATAACGATCACATTTCCAAAATCCATTTAGGCTGAACAGATCTATTTCCTTATTCAATCAAATGTCAATATTGATTTCTGTTGCATAGAAATGTTGTCTAACGCTGTTTCTGAGTTAGTTTAGAGTACAGAAGTCAAAGACGAGCTCTCTTTGTTAATCGAGCACATCTCTATTCAATCTATTCTTGATTACAGGACTCGTTATAGTTCTTATTCTTGTGATGAAATCGACCATAATAATGAGTTCTCTTGATTTTCTCTGGTTTCCAATGCAGATCAGGGATGTTCATATAATTCCTTCATCTTTTAACTTGACCTTTCAGAATCAAAAGAGTATACTGACTTGTGGAGTTTTCAATTTTCAAACATATTTTCAATATTCCATCATTTCGACATTTTTGACCAGTTTTTCCATTCCAAACGCTACACATTTTATTATGCCAAAACAGATGACTGCCCTTTTGATACTTAATTATGTCTTTGTTACATGATCTCTATGATCTTCCGAGTTGAATTATATCAAACCAAGTAATATCGAGTTTTCATTTACTTAATTCCATTGTTTTCGTTCCAGTTTCTAGGTTTCATTGATAGGTATAGAAATCTCATTTTCTTTAACACAAAGCAGGTGATTAACCTCTTCTTGCAACCCTACCGGCAGAAAGGCACGTGAGCTACCCAATCCACTCTTGTACATCTGAGGCGGAGTTGAATGAAAAATCTACCCATCTTTTTCATAATATCTTCGATTATCACGAATTTCAATTGGGAAACATGATAATCATCGTTTAAGTCATCTTCCTTGGAGAACGGTTTATCATTGGCAAACTCTGCTTTACTTTATATACAAGACAAACTACTTTTTGGGTAAGAGTTCTATCTAATTCATAACAGATCTTACTGCTTGCTCCTTTTGAACAAATGATATGTACTTGAGCTACTTAATCCACCCTTGTACATCCAAGCGGGCTCTCTGAAGAGTTCAATCGTAGTTTGATGACATCTTCGGTTATTACAAGTTCTGATTGTACGACGTGTTTATCATCATTCAGGTCTTCATTACTAATCTTAAAACTGGATATATCAGTGGTAGCTGGCTGCATTATATACACTCGTTTTCACAAACTCATTACATCAATTGAAGTGCATGTGCAAAAGTTTAGAAGAAAACTTAATATTGGCTCTTTTTTAGACCACCAAGACGTACGTGAGCTACTCAATCCACCCTCGTACGCCCAGGCGAAATTCTATGATAATTCACACACAATTTTGATAACAGTTTCGGTTGTCAAAACTTTCGATCATATAATACGTTGATCATCATTTATTTAGTAACAAAACATAGTAATATCTAAAAATTTGTTTTCAATTTGATTCTTTATTATCACCCTTAAGGCAGAGTATATCAGTGGCAGCAGAGTCAGCTGGGTTAGTAACCATCCTCAAAAACGTCTTTCGTCAATGTGTTTCGGTGAAAGTTTCATCAAGTTTAGCATGACACTTAATGTTGGATCTCATTCCGATATCGATATCCATTTTCAAACAACAAACACACTATCTCTAATCAAGCAATCATCCAGTTTCTACAACAAAGTTTACAAGCTTTTCAACCAAAGCATCCATAAATAGGACAGCTTACCATTTTGAAAAGAGTCCTGTTTACTTCTGAAACTATCAACCTGGCTAATATTTTGACATTCTAAAACTGAATAAACACTAGAATTGTATTTTTTCAGTGAGTGGAGAAAAATTCTACTCACCTTGAATCTTCCAGCATGAGAATATTATACTAAATAAATACAATAATAGTTTTTGTTTCAATTCAAGAATTAACAAGGTTTGCCTGTTTCATGTACTGAAAATTGTACACTGGTATCTCACAATATTTTTTGATTTTGTTCATTATATAAATATTTCATGTTTTCTACATGCATTTTAAAAAAAATCAATTGGAAATGTCAAGAATGTCAGTTCGCAAATAAGAAATCCTGCTGTACATACAAACTTGATTGTTCTTAAATCAACATGTAGTCTTTCTTATTGTTTGAAACGCAATCTTTTGAATCTCAATTTAAATTCCAAAATATTGGTCTACACTGGCTTCCTCAATAAATTTTTCAGCAAACTAATTGATAAAAAGACTCAACTTTATTTCAAGAACTCAGCATTATATGTACATATTATCAACTCTTCAAATTTAACTATGATTGATGAGGATATAAGGAACAACTTTTAGGGATAATCTCACATATATACGTTTTGTCCTTACCCGCGCCATTTTCATTTTTATACCTATATAAGTAATGACTGTTAAATCCCCCAAGACTCATACTACAAAAATAAGTATATGATACAAATGTTCATCTATTGAATTTGAAGAGAAAGATTTTCGTAATGTGAATTTCATTTCCAATAGAGGAAATTCTACGTAAGAACATCGAGATTGGTGGTTTCCATAAAAGCTTCTCATACATTCTGTCAAGAAAGTACCGGGAATTATCGATTTAAATCTGGCAGGGCAATGAGGCATGTAAAATTTTTTTTCCTAGGTTGGTACCACTGTCCTTAATTACTATGCTAAGCTTGAGCGAGATCTGTCAACTAGTGTGTTTGCAACAGCTGATTAAGTCAGTCGATGTCAGAGTGCGTGCCGATTTTTACTATGGGTGATTACGTTGAGCAAAGAATTTGTTTGAAGTTTTGTGTTGCAAATGAATTTTCGTGTGCCGATGCATTGAAAATGTTGCAAAAGGCCTTTGGAAATAATGCTCTATCGAAAACTCGTGCATATCAGTGGTACAGAGCCTTCAAGGACGGTCGTGAAGTGGTCGCCCATCGACGGCTTCGATCGAAGATAACGTCGATAAAATTAAGGAAAGGGTGCTGGAAAACCGTCGTACCAGCTTGAGAGAGATAGCACATGATCTTAAGATATCCCACGAGTCCGCGAGTACGATTTTGATTGATAGTTTGGGCATGAGAAAGGTGGCCGCACGACTCGTACCGAAAGACCTGAATTTTCTTCAAAAACGTCATCGCGAACAGGTTGCTTCAGACATGCTGGATCGCTGTAATTCCGATTCTATATTCATGGAACGCATTATAACTGGTGATGAGACCTGAGTCTACGAGTACGATATGCAAACAAGCCAGCAATCATCGGAATGGGTGGCAAAAAATGAGCCGAAACCGAAAAAACCACGCCAAAGCCGCTCGAAAATGAAGGTGATGCTCATTGTTTTCTTCGATATCCGTGGCGTGGTGCACTACAAATTCGTTCCAGAGGGTCAGACGGTAAACAAGGAGTATTACCTAGGCGTTATGAAACGTTTGCGTGAGCGTATCCGTAAGAAGCGGCCAAATTTGTGGGCGAACAACTTATGGATTTTGCATGACGATAACGCGCCTTCTCACCGAGCTACGATTGTGACTGACTTTCTCGCCAAAAACTCAACAAACGTGCTTCAGCAACCACCGTATTCGCCGGATTTGGCTCCCTGCGACTTTTTCCTCTTCCCAAAACTAAAATTGCCCCTTCGTGGCACCCGTTTTGAGTCGATTGAAGCCATAAAACAAAATTCGGCGCGAGAGCTAAAGTCCATCCCGGAAAGCGCCTATAAAAAATGTTACGATCATTGGAAGTGCCGTTGGCATAGATGTATTGGAGCAAATGGAGCCTATTTTGAAGGCGACCCAATCAATTTTGACGATTAAATGTAAAAATGTTGTTTTAAGTGAAAATTCCCGGTACTTTCTTGACAGAGTATTATTTTTCTAGTAAAACATCTGTACAAAACATTGTAATGAATAATTTCTAAAACAGAAACTGTCAATGCCTTATCTAGTTATATTAACGATGGCTTCGTCACATTATCATCGACTAGTAAACAAAAATCTCTAGTCACTGAATGAATTACATAAGTGCCTGAAATACACCAGATATCCATAAATCCAATCAATTTACAACCGAAGATACTACAATGTGAATAGAAGAAGAATAGAAGGTAAATTAAACGTCCTCGTTTATAAATGTAATAACGTATAAGTGATCATTTCGAACTCTAATAAAAGCAGACTAGAAGAGAAAGATTAAAATTCACCGGCTGCGATTCGGAAAGAAATTTTAGATCGGAAATCAATTACAAAAAACAAAGTGAAGGTTCCAATAGAAAACTGCTGAAATGATATATTATATGTTAGGTATTTTTCAATATCATAACAATATATCAACGAAATTATCTTTTCTATAATATTCTTCGCACTCACTTCGTACAGAAGCATTATTTATTAACGCATCAATGGCATGCTAATTAGCATAACTGTTGTTTTGAGTGATCAGAAAGTAAATCGTACGCGGAATTGTTTTTAATTGGTTGGTGACTAATTCATTTTTGAAACTATATTATTTCATTGATCATATGACTAAGTGAATAATGATATTCATTTCTCACATATCATTTGGTGAAACATTTTTTAATTAAGAAAGTAAATAAAAACAACGGGCTCCCCATGCGTTCTCCTTTATCACCACTTTTGAGCGAAATTTTCATAACCAATCTTGGAAATAAAATCTTTTCTTCACAAGATAATTTGATAAAGATGTATTTATTATTATTTGATGATGTATTTTGCAATCGGCTAAGTTCTATTAGACAATTAGAAATGTTTTTGAATTTGTTGAATTAATTTTTTAATCCTGTCAAATTCATTATTGAAATCGAAAATCCCAATAAATCAATAAATTTTTCAGATATTTAGATCACAAGAAATGTTAATTCCTTGAATTTGATATATTTAGAAAATCCACTTATACAGATTCATTGATACATAACAACCATTACTACCTTAATAAAATAAAAATGTCTCCTTTTCATGTTTTTATACATAAGTTACTATCAACCCCTCTCTCAATAAAAAAACTTTAACAAAGAAATTAAAGTTTTGAAATCATAAATGTCGTACAATGGTTACAATACGAACGTAATAGAATAATTAATTTTTGGGAAACAGCATAAAAAAGCTCTAGCTCGTCTTTACCCTATCCTTCAGGACAAAGAAAAAGAGAAATTCCATAGCATGAACTTCAATAAAAAAAAATAAAAAAATTTGCAATAAACTAAAAAAAAAATAATATGTACATATAAGAAAACCTTAGGTTTACTCTTACGTCAATAGCAAAGACTGTCGTGAAACGTGTGAAAATAGCAGTATATACAAATTATATTGTAATGAATGCCCGCATTTTACATAGGTCAGATAGGACGATCCATAAACATAAGCATAGAAGAACCCAAAAAAAATTTAATTGCACAATGAAATAACATCTGGTTTTTCGGAACATTGTATAAATAGCAACTATTTTATAGATTTCAGTAGAACTGAGATCTTACACGTATGTATTGAAAGCAGAAGAATGGACCTTTTAGAAAGTTTTGAAATTTGTTCAGAACATGGAAAGAAGCTACCAATCACAAATGAACAACTTAAACTTAATTTATCACTATTGCTCTTATCTGTAAAAGATCGAGCAGAACCAACATCTTATTTTTACACTCTTCAAAATTGTACCTGTTATCTACCATACTATATAATAATAGGATTTTCAGTTCTGTTATCTTCAGTTTTGATAATGAGCTAAAAACCCGAAACGTGTCAACAGACGTGAAATAAACAGTGAAACTTAAGCCAAGGTGTTTTCATTCACTTCATTAAGTGAATAATTTCAAAATTTCATGCAGACAGTCATGTTTTCCAATTAACCTTATTCAACATCAACCTATATGTTCGTTGTTTGATTTTCTATTATTATTTACTGAAGAAATTATATTAAATGAAAGAATTTGACAATTTTTTTGAATTGATTCTACAGACTTTAAGTTGAAAATTTCCTTCTTCTCGAACGAATTGAAAAGATCATTAGAATCATTATTTACATTATTGGTGTAAATCTAATTAAACACAAACTTGAGATACTTGATACATACATATCACTATTTTCATGATGCATTTGAGGGTTCACTTGACAATAAAAAGATATATGATTACTGGAGACATCAACTTAGATTCATTTGATAAAAATCCTAGAATACAAAAATATAAGAGAAATGAATGCATTTATGATAAAGAGTAAAATAAATAGCCAGTGTGCCACGAGGATAGGTTGCTTAAAACCAGTATAGCTGATCATGAAATCTCAATTATGACATACCCCTTGAAAAACATCTCAGTTAGGGTTGTAAGCTGATGTACGTAACTAACTATAGATCCAGCCAGTATTCATTAAAAACCAGCCAAGCGGAGCTATGTCAGTATAGACAAGTGGATAAGTCGTGTCAGCTCGGAACTGAACATCGAGGTTACAAGGATGTTCGATGTAGTTGATGTTGGCCAAAAACAAGACATTTGAGTATTATAGAAAATCTTGTAGAAATCACCAACGCCAATGACAACAAATAATTTTGCTGTCAAGATCAAGTATCGATATAATTTATTAAGTCAAGAAAAGTGTTAAAAACCCCATCTTCTGAACGGGAAATCAAAAGAGCAAAAATGATGTCATCAATTCGTTACAAAATTTCAGAAAAAATGGACCAATAAGCAATTACACAAACGCAGAAAATCCTAGAACATGGATTGTCATAAAACTCTAGGGGACAGACCAATAACATAAAACAAATGAATATAAATGATGTCATTATAACATGGTGATTGCTGACAAGTTTAACTACTATGCATCAGTTGATGAAAATTGCACACATCCTTCAGTCTGAAAACGAAGATTATTCTGATCAAGAGACTACACAGTCCATATTACTCAGTTTATGTTATGTAAATTAGTGAGCATAAAAAAGCATCAATTCAAACACAGCTCGAAATGACAAATTAATTAGATGGGATGTAATCAGATTTTTTGATTTCATTGATGAAACCATGGTATGAGGTTCAAATCACAGGCCCTTTCCTGGAGTAACTAACAGTTGCAAAAATTATTTTCCAGAACAAAAGTGGATCGAAATAACTCATAACAAATTAATAATTCACACCGATTCTGAGCATTTTCTCAGAATTATTCGAAAAAAAAAACAATAAATAATGGATGTTATTCATACAATAGGTTTTTTAACCATTTGAAAATAAATAAATAAATGAACAAGAAATAATTACTCACGGTAAAGATGCCGATTGCTCAGTCGTTCTGGGCTGGAAACTGAAAGGTTCCGGGTTCAGGGCCGTCTATGTGAGTAAGAAATTTTCCAGTTTCGGGTTTCGACCACCATTTCATTATTTGGTCCAAAATTAACAATGCTGTGCCTAAGGTGACGTAAGGACGCGCAGTAACAGATCCTAACCAGGGATCAACAATTGAACTTCTGATATACACAACCTAAAAAAGCTTCTGAAGGATCTTCACAGAAGATCTAGAAGTATCAGGATAATATCATATCATTATATAAAATATACATTTTAACTTGAAAAGAATCAGCATAGTTTTCAGGAAGCAAATATTAGGAGTATAAAAATGTTCATGCGGTTTTGAAAACAGATGCCGCTACTAGTTTATTATTCCATTGATTCATCTGGCACAACCATCATTTTGAAGTGTCATCTTTAGAGTTTCTTTTCAGTATCTGTCATTTCGCTAGACTGTAAACACACTTGGAGTCACTCAACCAGCCATTTACAATCGTTTAAATGCAATGGGAATGATCCAAAAGGTAGGAAACTGAAGAAAGAAGAAGCTGTACGCCGTTTTTTCACGTGTGAACAACTGCTCCAACGGGAAAAAAGAATTTTTCCATCACTGGCGACTAAAAATAGGTCCACTACGATAATTCAAAAATTCGGCCACACGTGGATGCCTCATCATCAGTTGTCAAGCCGAATATTCATGACGAGAGATGCTGTGTACTTGGTGGGACCAGCTGGGTGCGGTGAATTGTAAGCTATTACAATGGAACGAAAGGATCACAGGCGAGGTCTACCGACGACAATTGATGCGTGCGAGCCGAACATTGCGAGAAAAACGGCAGACACGAAAAAGTTATTTTGCAGCATGACATATGTTGCGTCGCTCGTTAAAACTTACAGAGAAACGGTCAAATGGAAAATTCAACCTCAACCGCCCTACACCTTCGACATTGCTTTTTGAGATTACTATATAAACCAATCGATGCAATATGTCCTGGCATACCAGCACTTCTTCAATTACGATTAAATCTAAAACTGAATCGATGCATGGATAGCGGCCAAAGAGGTGGCCTTTTATCGCGATGGGATCCATCAATTACCAGAAAGATGGGAAACAGTAATGGTAACCGGCGGAAAATACTTTGAGCTCTGACCAATTCAAACCTATTTTTCAAAATGAAACTTCAATTTTCGCAAAAAAAAACCGCAAAAATTTATTTATACTCCTAATAGTACATTAAGAGTCGCAACTGATATTCTGGAACATGTCTGCTGAAATTAACGAATGCAATTACGTCAATATAATTTCGTGAATTTGCAACAGATGTTTGGAAAGTGCCGATATTGACATATTTTTATAGAAGCTACACAGGTATGAGATTTCAGATAACAGCTCATAAACTTTTCAATATCAACCTGAGACATCGAACTCATATCGCTGTAATAAATGAAAAACTATTATTCAGGCCCAAAAATCTAATTTATCGCAATGCAGAAGGAGTTCTAAGAAGCCAAGCGACATTTAATTTTATCAAATTAATTATTATAGTGAAGTGACAAAATGAGTGGACATTTAAATGATATTATTTACTTAATATATAGGTTGAAATAAATTCTCATAAAGTGAAATTCGATTCAGTCAAATACCTTGAAAGTTCATGAAATGGAACTGGGTAAAAACAGTAACGAATTCGTTGAATATACCAAATACAAAATATTTGTGAGACAAATCAGTAATTTTCAATGTATACGCCTTCTACGATTTCGGCAAATTAGTAGTATCATAAATAATTAAAACCGCTTTTTTATCAAAGTTCTAAATGATGACTATGTTCAAAATCATGTCATCAAAATGTATGTAGGTATTAAACTCAAATACATACCCTTTAATTTAAAACCTCAAACAATCGAATTATAAAGACCCCGAGAAAAGAAATTGTATATATTATAACAATCTTGATATTTGTGCATTTTCATGTCCTGGAAGTAATGATTTATGTAAAGCATGCATGAGTAAATGATTTTTTCATTTGAAAAACTAATAAATACTCATATAATAATTTAAAACATTATTATTAATATTTCAACCTATGAAGGTTACAGAAGATTTTGTTTTTCTATTTGAGTTATGAAATTTAAACAAACTACCGCATGAAAATACCGATTATGGATTTCGAACCTGTACTAAAAAAGTATTTTCGTTCTGGAATTTCGTAGAAATTGCAGACAACTCTAGAGGATAGGTTGATTTTATATGCAAAGAAATTTTTTAAGAGTCGTGATTGAGATATACTAAATGATGGATGAAATATTTCTTCAATAAATGTGAAGTTTCTGTCAAATTCGTTCGATACATTTTTGAATTTAATAAAACACTATCTTAGGGTATGCATTTCTCGATATTGGTAAATATAAAGAATATTTTACTAGATTTTCATGCTCCCTACAAGAGTCGTATTTAAAATTGGAATATTTTACCTCTTTCAAAAATGACGTATTCTCATTAAGTTTGAGATTCAGAATTATTTTGTTGAAAATATTTTAAAATCAAGGAAGCGAAGAATATTCTGTAACTTTCACAAAATCTTTTTTCCTCAGAACTAATGTACACATACGATCCTCTGAAGTTAAAATAAAAGATAATCCTCTTAAACTAAAAAAACTTAATGTAATTCTTTGAAATTAAAATTAAAATCCTTCGAACTGAAAAATTTAAAAAAAATTCTATCAAGTATAAATGTATTTTTGATTTTTTTTGTTTTTTTTATTTTTTTTGTTTTTTTATTTTTGTTTTTTTTATATATTTTTTTAATATTTTTATATTTTTTTGTTTTTTATATTTTTTGTTTTTTATATTTTTTTTTTGTTTTTTATATTTTATATTGAGGAAACTATTTATATAAATTCTTAAACACTCACCCCAATTTCAGGATCATCCAATACATTTTCCTTTCTGGTAGATTTTCGATGGGTGAAAATAGGTGAGAATAGAGTCAACATGGACAATTAAGAGAAACTTCTATTTAAATAATTAATCCAAAACTCAATACAACAAAACAATATGTGCCTAACCGAATATAGTACGTTTAAAAACTAATCTGGTGCATTTTTCTCATTATACTATACCTTTCAATAGATTCAAATTAAAACATAATATAATTACATACATAAATTAAAGAATGATGTAGAACTCCTGTACCGTATGACATGATTATTAATTTTTTCAAGTAGCTCTATGGGAAAGAAAGAAGGGTAGCTTCGACTACTAGCAATCCTAGAATATTACACACACTTCAAAACGACCGCGAACTACGTATTCGAATTTGTAGAGACTCAAATGCCGAGAGCTGTTCCTGTTTTCAACGTTTGTTTGTGCCGAGTCCTTTTTTGATATTATTGATAGAAGGTGAGAACGATTAATAAAATATCTTATAAGGTTATCCTTCCAGTTTGTAAATTGAGTTTGTTTTTCTCATTCAATTTCATTTCGCTACAAAATTCGAAATGAAGATTTTCAAATACTTTCTGAATGAACAGAATGTTCTTATTTTCTCATTATTTTTACGCAAATTTTAAAACCTTTACAATTAACCGTAAGAAAAAAGTAAACGTGATCTATTCTATGGCAAGAGTGTAATAATACGGTACAGACTGTACTAATATAGGCATCACGTAAGTCTAAAAAAATTGTCATTAGAGAAACATTTAATCATTATGAAATGTCGAGAAGAATACTTCATGATCGAATAAAAATTCTTCAGATTATATAGAACCAATACAAATTGGGAAGATTTGAGACACTTTCTCGACAATCATTATTCAATTATGTCCAAGATCTTGATAGTTGCTTGATAAGGATCAAGTTTTTGAAAGTGGCATTTCAATTTGTAAGGAAATTCTTCTTTCTTATAAGTTTAATGACTAGAATGGAGTAAAATAGAAACTATTTTTATTACAGCTTTAGGAAAAAAACATATTTTCTATGTATGGTATTTATTAATTCTTCTTATGACATACCAAAATGCGTTACAAACAATTAAACAACGATACAAGGTGTCCAAATATCCAACCCAAATATTTCTTATACGGCAGAGATTGCAGATATTTCCTGAAACTTCTTGATTCGAGGAATCAAAAACTTTTATACCTGAGTGTGTAAAACGGAATTCAGTTGAGCATCAGCCTGAGGCTCAAACAGAATATGTACCTTGTGCAGTACTAAGGCAAAGCCTCTGCGTACTTATTGGCTTTGCCAAGTACCGTTTTGTTTCGGTAATCAAAGAAGATGTTTCCAAAACTTTCACTAATAAGTATTCAGTAGAGTTTTTTGAAGGATATGTATCTCAGTAAAAGAATATTTTATTAGTTCTATCTTTGGTCCTTAAAATAGACCGCTCTTTTTCTCAAAAAACGTGAGTCTGGCGTCATGAAAAATAATATTTTTAGCTTCAACGAATACTACTGGAAATAAAATAGTAGGACAGCGTTTAGAAATCGAACAGGAAAGAAGCAACACCAGTTTGACTGCGTTTCTTAAGTATTTTCTCCTCCAATAATAGTTAAAAAGATTAGCAATAGAGAAATTCACTAATGGATAAAAACGCAGATAATGAAGAGGAAAATATCTTCTGGAATTCTACATTGTAGTAGATCATTATTACACTTTTCTTCATTTTCTTGAGCACAATATCTTGAGGTTATGATTATACTATTTGCTGAAACACTTATATTTTCGAGAGAAAAATATTCGTCGAAATCATCTTGTAATGTTGATTTTCCATGTTGAAATTAATTAAATGGTCAAGAATAGAATTATTTAACTGAGGGAGCTACCCCAGATGAAAATAGGAACAATAGATTGAAAATATTTGATCTGGATCATTATGGGATCTAAAAAATTATTATAAATTAGGTATAAATTCGAATAAGCTCCTAAGCTGGGCCATGTTTCAAATCTTAAGACGAAGAAAATTCTAATAAAATGTACCAAGTCTAAGAAGACTAGGGTGAAAATTGGTCCTGATCTAACTCTGCAGCAAAAAGCGAAAACAAATTATTCAGATACTATTTAAACAAATTTAAAATATTATCATATGTCACAACAAAACAACTGAAAATACTCAATCAAGACAAAACAAATCATACAAATAACGCATCACCAGAAGACATTACAATTGGAGTACCGGCGGATAAGCTATCCAAACATCTGAGGAGTATGAGCTTTGGTAACAGAAAGTTCTTCGAATCCGGATAGTGTAACCTACATTTGTGCAATAGTTCACAACATAAATCGACTCGAGTAGGTATCGTCGATCACTTGGACATAAGCAGCATACATTCATGTTTAGAAGCTTGTTGGCTTCTCATTAGTGCAATGCTCTGATACCCAACTAATGCAACGTACTAGGGCACCTATATTCACCCCGCATACGCACACCAAAGTTTAACTAAACACTAGCTCCATCTATGGACGGAAAACACATCCACAGAATACCTC
The DNA here is from genome assembly GCA_034642435.1 of Megalocaria dilatata. NCBI lineage: Eukaryota > Metazoa > Arthropoda > Insecta > Coleoptera > Coccinellidae > Megalocaria > Megalocaria dilatata. The sequence goes on along the minus strand of CM067862.1, from coordinate 3,933,691 downwards.
ACCAAGCTAATTAAAAGCAGCCAATTGTACTTCCGATTACTCCTATAGTTAGCAACTAAAGAAACTTTTCCCGAATTCAAGCCATATCCTATTATGCCGAAAAATGGTAAATACTTAGCATATACATTGTGAATAATAACTATTGGGACATAGGTTAAGTCTAGGTTATTTGAATCAAAATACGGCGATTGGACCAAATATGCCTTAATTGTCGTGAAAAAGATTCAGGGCATTAAAGATGAATTTCTGTTTTCGTGTTTTGCCACTAATTTCACAGTTTATTTGTCAATTATTATCAAAATCGCCAGAGAGGCATTACTTTGAACGAGAAATATTATACTAATTGACAAAGAAACTTCAACACCCCCAGAAGGAGTTCTTTAAATTTTAATTTTTTTTTGGTAAAACATAGATAGTATAGCAAGGAGTAAATGTTAAAAATTTGAAGAAAAAAATCGTGAAAGTCTTTTCATGTAAACATTTTTTGTTACTTAAATATGTAGTCGTTTTTTTGCAAATTTTTTAAATTTTACAACAAACCAGCTGTTCGACGAGATCCAAAGTCGATGTTTAATTTTTGTTAAAATGCCTAGAGCAGGTGTGCGCGGAATTTATCGCCAGCTAAGTGAATTTGAAAGAGGTCAAATTATTGGTCTACGGGAGGCGGGGTTGTCATTTCGAGAAATCGCTAACCGTACGATTAGAAATCCAACTACTGTTATGAGATGTTGTCAACCGTGGTTTGATAATGCCGAAAATCGAAGAAGAATAGGCACCGGACGTCGAAGGGGCACAAATGAAGTTCAAGATCGACGTCTAAGACTTATGGCTATTAGAGACTGATTTGCGAAAACTCGACCTTAGGCTGATCAGTGCCTTTCTGTAACGTGAATTCTACCAGGAAATGTTATTCGGCAAATGAGCATAGCTCTTATCCAAGTGACTACTCAGCAGCCTCCACAGTCCACCCCAAGAGGTAGAAAGTAAGATAAGGATTACGCCATATCATCGCGCGAAGCGAGAACCCCTCCGAAGAGGTGAACCCACCAGCTTCCAGTTTGGGCCCCGACTCGAAAGCCAGAACCATCTGACTGGTAGCAGCGAAGTACTATTCAACCTCAACTGGCTCTACAAGTCGGTACCCGAGTTGGTTTGTGACGCAACTCACCCGCCGGCGGGAATTCTTATCCATCCATCCGAACGCAGTCCCATGAATTAAGATAATCCCAAGATTGATGACTACTATTAATCCTAGTACGAGCACCGTCTAGCGGCCTGCACGTCCTGACTCACCGAACCCATGTGAAGTCATTTGATTGATCCTGGCGTCAAGCACTAATCGCAGAGCCATTTCATTAGAATATCCCGAACATGGGGGTCTGCGAACAGATAAACGAAATACCCCCCTAGTCCAGCATGCGGACTTTCAACCACTGCCCACTCGGGTCCAACACTAATGGGGTGGCCAGGTGCTACAAGTAACACCTGTGGGCAAACCACCCTCCCGAGGTAACGCAGTATGCTACATAACGCACTCGGCCAGAAAAATCCGGATATTAATACTGCGATAGGGTACAGTACGCCAGTTTCAAGGGAGAAGCCCTGTGCTGCGACAGACTCCCTGTCACTGAGTTAATCAACCGGCTCAGCCCTCTATTTTACCAGAACGGCAAAACTAGGGCCCCATTCGTAGATCTTCCACCATACAGGTCCAGTGACTGGCGCGAATGGCATTATGTTGGGGACTTAACCCTCCATTTTGCCGGGACGAAACTAGGGTCCTAGTCCTGACTAAAATTTCAATCATTTACGCCTTGCTATACTTTCTATGTTTTACCAAAAAAAATTAAAATTTAAACAGTTTTTTCTGGGTGTTGCAGTTTCTCTGTCAGTTAGTATATTTCACGTATTACTTTACTTTTTATATTATGGGGCGCCACGTGAATTATTTCTGCTAATGAAATTAAATGGTAGCTTTTTTGACGAAGCTTGATAGATTTTGATTAGGAAATACGAGGTGAAAATAATTTTTACGTAATATTGATACTCTTGTTGGAATACGATTATTTCTCACTCGCCTTTGAGAAAAACTCATTTGAAGAGTTCATTGCCTCATAAGCGGATTTCAAATAACAGACAATAATAACTTCTAACATAAGGCATCTAATTCAACAGTAATTAGCCGCATTTTGTATTATTTCATCAGGACTTTTTGCTGGCCCTTCAAAATCACTTCCTCTGCCAATCCATCGATGAGGAAATATGTCACTTAAATGATTTCTAACAATTAATGGGAAATGGGGTGGAGTTCCATCCTGCACGCATTTTCGTTCTTACATCTAGTGACAATGCGTTCAAAATATCGTTTAAAGTATCTCGCTAAAAGAAAATAAATAAGAATCTTCATTTAAATTTGGAGGAAGAACATATGGCCCCAACAGATGGTCGCCTATAATGCAACACAAAATATTCAATTTAAACTTATGCCGAAAATGTCTTCTTTTACAGCATGCAGGTATTTTCTCCTGAGTAATGATTGTTTCTCCAATTCAATACCCCCACGTCTGGTGAAAGTGACTCCATCGGTGAACATAATATTCTCAATAAAATTTCGATTTTCACTATGCTTGTTGAGAATAAGAACTGTAACTGTCGTGACAGATCTCTTGGAGGCAAATTTTGAACAGGAGCGAAATGGTAAGGGTGAAGCTCTCCTTTTTTTAGAATTCTAATAATTGATGACCAACTTACTCCTGTTGCTGCTGCCGGTTGATGTGAACTCACTTCGGGATTTACATCTACACGAACCATAAATTCGTTGTCTTCATTAGGTATCATTCGTTTCGAACGACCACCCAGATTTTTAATACCAAACGAGCCAGTTTCACCCGAACGATGAATTAAATTTGAAAAATTTTTATGATTTGGTCGCCTCCTGTCTGGATATAAAAAGTCAAACCATATAGCTGCAGAACGATTGCAAAAGTTTTCTGGTGCACATACACAAATCATATCCCTTATTACTTTATTCGTAAAATGATTGTGGCGAGGCATTTTAAGCCAAAAAGCTTTAAAAAATGCAACAATAAACTATAATCTCACAGCAGAAATACTTCACTGAGAAGAAATGCCATTTACCAGCAACATATTCATGACAGTTCAAAACATACTTTTCATGAATGAAGTAATATTTGAAATCCCCTTCTGAGACAATGAACACTTGAATTGCATATTCTCGAAAACGGGTAAATTATCATGTTTGAACAAGAATACTTTCTAATCAAGATCACTATCAAGTTTCGTAAAAAAGCTACCTCTTGATTTCATTATCAGGAATTATTCACGATCCTCATCCTCATCCAAAGTTATGCCTCTGAGCCGATTTTGAAAATAATTAAGAAATGAGCAGTGAAATTATTAGCAAAAAATGAAAAAAAATCAAATTGAATGCCCTACATATTTTTCCACAGCAATATTTTATCGAGACATATTCGGTTTAAATGTCATATTTTGGTCCAAATAATCTGTTCTTAGCCTATGTCCCGATAGTTATGATTCATCTTTATACAAATTAATTAGTGTAACGGCGCATATATTATCCAAACATCTGAGGAGTATGAATTATGGTAAAAAAAAGTATTCTTATCAGGACATTGCAACTTGCATCTCTGAAACAGTTCTCAACTTAAATTGAGTTGAATAAGCATCATTGACGGTCGGAACATAAGCATGTTCCGAAGCTTGTTGGCTTCTTATCATTGCAATGCTCTAATACCCAAGGAATGCAACTTAACCGAACATATATATTTGCCACGCCTAGGAACGCCAAAGCTTTCACCAAACACTAGCGTCACCTATGGACGTGAAACACATATACAGCATACCCCACCAAGCCAGTTCAAAACAGTGCACTAAACTCCAGATTACTTCTGCGGTAACCAACTGAAGAAATCTTCCTCATTCTCAAGTCATATTATGCTAAAAAATTATGAATATTTAGCAATTATTCCAACTAATTTGTATATAGACTAAATATTTAACATTTCTTGACATAATATAACTTGGGCATATTTAGAGCTGGTAACCGTCAAGAGTAATCAGGAGTACACCTCACTGCTTTGAATTAGTTAGATAGGGAGTATGCTTGGTATGTATAAATACTTTCACAGATCGCGCTAGTGTTTGTAAAAACTTTGGCGTTCCTATGCAGGAGGAATATAAGTACGCGGGTACGTTGCATGAGTTGGAAATTAGAGCATCGCACTCATGAAATATCAACAAGATTCCAAACATGCATGTATGCTGCTTATGTCCTGACGATTGACGACACCTATTCTAGTCGATTTGAGTTATGAACTGTTATACATACGTATGTTGCACTGTCCCGATTCGAAAAGCTTCATGTTACTATAGCTCATAGTTCTTACATGTTCATAGAACATATTCGCCGGTACCCCAATTCATTTGTATACAGGCTGAGCGTAGTGAATGGACCACCTGCGGGTAGCTGCAGTTCAAAAAAAAAAAAAATTTTAAGTCTAATAAAGGTTCACTGTTGGGTCAAAAAATAAAACAGTACTGTATCTAAGGTAAAATGTGTACGGAGCTGAAATTACACCAGTGTTAAGTGAGTATCCATTCATTAACTCAAGGATATTTTGCTCTAGAATATAAAGAAGGCAACGTGGCAGAACTAATTTCCCAATTGGAAGAGTTGAACGGTAGCTTGAAAGTATTAGGCAAAGAGATCAATGATAAAATAATAATCCAAAAGGAACTTACGTACCTACCAGAGAACATGAATTACTTTGTATCTGAGTCGGATTCCACCTCTGTAAACAGACACAGACAGATATCCAATGAAGATTGATGCTTGAAAAGGAAAGAATTGAAAATTCAGAGAAGGCTCATGCAGCAAGTACTATGAAAGGAAAGTACATGAGGAAAGATATAAAATATTTTCAGTGTAATGGAAATGATGAAACTGCCCATAAAGTGTGTGCAATTTCTGTAAGAAATAAGATTACTTAGTAGAAAAATATTGTTTCGAAAAACAAAAGAATGGTAAAAAACGAAATGTAAAGAAAAACGACAAATTAACAGATCAAGTACTAATATCAGAATGTGGTGTGGATATAACGGCTATAATTGTATCCGAAAATATCAGCAGAATTGGTGGATGTATACCAACTGAAAATATGTACAATGACAAAGACCAATTTATAGAAATGAAAATTTTACAAGCGAAAAGACACGTAAGAGTAGCTGACGATACATTGGTAGAATCTATGATTGTTTTGGTCTTTACTTGACGGAAATTCATCTTAAAAATATGAATAAAAACAATATTCTAATTTCCGCTAATGTTTTATTAACACTACGATCGTTACATCATACCATGACAGTATTACAAGATACTGAGTATACCATATAATAATAATAATAATAATATAGTTTATTTCTGTTAAAATAAACAAATTACATCACTGAGGTTTATAAAGATAGATATTACAACCAGTGCGTGACATTAAATTAATAATTATTCTAAAATTGTTCATTAAGAAGAAAATTAACAATAATACAGGTAAGTGAAGAACTCTAGGTAGCAGAAAAAAAAATATACATATATAATCTCATTTTTCTGTCTTTCGATGAAAATAATGAAATTCAATAATTTGGTAAGTAAATTATGTCTAATCAGGTAGGTATCAGTCACTATTTAGATAGATATATAGATATAGACAATATATACAATTTTCCAATATATATATTTTGAGATTTTACAATCCTGTATAGAAGTTTTTGTCTTATCCGGTATTTATTTATTTATTATTTTAGAGATCAAAATATTGATGTTTTAGCTATTATTTACTACGTTATTTATTAAAATTCTTGTGTCACTATTCATCCAGCATTTTATTCTCTTTTTAAATGTTTTAGTAGTTTTTATATTTCTCAAGTCTTCAGGAATTATATTAAAAATTTTTGGTGCAAGATAGTTGTAACTTCGTTGGCCTATACTTTTGTAGCATCTAGGTGGTTGGTAAGTGAGATCTCTTTTCCTGGTTGTGTAATCATGTTTAAGTGTGTTCACCGATATTTTCTTTGAAATAATGCTTGAAAGAACGTTAATAGCGTATAACTGCCTTATATCATGTACTTCTGCTATCTTGAATAACTCTTTGCTTGAAAACGTAGGCTTTTTTTTATGAATTATTTTTAAGACCCATCTCTGAATTTCCTCTAGAGGTTTTATATGGTTTCGATAAGTACCACCCCATCCCACTATGCCATAGTTGATTTGTGACTGTATCAAAGCTAGGTAGAATATTTTTAAATATTTCATATTGGTCAGATATTTACGCAAGTATTTGAATTTGAAAAGCAGACTTCTTATTTTATTCACCAAATTTTTTACGTGTTTATCCCATTTTAATTGTTGGTCAACTGTAATTCCTAGATATTTAATAGCATTTGATTCCACTATAGCTGTTCCGCTGTCAATTTCAAGTTTTCCCCAATTTGGCAGATCTGTAGTATGAGAGCTGAAAACCATATACCTTGTTTTATCAATGTTTAAGGTGAGCTTATTACTTTTGAGCCATTTATTTATTTCAATGAATCCAGTTTCTGCTTTTTTTTTCAATTCTTCCCAAGTACTTCCTTTGAACTGAACAACAGCGTCATCGGCAAAACAAATAGCTTCCTCACATTCCTTCATTTTTAGTAAACTATTTATGTAAATTAGAAATAGTATAGGTCCTAATACAGTGCCTTGCGGTACTCCATACGTTATGGTCTCCTCTGAGCTACTGGACTCCCCGATTTTTACAACTTGACGTCTATTCGACAGATAGCTCTTTAGCAACCTATAAATGGGTCCTCTGAATCCGTATGTTTTCAACTTCTTTAACAAACCAACATGGCACACAGTATCGAATGCCTTACATAAATCAACAAATATACACACAGAAGGAGTTTTTTTATCGAGGCAATCGTACAATCTGCCTGTTAATTCTCTTATAGCATCTTCTGTGGATTTTCCTTCAAGGAATCCATATTGTTTTTTGTCAATTAACCTATATTTCTTCAGATAATTCATCATACGTATTTTCACTGCTTTTTCAAAAACCTTCGCCAAGGTCGATACCAGAGAGATAGGCCTGTAGCTTGTAACCTGCGAACGGTCCCCGCTCTTAAAAAGTGGTTTGATAATCCCCATTTTTAATTTATCAGGAAAATATCCGTCTTCAAAACATTTATTAATTAAATAAGCTAACGGTACCGATATCTCATGTTTGATCTCTTTCAAAGTTTCAGATCTGAGAGAATCAGGAACTTCTGCTTTTCCAGATTTGAGTCCTGCTATGATGTTTTCCAATTCTTGAGGCTGAACAGGAATCAAATAGAAGGAATTACATTGTGTAACATCATGAACTTTAAAATCTTGTGGACATTCAATTCTATCAGCGTAAATATTACCTATGTTGCTATAATGCTTATTAAATACATTCGCCATTTCCGTTTCATCCTGTATGTGAATTCCTTCATGATTTATATGTTTTATCTCTGACTTAGAGTTGTTGGAATTTCCACATATATTTCTCATGCATCCCCATACACCTTTCGAGTTATATTGATTAGTATCGACAATTTTTTGTACGTAATCTTTCCTTGAATTTTTTATTAATATTTTGACCTCATCTCTATATTTAGTATATTGTGATTTCAATATTTCGTCATTTGGACTATTTTTTGACCGTCTATAGAGTTCATTCTTTTTATTAATTGCTTTCAATATAGAAGGGGTGATCCATTTTTTACGAATGACTTTATTTTTTTTTAGTTTAACTGATTGTGTGTTATTTGCTATATGTTGTTTTAAAGTTTCAATAAAGATGTTAGTAATAATGTTTATATCGTTTTCCCCATACATTCGTGACCACGACTCCCTCTTAAGATCCTCTATCAATCTTGAGTAGTCAATATAATCCTTCATTTTCTTTCTCCCGTCCCCACGTACGAAATTTTTATTGACTGAGTCTATAGTCAACACGGTCGGAAAATGATCGGTTATTAGGTATTGTAAAATGTAACCCTCTACACGTTCTAATGACTTCACAAGGTGTTCTCTTTTCAAAAATATATGATCTATGCAACTATTTCCTCCTGGTCTTGTGCACTCATTTATTATAGATATGAATCCAAAAGAATATAAGATATTTTTATATTCATCAACATACTCGTCATTTGATAGTAAATTAATATTCATATCTCCTATCAACACGTGATTTTTATGCTGGTACATATTTTCCAGATAAGTGTAAAGATCCTTACTAAAGGACCCCACACATGTTTGGGGCGATCTATAAATAGCTGTCAATTTGAGGCTATTTTCTCCGACGATATCAATTTCTACAGACTCACTCTCACCCAAAGTTAATATTCTGTGATTATACCCCATATTTTCCTTCAGGTAAACTAAGACGCCATCGTTTTTATTCAATGATCCTCCACTATAAATAGTTCGGTATCCATTAATGTTGAAAATTTCTAAATTAGTTATTTGAAAAGTTTCTGACAAAACAATTATATCAAATTTCATAGAAATTCTTTCCAACAGGACCAATAATTCATCAAAATTTTTTGAGATACTTCTAATATTCATATGAAATATTTTAAGTTCTTCATGCATACTATTTTTCCCAAATGTACTGACATCCTCCACTATCTTTGTCTGATAACTTCCCTCCCGATACTCCCTGAGAAATGGATCCATGATCCCATAAATGAACAAACAAAATGAAAGAAAAACAATCAAAACACAAAACAAATGAACTACATACTATTTCTACCTCGTCGATCCAGTTCTAAGTTTCATTCCCAATGAACAAGAACTTCATTTTATAGTACATGGATATAATAAAAAAAGAAGAGGGGGTGAAGAGAGTTTTACAATACTTTTGGGAAACTGAAAAATGGTTCAAAAAAGATTCAACAAAGGGGAGTTACTTAATTCTGTTTGGTTATTCAATAATATTTTTCTTTTATGATATCTATTAATTTCTAAAGTTTCTAACAAGTTTAATCTAAAACTTTTGTTTTCTGAGTGTAAAATTTCAAAGTTACTATTAAAACTATGTCCTGTGTCTAGAAGGTGCTCTGCGTAGGTTGAATTTACCTTTTTGTTACAATAGCATTTTTCATGTTCCCTGAGTCTCGTATGGAACGATCTTCCTGTCTGACCAACATATACAAAATGGCAAGTACCGCAAGTTAACTTATAAACACCTGATGTCTTGTTCTTAGATGTTTTATCTTTATTATTTTTTTATTAGTTTTCCTGGGGAATTATTCGTTTCATAAGAAATTCTAAAATTGTGATTCTTCTTAAATATCTAGCTACCTTTTCTGTTTTTGGTCCCAAGTATGTCAACGAAATGTATTTACTTTCAATTGGATCATTATTTATGGGATATACTAATTTCAAGGCCAGCTTTAATTGTATTTTTGTGAAAAGATTCTCAATCATCGGGACGTTGAAACCGTTGTTCAACGCAATCTGTTTGATAATGTTATATTCTTTGTCAAAATTCTCACGTGACATGGATATGTTGGCTAATCTATATAATATACTATTGTATGCTGCTAATTTTTGTGAGGATGGGTGGTTTGATGTGAAGTGAATTGTGCTATCTGTATGGGTTGGTTTCCGGTATATTGAAAAAACGTGTTTATTATTAATTTTTGTGATAGTTAAGTCTAAAAAGTTTATACTATTGTTTTTTTCCCCTTCATAAGTGAATTATGGTTGGGGATAATTTGTTTATGAAATCTACAAACAAAGAAAATTGTCTATCAGTGCCATTGAATAAACATAGAACGTCGTCGACATTATTGGTATAGATATGTCGACGACGTTCTATGTTTATTCAATGGCACTGATAGACAATTTTCTTTGTTTGTGGATTTCATAAACAAATTATCCCCAACCATACAATTCACTTATGAAGGGGAAAAAACAATAGTATACACATTTTAGACTTAACTATCACAAAAATTAATAATAAACACGTTTTTTCAATATACCGGAAACCAACCCATACAGATAGCACAATTCACTTCACATCAAACCACCCATACTCACAAAAATTAGCAGCATACCAAAAGCATGTTATATAGATTAGCCAACATACCCATGTCATGTGAGAATTTTGACAAAGAATATAACATTATCAAACAGATTGCGTTGAACAACGGTTTCAACGTCCCGATGATTGAGAATCTTTTCACAAAAATACAATTAAAGCTGGCCTTGAAATTAGTATATCCCATAAATAATGATCCAATTGAAAGTAAATACATTTCGTTGACATACTTGGGACCAAAAACAGAAAAGGTAGCTAGATATTTAAAGAAAAATCACAATTTTAGAATTTCTTATAAAACGAATAATTCCCTAGGAGAACTAATAAAAAATAATAAATATAAAACATCTAAGAACAAGAAATCAGGTGTTTATAAGTTAACTTGCGGTACTTGCCATTTTGTATATGTTGGTCACACAGGAAGATCGTTCCAGAAGAGACTCAGGGAACATGAAAAATGCTATTGTAACAAAAAGGGAAATTCAACCTACGCAGAGCACCTTCTAGACACAGGACATAGTTTTAATAGTAACTTTGAAATTTTACACTCAGAAAACAAAAGTTTTAGATTAAACTTGTTAGAAACTTTAGAAGTTAATAGATATCATAAAAGAAAAATATTATTGAATAACCAAACAGAATTAAGTAACTCCCCTTTGTTGAATCTTTTTTGAACCATTTTTCAGTTTCCCAAAAGTATTGTAAAACTCTCTTCACCCCCTCTTCTATTTTTGTTATATCCATGTACTATAAAATGAAGTTCTTGTTCATGGTATACTCAGTATCTTGTAATACTCACCTGAAGAAGTCATGGTATGACGTAACGATCGTAGTGTTAATAAAACATTAGCGGAAATTAGAATATTGTTTTTATTCATGCATTGGTAGAAGTTAGAGGAGTTGAAAGAATACAACTAGATGTTTTGGATGGAAAAAAGTAGGTAAGAATGAACTTGCTTAGTGTATTTGTTGAAAGGCTAACCGTATTGCTTTATTCATTAAGTATCTTATTAGATTAGGGTTTTCGAATGCATTCAAATAAAACAAGTGTGAATTGAAAAATAGAAATGGCAAAATAGTGGCATTAGCAAGAAAGAAAGGAAAACTTTTTCATAATATATTCGCAGTATACACGAACAAAAGCAGATTTCATATTATGAGTATCAAACGCATCAATTGTCGTCGGTAGACCTACCCAGTGATCCTTGTAGCAGCTCATAAAACACCATACCCAGCTGGTACCATGAAACACACAGCATGATCTTCGCGCCATGAATAATCGGCTTGACAGTTGATGATGCATCCATACGTTGTCAGACGATTTGGATTATCGGAATGAATCCACTTTTCATCGCCAGACACAATTCGATGCAGAAACCTCTTTCTTTTTTGCCATTTTGTTCACACATAAAAAAACGGCGTTCGACACCTCTTGGCTTCAGTTCATAGCACCCAATTTCCTACGTTTCGAATCATCCCCATTGCTTTAAAACCATGTCAAACGGCTGGTTGAGTGACTCCAAGTATTTCTGCGAATTCCTCTTGCGTTTGTGATAGATCTTCATCGAGCCTTGCTTCTAATTCTTCATCCTTAAACTTTGGTGGCGCTCCGGCAAGTTCTTCGTCTTCCAAATCAAACGTTCTGACACCTTCGTTCAGATACAGCACGGTCACCATAAACATTCACTAAAGTACGATGATTTTCGCAGCCTTTCTCTTTATTTCGAAGTGAAACTTCCCACAAAAACCCATTATTCGGTACAAAAGTTGACACTTTCAGAGCAAGGAAAATGTTAAGCCTTGTCTTCGTCAATGAAAAAGTTCAAACAATGTGTGATAGTGAGGGAGGAAATAATACATGAAACAGGTTGTTTATACAGTACTCAGCAAAATGGACGAGCAGAAAGAGTTCGTAAGAACACTTCTGCACAGTTCTAGATAAGATAAAGATTTTTGGGCAGAAGCAGCTAACGCAGCTGTGTATACATAAGTAGAGGAGGAACTTCGCCAGCAATGGAAACTGGGCGGATTGAGTAGTTAAGTTGAAGTTGCTGCCGGTCCCAAGCCCGGATAAAGGAGGAGAGTTCTTAGGTAAGGTTAGCTTCCTGCCTAAGGTAAAATCGCCTATTGCTCACAGAAATGAAGGTCAAGCCTCGGATACTGGACGGATTTTGGAGACGAAACAAGCGCGAAAAAGGAATAAACGAAAACGGAAAATCACTAGAATAGCTTGCTGGAATATTACTTCATGGAATGGAAGGGATCAAGAAATTCTTTTAGAGATGAATAAGTATAAGGTGGGCATATTTGGACTTTCTGAGACAAACGTAAAGGTCAGGGTACTACAAAATATGAGAACTACATGTTGTGTTATAGTGGAAAGCCAAAACACGAACGAGCCCACTCAGGAGTTGGTATACTTCTACATGAAAAATACGTTGATTTAATAGAAACCATCGACTACGTAAGTGACAGAATACTAAGGGTGACAATATCTTCCCCAAGGGACATCTACATCTTGTGAGCATCTACGCCCCGGATATGTCAAAGCCAAGAGATGAATCAGATAGTTTCTATAGACAGCTACAAAACACCATCAACAAAATTGACAACAACGGAAGAATAATACTTCTCGGTGACTTCAATGCGAGGATCGGATCGGAGGAAATTGCTGGAGTGAAACAACGATTTAATGAATCCGTGTTGAATGAAAATGGACACCTACTGAACGATTTCTGTGCAAGAAACGAGATGAGAATAAACAACACGTATTTTCCACACAGAGATCAACATAAGTACACCTTCTGCAACACTGGGGGACAAAAGTCTATAATAGACTTTATAATAACTAATAGATGTTTCACATAGGATGAGATACAGGATGTAAGGGTTCTAACCTGTGCCAATACTGGAACAGATCACAACCTAGTTCTCGGAAAATTCTTTTTGGAAAACCATCGCAAAACGAAGCTAACAATCATAGTCGAAAAATATAACATGGAATCATTTGACTACGACACCACCAGAAATCTGTATGAATGCAGGCTAAATCAAAAACTTAGAGCAGAGACCACAACAGGAGAAAGCGTGGAGGGTATCTGGAATATTATTAAAAGATGCATACACGAAGCGGCCGAAGAAACGATAGGAAAAAGGAAGGTTAATCTGAATTCGAGAAATAACACCAAACCCTGGTTCAGTCATCATGTGAAGGTACTTGCGGAGGAAAAGAAGAAAAGTTATTTACGTTATAAAAGTGCCCCAACCGAAGAGAATTATACCATATATAGAGAAACAAGGAATAGGGTCAATTTTGAGATCAGGAAAATAAAAAGAGAACATTGGGAGAACTTCAATGTCGACATGGAACATGATATATATGGAGCACAAAGAAAAATCTGGAAAATGCTCAAGAACAGAAAAAAGCCCGTAAACGAGTACATCCAAACTAAAAACGTTCCTTCACATGAGTGGGAAACATATTTTAGAAAACTTTACGGAAGCGATGATCAAGAAGCTCAGAGAAATGCACCGGAGGAAGAGACGACAGATGAAGTGACGATTACTCAGGAGAACATTGAGATGAAGATGAAAAAACTGAAAAACCGAAAGTCACCAGGAGTTGATGAGATATCCAACGAACTTTTGAAATATGGCGGACAAGAACTAGCAGAAAAGCTAACCGAACTATTCAACAAGATAATGGCTACATCTGAGAGCATCAAGATACCGATCTTCAAAAAGGTACAAAAAACCAACCCGGAGAATTACAGAGGAATTAGCCTACTCTGCACCAGCATGAAACTGTTCACCAGCATAATCAAAGATATCCTTCAGGATGCCATAAAGAATAGAGATGAGCAACAGGGATTTAGGAAAAATAGACCGACGCACTGTTCATTTTGAAACAGGTGAAAGAGAAGGCCATCGAGTACAGCTATCCAACATATGTATGTTTCATTGACTTGACAGAGGCATTTGACAGAATAAAACTTCAGCATGTTATCCAAATATTGAGGCAAAAACGAATACCAAACGCAACAATAAACGTCATCAGGAATCTGAATATAGACAATACAACAAGAATAACAGTTAACAACAAAACAACTGAAGATATACCAACACCAGCCGGTATTAGGCAAGGGGGTAGCCTCAGCCCATTCCTTTTTAATCTTGTCATGGATGAAATCATACAAGAAATAATATCTATGAAGATGGGATACAGATTGAGCGGCAAACCAATCGGCATGGTTGCGCGGATGACGCAGTTATTCTAGCGGAAACCGAAGACGACTTACAAAGACAAATACAAAAGTTTTATCAGATCAGCAGAAATTACAACATGTCCATATCTATTGAAAAAACGAAATGTATGACATTTTCGAAGGAACCATCAAGATGTAAAATAGTTATAGATGGTAAGATAATGGAACAAGTGATGAAGTTCCGTTACCTAGGAGCCGACATAGCCAGCAATCATAATCCGATAGAGGACATCAAGTCACAGGTCAACAAGGCCTCAGTAATATCCGGCTGTCTAAGAGAAGTTGTTTGGGCAAACAAGCATATGCATGTCGATGGAAGAGAGCGAATATATAAATCCTGCGTTAGGCCGGTCCTGACCTATGGTATCGAGACTCGAGCTGACATGAATAAGACGAAAAACATCCTAAGAACAGCGGAGATGAAAATTCTCAGAACCATCGCAGGAAAAACATTAAGAGACAGAGTTAGAAACAGCGATATAAGATCTCTCTGTAAAGTTGAAGATATAGTGAGATGGGGAAGGAAGAGGAGAATATATTGGCGAGACCACGTAGAAAGAATGGATCACAATAGACTAGCATACATCGCAAGGGACGGAAAACCAGCAAGCAGAAGGCCATTGGAAGACCACCCAAACGATGGAAGGATAGCTGGAGTTCAATCTCCCAGGAAGCCGCTTCCTAAGGGGGAGACCTTCACAGTGAACAGACCTTAAGGTCTAGAAGAAGAACTAGTCCACCAACGAAAAACACACCATACGGGTTCAATATATAGCCAAAAATTCAGTTCTTTGAAGAGTGATGAAGCAGGGGAAGTATTCACATCATAAAATATAAAATACTATAATTGGATGTCAAAAATGTGTTTATTGTATTTGTTGGGAATTGGATTTGTTGGTTTGTGATTTCCAGCAAGAACAAAGCGAAGAATTTCATGACTTGTATGCACTAGTTGACAAATTGGGTATATTTCGAGTCTTGTTGACGGCGAAAAATCATTATGGTTGCAAATCAGATGTTTATGACTTCTGGACAAACTGTGACAGGGTTATCAACCTAAATAAATCATTTTACAGGCTTAAATAATCCTGTAAGAAGGTAACTTAATCAAACAAGAAGCCTGGTAGGTCTGAAAATGATTTTTGTTTCTATTTCGAAATTTGTGATAAATTTAGAATATTTCTTCTACTTTATGTGGATGATGTGTTAATTATAGGATCTGAATTAGAGGAAATTTTGAAGGTGACAATCATGTTCAAACCAAATTTCAAAACGAAAGATCTAGGACTGATTAAATGAATGAACTATGCGGTTGGCTCAAGGTGAAACATTATAACAATTTTATTTAAAAGAATTCACACAGTTTTTATGTTTCACAATTTACTCAGGTTCCTTTTTGACCTCCTGTGAAGATGATTGAAAGATCGATACACGTGTCCGGATTCTGAACAAACATAAAAACTGTGGAAATTTTTTTTAAATAAAATTGATATATAACTAGTTTCGAAGTATTTAGTAAAATTTAGCATAACTTAGATTAGGGAATATTTAAGACAGAAGAATTATTTAAAAGCGAGTTCTGAATACGTTTCAAATTTTAGATTGTAAAAACATTAATACATCTTGGGACTTTAATTTCGACGACAAAATATTTAAAGTCGGAAACTCTGATAAAAAATTGATAAAACGTTGTAGAAAAACAGTTGGTAACGTGATATAAACTCTGTCAGAAACACTAGCTGTGAGGTTATAATTATTTAATAGTGGTAGATTACTGTGAATTATCAAAGACGGCGACAAGTGTACTGATATATGATTGTATAACAATTCTAAATTCATCTAAACGAGTTTAGAATTGAAATTATAAATTTCCGTCAAGTAAAAAATCATAGAGTTTAGAATTGTTTTACAGATTGCAGAACTTTCTATCCATAGCTCACACTTACCAATGTTATTTGATACAGCTTAGACAAATTAATTTATTTGAAAATCTATCAACTCACATTCGATACCATATCTATTCATGAATACTATAAAAGAAACGCATTGAAAAATGCCTTCATTTGAACTCTTGTCCCCAAAAAGTACCGAAGGGGATATATTTTTTTTTATTAAGAAAACTGTCGAATATCTTGAAAACTGAGGTACTTTGATAAACATAACACATATTTTTCTAAACTTCTACAATATCCTCTACCTGCAGGCATCCGATTATCCATTTATTATCTGTATATGCTAAATATTCAGTATTTTTCTGCATAATATATGACTTGAGCATCAGGAAGATTTCTTATGTAAGAAACTGTAGGAGTAATCTGGAATACATTTCACTACTTTAAATTTGCTCAGTAGGGTATGCTGTGTAAGTGTACTCCCGAGCATAGATGAGGCTAGTGTTTGGTAATAACTTTGACGTTTCTATGCGGGGTGAATATTGGTCCCCGAGATCGTTGCGTTAGTTGGCTATCTGAACATTGCACTGATGAGAGTCAACAAGCTTCGAAACATGAATGTTTGCTACTTCTGTCCTGTGATCGACGATACTTATTCGGGCCGATTCAAGTTGTGAACTGTTGCACAGATGTAAGTTTCACTGTCCCGATTCAAAGAACTTTCTGTTACCATAGCTCATACTCCTCAGATGTTTGGATAGCATATCCGCCGGTACTTCAATTGTAATGTCTTCTGGTGATGCGTTATTTGTTTGATTCGTTTTTTCTTGATTGAGTATTTTCAATTGTTTTGTTGTGACATAAGATAATATTTTGGTTTCGAATTTTAACCCATTAACGCCCAAATTTTTGTTTTTTTAATTTTACTTGGATATTTGTATATGTTGCATAAAAAAGCCCTTCTTCATGGTTCCAAGAATTAAAGAGAAGAAGACCTAAGCAGAAAAAAAAGCTGTCCTCATTTGAGGACGCTGGGCTGTTCCATGATTTATTTTCTCAAGAAATATTACAAATTCTTATACTTAATTTATATACAATTCCCAGTTTTAAATGATCTTGAATAGGTAATTTCACTTATATATAAATATTATCACTATTTCAATAATATATTGTGGTGTTTTGGAAAACAGGTAATGCATAAGGTCACTCCCCATTGCACACAAAATGTCCTAGGTTTTTCACAGCACCTTTCAAATTGACAGCTGATTCACTATATCTAACATCATAGAACACTTGACTTTTTGAGGTGGTAGCAAGATAAGGGACGTCCCTTAAAAACTCGTCTTCCATAACCCAGTTTGAGGTACGGCAACTTGGCGTCTGAAATCCTTTATGGAAATCGATTGGCTCCCATGTATTTGCCAATAGATGCATTGACATTGCCATGTCAATCATTCTTTTGAAGAGGCACCAGTACCACTTTTTCCCCTCACAGATATGGAATCCTTTCCTGGAAGCCAATCGTGATGGTCAACACCTCCCATATATTTATTATTGTTGTTCACTACGAGTGGTTGCGGAACAGCCACTTTCTCCTTCTTTTCTCGACTCCATCATTGAACATTGACAAATTGTTCCATTGAGTCGAAATTAGTTCCCAAAGACTAGTCGTCTTATGAAAATTATCTTCAGCGATGTGCTGTAGAGGGGGCAAGTTCTAGATTGGAAGCTGTTTCTTCAATGACACAGTCTGAGTTATATCTCCAGTTGATATTCTGTTCGTGAGTAATCTTCTTTTCAGCGCTGCAAGAGATATATCATTTTCATCAGATTCTTCTGCATTCGACACTTGAACCTCTACATGGCCTACTACATTTTCTTCAGGAAAATTGAAAGCGTTGTCAACAATATCATCTTCGTCAGTAAGTTCATCAACATCTGGTGGAAGGGCCAAAATATCAATATCTCATTGCGTTGATGAAGCATACTCCAAAACCTCTTCCATTGACTTGAACACGTATTTAGAATGGCTCATTTCGAAGGTTGTGAAGCACCTGAAGTGACACCACCAATGTAGTAGTCAAAGCCCAGTGTCCTATTTTGAGGACACATACTTTGTCATCACTTCATGAAAAAAGTGATGCAAAATTACTGAATAGCATATAACCCTAATGATTTTACTACTCTGAAGAAATCATTTACAGAGATGAAACTATTTACCAGTAAAAATTTTTTTTTGAATTACACTGTTCATTTCGGCGATGAATGTATCGACAAAAGTGTCAAATTCGAAGAGGCACAATTCCACAGAACGAACGATTTTTCAGTCGAAATTTCTCAGAGTATTTCAAAATAGTTTCGAATGAACCATCAAATATGTAAACATAACTAGAGTAGCCCCATCTATCCTTAATTGCATTAAATAATCGCCGTCCTCAAAAGAGGACGCTGGGCGCTAATGGGTTAATACGAGTTAAGATCGGATCGTAGCCGAGGAATTCCAGATGAATTTCAATTCTTTTGTGTGATATCACCAAACCTTCAACATCCACCCGATTGAAGAAGACTCCGAAACCAATGACTTCAACTCAGAAGGAAGTTCACCCTACTTTAGGATGCAAATCTTGATATGAGTTCATCCAACCTATCCACAAACCATTCCCAACCTAAACAGTACTTCCTGAATGACAGAAAACAATAAATCTCAAGAATTGGAGATAATTGCTGAAGATACAATAATCAATAAGGGATGAATAACTCAAATACTGTAGAAAAAAGTTGATAATACTAAATTCGATAACAGAATATTATCCTGGTCAAAACGTATATATTTTTATAAAGCTGATAATTTGTTAGTACATCTTCAAGAAAGACTAACCTTAGATTTGACTTATGCATTGAACTTCTCGATTCGATCAAAACTAAAAGAGGACAGCTTTCCAAAACCCATCAGACTTGCCTACAATCGAAGAATACTGCAGGAAGAAAGAATGAAAATTATCTATCTTTTAATAATTTCAATGTCAATCAATCTTTTATACAAAAAACAAGATATTCGAAAGTTAGCCCTGAAAACATTTCAGATAGGAATTTTAGAACCTTATATTAGTGATTTTGAAGCAGTAAGCATCGGGGAATGTGTAAATTAGGTGCTAATTTTCTAACAATAGAAAACAAGAATGCGAAATCATTGGAAGAATATATTTGTCACCTAGAATCAATATTTTAAAAATCTAAGGATTTAATCTTAAAATTGAACTGGATGAATGTATATTTTCAAGAACGTAGAATTTTTAGGACATACTGAAACTCTCGGATGAATGTGGATGTTGCGAGGAAGCTTCCACCTCTTAGTTCGGGAGACGGCGTTTCGTTTCCGAGCATGTGCATCTGAAACTCATCAGACAGGCTTGATGCGCAGGCTCTGCCTGTGACGCCGGTGACCATGCGTCCGATTGGAACGCTGGTCGTTAAACGCGGTGCCTTTACTCTATTTGAACCTGGCGGGGACGGTTAGTCACGAATTTGTTGACTGGTCGGGTCCTCTATCGGTACGCCATTCAAACTAAGACAGAGCAAGGCAGGTTTCTGGGCGAGGAGCGAAGAAGTTGTTCACACAATTCAATAACACCTAAGGGATGATCATCTAACCTTCAAAATTGAAAATGATAGAAAAGTACTACATGAATAAAATAGTGTGCATCTAACTTCATCCTTGTACATGATGAGGTCATAATTCAAACCCATTCTGAAATAACAGGAATACGCTTAATTTGATCTACATAAAAAAACCCTGTGGCACATATACACCCTATATATTGTTAGACATTCATTAAAAAGGGCCTCAGATTTACCTTGCCCTTAGGATCTCCAGTTATTTTAAGCCGCAACTGAACTCTACAGTACAATCAAGTAATCATGTGCCTTACAAGTGAATTAAACGATAACAAACTAGATTTTTTTTTTGCTGAATGACTGGAAATTATTTTTATACCTTGTTGCAAAGTATATTTAAATAATTAACCTTTCCTTATTCAATTTGGAGACGTAAATCAAAACATGTCCCCCAAGAGAAAATTTAGCTGTTTTAAAAATTTCTCAGAGCTCCAAAGGGAATATTCAGGGTGACGTTTTCTTACTGTAAACCTTGTATATATAATAAAACAAAATACAGCGCGCCGACAACACATTTTCTTTTCATAATTACTACTTGTATAAAATACCATACAACAGTTTCATCATGTAGCATTTATGTATATAAAGTTCAAATTCCATATATTTGTCTAAATCTATTAACTGTTAATGATATAGTATAATGGAAGAAATATGCCAGAGGAAAATTTTTTTGTTAAGTTATCGTACATTCTAAAAACAAATTGATTTTGTGACTTAATATGAGTTTAATTACTTGGACTAATTATACTTACGCAATAATTAATATGAATGCATGAGGATGTCAAGTGTGCCATTTCTGAAAAAAAATTATATTTCAATATATGTAAGAAATTTTACAAAGCATAAATGTTGAAGTGTTGCCTAACTGTTTATTGATTTCTTTTTTTGTTCATTCATAGACACGTGGAATCAAATTATAATTTTTGACTGTCAGTAAATTTTCTAATTCCCGAATTGGAAAGACTTACTAACGACGTTCCAGTTTTTTGGGAATATTTCCATTTTCTTAAGATGTAACGCTCAACTATATTTACGCAATAAGGAACATGCAAATAAATCAGAAAGAACAATCAGATAATCGCAGCAAAATAAGAAATAACACTTTGGAATCGATTTGATGGGAAGAGTGTTGAGGTATAATTGAATTACTCAAAAGTTCCTAATTTGTTAAACAATCACGAAAATATTATATAATAACCAAAATAGATGAAACTGTTGATTAAGGAATTTCGTGAATTGTCGAGAAGTAACTAGTAAAAAATAAAAATTCCATCACCAGACAACTGAAAACCTAACAGTGGTACAGTGGTATTTAAACAAAAGTTATAAATATTTTGAATATTTCAATTGATTCTAGGTAACACCTAATAGTGGTACAGAGGTTCACAATCGGAACGTGATAAAAAACCGTGTTGAAAAAGAGGGGCCTTCTAACAGATATCGGAATGTCGGCAATCGACAAAGAAGGTTGTTAAATAGATGTTACCCATTCAAAAAACTCAAATACTTTTTGGGGTCACATAGCTCCGTACAGTCATTCATTATTTTTACATTATTTTGTTGTACATCTCAAATATTTGGATTTACATAGCTCCGTACATTGATTCATAATTTTTTACAATATTTTTATTGTAAACTAATTTGAAAATTTCAATAATCAAGTTTCTTTTCTTTTGAATCTACATGTAAAATTTTTGTCGAAAGGAATTACTGTTTTGTAAAGAATGAGTGACAAAAGTTGAATTTTTGATTACTTTTCATTAAATTCATTTTATGATTATTGTTGTTGTGTGTATTGCATTTTACATTATTGTTATTGTGAAATCATTTGAATAAGTTCACAATAACAATAATGTAAAAATAATGAATGACTGTACGGAGCTATGTAAATCGAAAATATTTAAGATATTTAAAAAGTAACATCTGTTTAAAACCTTTTTCAACGAACATAAAATGAATTTAATGAGAAGTAAACAAAAATTCAACTTTTATCACTCATTCTTTAGAAAACAGTAATTCCTTTCGACAAAAATTTTACATGTAGATTCAAAAGAAAAGAAACTTGATTATTGAAATTTTCAAATTAACTCACAATAAAAATAATGTAAAAAATAATGAATGAATGTACGGAGCTATGTAAATCCAAATATTTGAGATATACAACAAAATAATGTAAAAATAATGAATGATTGTACGGAGCTATGTAACCCCAAAAATTATTTGAGATATTTAAATGGGTACCTTCTTTGTCGATTGCCGACATTATCTGTTAGAACGACGATGCCGACGATATCTGTTAGAAGGCCCCTCTTTTTTAACCCGGTTTTTTATCACGTTCCGTTTGTAAACCTCTGTACCAATATTAGATGTTACCTAGAATCTATTGAAATATCCAAAATATTCATCACTTTTGTTTAAATACCTCTGTACCACTGTTAGGTCTTCAGTTGTCTGATGATGGGATAGTTCATTTCCCGAAACTCGAGTCACAAGAAAATGTGTAATACATATATATTTTTATTTGTAGTAAAACATAGTAATTTCCACAATTTGCTTTAAGAGGTACTATATTTCAACCATTAAATTTCATGGAGAAGGTGCAAGTGTATCTACCACATCAAAAATGGAGAGGACCTTTTCACGTCTTCCTCAAGTCTAAACTTCTAATACAACTAAATACGGGAATATTCCAATTGGTAATATACTACTCTGTCAATAAAGTACCGGGAATTTTTAATTAAAACAACATTTTTACATTTATTCGTCAAAATTTATTGGGTCGCCTTCAAAATAGGCTCCATTTGCTCCAATACATCTATGCCAACGGCACTTCCAATTATCGAAACATTTTTATAGGCGCTTTCCGAGATGGACTTTAGCTCTCGCGCCGAATTTTGTTTTATGGCTTCAATCGACTCAAAACGGGTGCCACGAAGGGGCAATTCTAGTTTTGGGAAGAGGAAAAAGTCGCAGGGAGCCAAATCTGGCGAATACGGTGGTTGCTGAAGCACGTTTGTTGAGTTTTCGGCGAGAAAGTCAGTCACAATCGTAGCTCGGTGAGAAGGCGCGTTATCGTCATGCAAAATCCATGAGTTGTTCGCCCACAAATTTGACAGCTTCTTACGGATACGCTCACGCAAACGTTTCATAACGCCTAGGTAATACTCCTTGTTTACCGTCTGACCCTCTGGAACGAATTCGTAGTGCACCACGCCACGGATATCGAAGAAAACAATGAGCATCACCTTCATTTTCGAGCGGCTTTGGCGTGGTTTTTTCGGTTTCGGCTCATTTTTTGCCACCCATTCCGATGATTGCTGGCTTGTTTGCATATCGTACTCGTAGACCCAGGTCTCATCACCAGTTATAATGCGTTCCATGAATGTAGAATCGGAATTACAGCGATCCAGCATGTCTGAAGCAACCTGTTCGCGATGACGTTTTTGAAGAAAATTCAGGTCTTTCGGTACGAGTCGTGCGGCCACCTTTCTCATGCCCAAAATATCAATCAAAATCATACGTGCGGACTCGTGGGATATCTTAAGATCATGTGCTATCTCTCTCAAGCTGGTACGACGGTTTTCCAGCACCCTTTCCTTAATTTTATCGACGTTATCTTCGATCGTCTTCGACCACTTCACGACCGTACTTGAAGGCTCTGTAACACTGATATGCACGAGTTTTCGATAGAGCATTATTTCCAAAGGCCTTTTGCAACATTTTCAATGCATCGGCACACGAAAATTTATTTGCAACACAAATCTTTAAACAAATTATTTGCTCAACGTAATCACCCATAGTAAAAATCGGCACGCACTCTGACATCGACTGACTTAATCAGCTGTTGCAAACACACTAGTTGACAGATCCCGCTCAAGCTTGGCATAGTAATTAAGGACAGTAGTACCAACCTAGGAAAAAAAATTTTTACCTGCCTCATTGCCCCGCCAGATTTAAATCGATAATTCCCGGTACTTTCTTGACAGAATGTATAATATTAAGCTGGTTTCAGTTACTACTACAAACAATTATTTTAAAGTCAAGAAACACTATTGGAAGAATGAAGATAATTTGAGTTAATAAGAAAATAAGTCATTGAGATAAAAGAGGAAAGTACATCAGTTTTATTCTCTGATTCGATATAATTTTTCTGTGTTTTTAGTAAAGCTATGAGAATATGAAGTAATTTCGTATTCTCAAATGAATCTTAAAACAAAAGTATGTAGATAAATAATTATTCTGTTAAAAATGCTCTGAAATTAGTCGCAAATGTGAAACAAGTAATATTTCAAAGATTATACTCACCAATAAAAATAAAACAATAAAAAATATTGAGCACCTATTTCTCTGCAATATGCCCAACGATGGAATTATGTATCCTCATGAGACTCAATTCTCACCTATCTTTCTTTAACCCATTGAAATCTGAAACAAGATAGTTTCTAAATTATCATATTATGAAATAAGGTGCATAATATCAATTTATACGGTAACACTAGCATTTGTTCCAAAATGAACATCGAAATCTTAGAATCATTATTACATAATTGGATTAATTAGGTAGTTAAATTTTTCGTACTTCAATCCTATAATCTATTGACTTTATTATATGATACAGAAATTAAAGTTAATCACGGGCACTGTGCAATGAAACTGCATGTATCAAAGGTCATTAGAATATTCTAGAACATAAAAAGGCAGGAATAGTTTTGGTACCTAGATAATTGTTGGAGTGAAAGAGATATAAGTTTTTATGACTGGAAACTAAGAAAGCGATTTGATCAACACCGTGGTGCCTTAATCATACACTGTTCAATAATAACAACAATAGAATAGTAATGGAATATAAAGTGAAAACGATTTATTGAATAAACAGAGGCATCACAGAAGCAACCGTAAATTGCTTGTTTGTGATGTTGTCTTATAAAAAAAGAACATTATATTTTGATACATCTCGAATAGAACGGCACTATACTGAACATATGTTGGCAAATCATTCTCAAGATTGAGGACTTTCCACGTTTTAATATCTTTTATGTACAATTTATGTGTACTTATGAATGATCTAATAGATACACCTGATCGTATAAATATTTTAAGAAGAAATTTTGATAAAATACGAATCTTTATCTATCTCAGTATATGTGAGAATTATTCGAAAAAAGGAGATCTTGCTGAAACTTAGCGAGATTCAAAAGAAGCAGAAAACAATCCGACTTTACAATTTGGTTCGAAGAAGTGGCGAAAGACCAAAGTGAATAACAGGTAGAAAAACTAATGATTAAGATCGTCGCCCAAGTGAGAATAAACCTGGAGACCAACCTGAAAAAATATTACTTCAAATGATATCACTTGAAATTGTAACATGTTTATTCAAATAAAAAATTGTTTCCTATCCAGTAGTTTCTCCAAATATTACATTCTGTAGCAACAAACCTGAGATTTATTATGTCAGGCTATATGTACCTCAAAACAAGGATCTCTGAGAAAGTCTGTGGAGGATATGGTAAATTCAGTAACCTCTTACCCAACCTGTTCAATGAGTGAAAAATTCGAAGTGGCCATTGCAACAAATTGACTCTAGTATAGTCCACTGCGGCTCTCGTGGTTGGGCTTTATCTTGTTGGAAATGTGGAATGCAAAAGCCCCTAAGCTAGCGAAGGATATGAGATGCCACTAATTTCTGTATACTTCTGTCAAGAAAGTACCGGGAATTATCGATTTAAATCTGGCGGGGCAATGAGGTAGGTAAACATTTTTTCCTAGGTTGGTACCACTGTCCTTAATTACTATGCCAAGCTTGAGCGGGATCTGTCAACTAGTGTGTTTGCAACAGCTGATTAAGTCAATCGATGTCAGAGTGCGTGCCAATTTTTACTATGGGTGATTACGTTGAGCAAAGAATTTGTTTAAAGTTTTGTGTTGCAAATGAATTTTCGTGTGCCGATGCATTGAAAATGTTGCAAAAGGCCTTTGGTGATAATGCTCTATCGAAAACTCGTGCATATCAGTGGTACAGAGCCTTCAAGGACGGTCGTGAAGTGGTCGCCCATCGACGGCTTCGATCGAAGATAACGTCGATAAAATTAAGGAAAGGGTGCTGGAAAACCGTCGTACCAGCTTGAGAGAGATAGCACATGATCTTAAGATATCCCACGAGTCCGCACGTACGATTTTGATTGATATTTTGGGCATGAGAAAGGTGGCCGCACGACTCGTACCGAAAGACCTGAATTTTCTTCAAAAACGTCATCGAGAACAGGTTGCTTCAGACATGCTGGATCGCTGTAATTCCGATTCTACATTCATGGAACGCATTATAACTGGTGATGAGATCTGGGTCTACGAGTACGATATGCAAACAAGCCAGCAATCATCGGAATGGGTGGCAAAAAATGAGCCGAAACCGAAAAAACCACGCCAAAGCCGCTCGAAAATGAAGCTGATGCTCATTGTTTTCTTCGATATCCGTGGCGTGGTGCACTACGAATTCGTTCCAGAGGGTCAGACGGTAAACAAGGAGTATTACCTAGGCGTTATGAAACGTTTGCGTGAGCGTATCCGTAAGAAGCGGCCAAATTTGTGGGCGAACAACTCATGGATTTTGCATGACGATAACGCGCCTTCTCACCGAGCTACGATTGTGACTGACTTTCTCGCCAAAAACTCAACAAATGTGCTTCAGCAACCACCGTATTCGCCGGATTTGGCTCCCTGCGACTTTTTCCTCTTCCCAAAACTAAAATTGCCCCTTCGTGGCACCCGTTTTGAGTCGATTGAAGCCATAAAACAAAATTCGGCGCGAGAGCTAAAGTCCATCCCGGAAAGCGCCTATAAAAAATGTTTCGATAATTGGAAGTGCCGTTGGCATAGATGTTTTGGAGCAAATGGAGCCTATTTTGAAGGCGACCCAATAAATTTTGACGATTAAATGTAAAAATGTTGTTTTAATTGAAAATTCCCGGTACTTTTTTGACAGAGTAGTATTTTTATATATAGTGAACCGTTCTCACTATATTTAAAGATTTTTCAATTCGGCAGAAGTCTTTCTAAAACATTGAGGGGTAAGTAAATATTTGTTTCAAATATTGGATGGAGTAGTCCGTTACTTTGTGATAGTTCATTTTAATGGAATGAAATAAGGAATTACTTTGTTTTCTATCACTTTTTATTATAACTGATATACAGTGACTCGAGTTTCGTAGTGTTTACTACATTTTCAAACTGAACGAACAAATTAGATCTCAACTATTATATATGGGGATTGTAGGCTTCGGCAGAGCTTCGAAGAGAGGGGTTTTCCAAAGTTCCGTCTGTTCGTTAAGTAGTTTTATTATTGGTACGTGCTTTTTATATTTCTCAATTTCTATGGATTCCAGGATGTCAAGTTTTTTCCCTTTCGCTTCCACGTGCAAGATAACAAGGTTGTTCAATTCTGGGAAGGTGTGATCTGTAGTGAAGAAATGGTTCGCAAAATTGGAATTATTCTTCCGGTTCCTAAAAGCAGATTCATGCTCTTTGTACCTTTTATGGAACGGTCGGCCCGTTTGACCTATATACACACTATTACACTCTTGACAACTTAATTTATAGACTCCAGAATTATTCAGTCGGTTCTCTTGGTCTTTCGGATTAAAAAAGAGATTAGAAATTTTATGGGAGGGTGTAAAAGCTGTTACTATGTTGATTTTTGATAAAATTCGAGCTATTTTTTGTGAAATTGGTCCAAAATATGTTAGTTTTATAAATTTATTGTTATTATGATCTGATTTGGAGATGGGGTAAATTTGTTTACGAATTAGTTGCTTCTGTTTTATGTTTATGATGGAATTTATAGTTTTGGTTTTGAACTGATTTTTTGTGGCTATTTGTCTGATTGTATTCAATTCCCTCTTTAACGTAATATTATCTAAAGGAATTGAAAATGCTCTATGTACCATTGATCTATAAGCAGCTAGTTTATGATTGATCGGATGGTTTGAAAAATTTGGTATTGTTGTATCAGTTGATGTGGGTTTTCTATATATATCAAAGGAAATTTCATTATTACTGTTAATTAAAGTTATGTCCAGAAAATTTATTCTATTATCGAATTGTGTTTCCATGGTGAATTTGACCTTATTGTGCAAACTATTGAGATATTCTAATGTTTCATTTAATTCTGAATGTGTTCCGCAGAAGCAAGCCAATATATCGTCTACATACCTGTACCAAAAAGTGATATGCTTTGCGTGTGTGGATTTTAGAATTTTTCTTTCAAAACGGGACATAAAGATTTCAGCGAGTAATGGGCTGAGAGGTGATCCCATGGCAAGTCCATCTTTCTGTTTGTAAAATTTACTATTGTATTGAAAGTAATTTTCTTCCACGCAAAGTTCGAAAAGGGTTAAAATTTCGTTTTTTATCACAGGATTGATGTTATTTTTTGTTAGGATATTTTCGATTATATTCATGCATTCTATATTTGGTATATTCGGGAACATATTAACTACATCAAACGACACTAGAATACTATTAACTGGAAGGATAACATTTTTTAGTTTTTTTGTGAGCTCGATTGAATTTTTTATTGAATAGGGTGAGTTGAATTGTGTTGTTTCTTTAAAAATTTGGTTTAATTTAGAGGCTAGTTTCGCAAGGGGGCTATTAATATATGATACCACAGGGCGTATTGGACAATTATCTTTATGAAGTTTAATAAGGCCATATAGTTTGGGAGGTGTAGGATTCATATTAATAAGTTTGAATTTATCATAATCTGATAAAATAATTTGAATATCTTTGAGCGTTGTTTTTAGTTTTAGTTGAATTTTTGCGGTGGGATCTCTTTTTAGTTGTATGGGCGATTCTTTCTCTAAAAAATTGCAAAATTGGAATTATTCTTCCGGTTCCTAAAAGCAGATTCATGCTCTTTGTACCTTTTATGGAACGGTCGGCCCGTTTGACCTATATACACACTATTACACTCTTGACAACTTAATTTATAGACTCCAGAATTATTCAGTCGGTTCTCTTGGTCTTTCGGATTAAAAAAGAGATTAGAAATTTTATGGGAGGGTGTAAAAGCTGTTATTATGTTGATTTTTGATAAAATTCGAGCTATTTTTTGTGAAATTGGTCCAAAATATGTTAGTTTTATAAATTTATTGTTATTATGATCTGATTTGGAGATGGGGTAAATTTGTTTACGAATTAGTTGCTTCTGTTTTATGTTTATGATGGAATTTATAGTTTTGGTTTTGAACTGATTTTTTGTGGCTATTTGTCTGATTGTATTCAATTCCCTCTTTAACGTAATATTATCTAAAGGAATTGAAAATGCTCTATGTACCATTGATCTATAAGCAGCTAGTTTATGATTGATCGGATGGTTTGAAAAATTTGGTATTGTTGTATCAGTTGATGTGGGTTTTCTATATATATCAAAGGAAATTTCATTATTACTGTTAATTAAAGTTATGTCCAGAAAATTTATTCGATAACTCGTTTCTCGATTCTGAAATATTCGAACCTTCCTATAGGGTTTACCGCTTACCGACTTTCTAGACAGTCTGAAAAATAAAATTTATATTCAAACTATTCTGAAGATGTCACGAAAGCTAGGGTAGTTCATGTCACAGTCAGTATTTTGATTCTGAATGATCGAAATATAATATTATCGCTGAATTTCGGTACAATCATACTGTAATTCTCCTTAAAGCACTGCAAATTGAAACTTCCTTCAGTAAATGAGACTATTCACTCAAGTCTTCCATCAACTAAGACCAGGCCCCTCTTCCCCACTGGGCACTATGGACACGTGACCAGGGCCCCGCGATCGAATGGGGCCCCCTAGTTCCTGCCAGATTACCAAATGATAACCGATATTTAGGTATTACCGAGTTAAGCGAGACAGCGAGTTACTTTAGTAGATTATTTTTTATATTTCCTATTTTTTTATAGTTAGTAATTAAATAAAAATAAATTTAGAACCTTGTTTGTCTTTCTTTATTTATTGTAACTAAATAGTGTTTTCTCAAGGTCATAGGGGCCCCATGATCCTAATGTGCCCAGGGCCTCAAATAGTTTAAAGGCGGCCCTGACCAGACTTAGAAAAAAATTCTTCAAAGGATACTTAAAATAAGTAGCTTACGCACGCTCGATGATTAATATTCATGTTTGGTTGTCATATCAGGGATGACCATATTACATTTTTCTCATTTTCCGTCAGAAAATTGCCTAGTCCCCAAGTGTTATCACAAGTAGACTCGTAGATCACAATATTTCCACTCGCTGTGAAATGTAGAGGAACGAGTACGGGTATTTATACGTGTTGAAAGTGGGGCAGGAGTGGAGGTGGTGGGGGAAATGCTATGTGGAGGGACTGTTGTTATGGGAAGACGACAAATCAAAGGTTTCCATGTGTCAGGCAGGCGTTGGCCGTCATCGCGTTTGTTGAGCCACAGTTTGGTCTCTTCTCAATTTCGAGGGCTTCAGGAATAATGCGACTTGTTAGCATTTGTTTCATTGCAATGGTTTTGCAGCTATCAAAGTTAATTTTCTAACCTGTATTTACCTGATGTGTGAATAGGACAGAGGATGGATCAGCTTTACGGACAGCTAGTTGGTGTTCATATACTCTGTTAGTCAGTCGTCTAGTAGTTTGACCTGGGACATTCCGAGCATGGTTTTTCATATACACCTTGAGATTCGTTTACAATAGAAGAGGGGGGGGAGATCGAAGAAAGGTGGATATTTTATTGGTTGTCGTGATTGCTTTATTTCTTGTTTTCGTAAGATACAACTATGTTACTGATCAAATAAGTCGTATCTAACGGAAACAAGATCTAAAAACCATCGTCACAGCAAGCAATAAAATATCTCCCAAAGATATTGAATTGTGTCAGTCCTTACTTGGTGAAAATCCATATTAAATAATTTGATTATTCTGATTTTCACAAATTTTTATTGTTAAACTCACAACAATTGTTTCGCTATCACAGTAGCATCATCAGGCAAGATCACATTTTGAATAACTAAGCTTTTTATATTGGTATAGATATGTAGACGATATTTTCTGTTGCTTCACAGGTACAGACAGACTTTTGAAAAAATTCTTTTTATTCATCAATGAAATACATCCTTCAATTAAATTCACTATGGAAACCGAACTTAATAATTCTATTAATTTTCTTGATTTAACTGTTACTCGAATAAATAGTTCACATGATTTTTCAATATTTCACAAACCAACCTATACGGATTCTATTACACACAATAAATCAAATCATCCTCTAAATCAAAAATTATCAGCATTTAATTGTATGATCCATAGATTAGTTAATATTCCCATGAATCGAAAAAATTATATTTCAGAACTTAACATAATTAAACAAATAGCTTTTAATAATGAATATGATCCAAAGTTGATAGACAAATTATTGATGAATAAAAATAATAAAATAGCTTAAATATGGTGTTTCCTTATATAAAAGAGAATTTTAAATACATTTCCTTAAATTACACTAAAGGTATTTCTGAGAAAATTGCTACATACCTCAAAAATAAATATAATTTGAGAACTTCATTTAAAACTAATTCAAACTTGAGTAAATTTATCAAAAATAATAAAGACTACACACATAAGGATGATAAATCTGGGGTTTATAAGTTAACCTGCGGTGATTGCCCTAAAATTTACATAGGTCAAACTGGAAGAACTTTCCGTCATAGGATGTGTGAACATTTGAAGAGTTTCCTCAATAATAAAAGCAATTCTACATATTCCAACCATTTGTTAGAAACAGGACCTACTTTCAACCATAACTTTGAAATTCTACATATAGAAAGCAAAAGTTATGCCTTAAATCTGTTAGAATCCCTAGAGATAAATAAAAAATAGCCACGGATTTGGGAAACAAGCTTAGTTATTCAAAATGTGATCTTGCCTGATGATGCTACTGTGATAGCGAAACAATTGTTGTGAGTTTAACAATAAAAATTTGTGAAAATCAGAATAACCTTATTTCAAATTATCTCCCAAAGAATCAATGTTTATTCGTAAGTTCAATATAATCGCTCGAAATTATTTTTGTCTCAAAAAAAAAGAAAACTGGTGATGAAACGATAAGTATTTTAAATGAACAAAGTAGACGTTAAACGTTATGAACTATAATTAAATGAAATTATATAGGTATATTGACTTCACTATCAGTTTCTAAAAGATCTTGTATACTTACATCCGGTATCCAATGCGAGAAGTTGGTTGCGCCGTTAACACCTTCCTCCGTTTGTGTTCAATGGATGAAGATAGGTAAAAATGTGGATGTCAATATGTGTCGACCATTCTACACTATTTTCACGTAACTCCACAGTAGAAGTAAACTCATTACGATAAATAATCAATTTGTGCCTTAGACCATGATGAACTTTAAAATTTAAAATGTTTTTTTTTTTGAGATTCTGAAAAGCATATAATATTGACCTTCAAATCAAATCAATCAAAATATTAATGGATGGTTGGATAACTTCAAATGACTTAATGGAATCAGTCATCTACAAATTTCCTAAGTGGAATTTTCTAGTTGAAAGGTTGCTATCGAACTCCTTCAGATCGCTTTCGAAGAATTTGCAGATGAGAATGAGTTATTTTGACGCAGGTTACCTGACCACACTTTGGCGTCATCTATTGAAAAGAGCGCATCTGGTTATAAAATTATGAAGAAAAAACCTTGATGCCGTGTGCTAATGCCTCTGGCAAGCTTAGTTTGCTAGTTGTCGGAGCAGGGCTAATAAACCTCGTGCTTTTTTCACATCTCCTATTCTTCCAATATGCTATACAGGACAAAAAATGCTCAAGTTGAAAGAGATTTATTCCTTGGACCCAAACTGGGTGTATTCCTTGTGTAATCCTGGGGGAATTTTCGCTAACGAAAACGTTATGCGGAACAAAAACTTGCGATATCGGAAAATATTACGCTCGGATATTGTTGCAGGCAAAAAAATAAAGGTGATCTTGTGACAACTTTGAAGAGAATCAATCTGAAACACGCTGTTCTCAACTCAATAAATTTTTGGTCGTCGGTTTCATCAATAATCTATAGACACAAAGTGATTATTTCGGTGGTCGTAATGAACTTCAACTAACGGTACTTACGTACAAATCGTGTAGAATAGAATGGCTTCATTTTCACTAACGTTGTCAATAAAATGTTCAACACCTGAAAAAAAAAATCATTAGGTAGTTCTAGGAAATTAATTTATCAATGCGTGAACATCATTATTTTAGTGAAAGTTGTTATTTTTGTATAATACGAATATATTCTCAATATAGGTTAAAAAAAATAATAAGATGCGGTTTTTTACTTGATAAAAGGATAATTATAAACTTGAATATCAAAACAGGTTTAATCTGTTAGTCTTCTACAATTTGAATTTCGAAAAAAAATTTTAAAAAGCCTTTAGAATTAAATTAATGTCTAATAATAAGCACTGCTTATATTTAATAGACGTATAAAAATCAAAATGCACTATACAATATCAAATGGAATAAAAAATCCAACCAAAATAAATTTGAAAAAAATTTGAATATCAAAACATATTTAATCTGTTAGTCTTCTACAATTTTAATTAAAAAAAAAATTTTCATTCAAAAAAACTTTTAGAATTAAATTAATGTCTACAATAAGCACCGCTTATATTTAATAGACGTATATAATCAAAACTCAATATATAATGTCAAATGGAATAAATAAACCAACAGATATAAAAAAAGTCATCAAAATTAATAAATAAATATTTAAAGGGGACAAAATTGTATTTCTGATCTTACCATTAACAATTGACTTTTCAAATAATATAATTTATTTGAAATATTTAATATATTTAAATAATCAAATAAGTTAATTCAGAAATCTCCCAAAACATGCACTATATCTTCAAAAATTAATTATAATTCAAGGTAATCTCTTCGTCGGCCCTAAATAATATTCCAAATATCAAAATCAAATAACTATCACTATATCTCAGCTCACACGTGTTTAACAGGATGATTGCTTCAACAGACTAACTTTAAAATTCAACATGGTCTATGTTCTTAGCAAAATCACAGAAAAATGTAAGGTGTTTATAAGGTTATATTTAAATCATTGACATTCCATAACGAGATTTATTAAAGCCCAAATATAATTATTTACGATATATAAAATAAAATAGAAAAAGGCTTTTTACTTGATAGAAGAAATATAACAAAATTTGAATATCAAAACAGATTTAATCTGTTAGTCTTCTACAGTTTTAATTTCAAAAAAATTTTCATTCAAAAAAACTTATAGAATTAAATTAATGTCTACAATAAGCACCGCTTATATTTAATGAACGATTATAATCAAAACTCAATATATAATGTCAAATGGAATAAATAAACCAACAGATATAAAAAAAGTCATTGAAATTAATAAATAAATATTTAAAGGAGACAAAATTTTGTTTCTGATCTTACCATTAAGAACACCAATTGCCTTTTAAAAACATGACCACAACTTAAGGACTTCTCAAAAAATATAATTTATTGGAAATATTTAAAATATTCAAATAAGTTAATTCTAAAATCTCTCAAAACATGCACTATATCTTCAAAAAACAATTATAATTCAAGGTAATCTCTTCGTCGGCCCTAAATAATATTCCAAATATGAAAATCAAATAACTATCACTATATCTCACCTCACAAGTGTTTAACAGGATGATTGCTTCAAACAGACTAACTTTAAAATTCAAGATGGTCTATATTCTTAGCGAAATCACAGAAAAGTGTAAGGTGTTTTTAAGGTTATATTTAAATCATTGACATTCCATAATGAGATTTATTAAAGCCTAAATATAATAATATATTATATATAAAATAAAATAGAAAAAGGCTTTTCACTTGATAGAAAATCTGTTTTGATATTCAAATTTTGTTATATTTCTTCTATCAAGTAAAAAGCCTTTTTCCATTTTATAAAAATAAATTATTTATTAAAATCAAAAATAAGTAATACCGAATGTTTCGTTCCAAACATACGCACCTGAACTCGTCAGAAAGGCCGTGGTGTACGTATGTTTTGCCTTTGACAAACATTTGACAACATGTTCAGTTTCTGGTCTTATATTTATGAAAACTGAATCCTTCTCAAAAATACACAACATAATTTCAAGAACTTCTCCAAAACTAATTTATTTGACAAATGAGTTAGCTCTGGATAAGTTCTTAAAATTATGTTGTGTATTTTCGATTTTATACGTCTATTAAATATGAGCAGTGCTTATAAAGACATTAATTTAATTCTTAGAGTTTCTTAAATAATTTTTTTGAAATTAAAATTGTAAAAGACTAACAGATTAAATCTGTTTTGATATTCAAATTTTGTAATAATCCTTCTATCAAGTAAAAAATCGTTTCTTATCACAGAAAGTTAATGACTAGAACTGGTACTTCATAAACTCATCCACATCCATAAAATGTACATACAGTTAGAATCGCTTTAGCTTTTCGCTTGAATGTTGTATCTAGAATGCAGTGTTGTTAAGAATTGTGGAAGTCTGTTATAGATTTTCATTCCATTAAATATATGAGTGTTCTGTGTCCTCTGTAGACTATGTATGGGGCAATAAAGTTGTTCCTATACCTGGCATCATGAGAGTGAATCGTTGAGTGTGTTTGGAAAATATTCCGATTTTTGTGTACATACATAAGACATTCTAGGATATAACAGCATGTTAAGGTAAGTATTTCATATTTCTTTAGGAGTCTACAGCCTAAAACCTAAGCGGAAAAATACTTTTCGATTCTTGAAGTTTTGTGCTCACAATCAACTTCTGAATTTTCTCTTCGATCAGTTTCATGTCATTTAAACTAAATCATCCTATTGCATCTTTGACTGTTTCATGTGATTTATTCAGTAGTAGATTTCTGCTCTCGTCTCTGTTCAAAAATGTTGTATGGTTGAAACAAATTGTAGAAATTACTATGTTTTACTTAGTAAGACAACTTAGTTGTCTGATGATGGGATAGTTCATTTCCCGAAACTCGAGTCACAAGAAAATGTGTAAAATATATTTTTATCGGTAGTAAAACATAGTAATTTCTACAATTTGTTTTAATTATGATCAACTACCAGATAGAAACGGCTGAAACAATTCAGTATATGTTGTATGGTCAGCGAAGAGGGTTTCATCATCTGCACCAACGTTATATATCAGGTCATCGATATATACGAGGAAAATAATAGGCCCGAGCACAGATCCCTGGGGATCTCCTGCGGTAATTTTTATCTTGGAAGACCTTCTACCTTCCAAATCAACAATTTGATACCTATCCTCAAGGAATGACTCCAACAAATTCAAAACTGGCCCTCTTATGCCAATGTACTCCAACTTATGCATAAGCTTTTCATGGTTGACACTATCAAACGCTCAACTGAGATCCATGCAGGTTAGCATCACATCATCTGCATCATCCAAGCCTTCATGATGTATTTAACAATGTGGACCAAAACTGCGGCATCAGATTTTTCTTTTCTGAAACTGCCAAGCAACGAATTTTCTCCTAGAAATGTGACCATTCTAGTTTTGAGGAGATTCCAATAATTATCAATCAATTGTGTGTTTCCCAATTCTGAGGGCTTTCCAAATAATGCTTTGGGATTTCGAAATATGGGGAACGTTGTCACATATGACAACGCAGTAGGACAATCCCAGAAAAATTCATTTTAGCAATGTTGAATAGTCAAGAAGGTATTATTTGAATTGTGAGACAGTGTGTTCGAGATTATCCAAATTTGTCTGATTACATTATTATAAGGTTGTTCGGTAAGTAATTTAATTTTTTCTCGACAGAGGATTGAATTGTATTTTTTCGAACCTAACTTCCCACTTAAGCCGCATAATCATTATATGTTTTGACAGTTCATATAGCAAGGCTTGTGTGTGAAAAAGTTCAATTAATTCTACGCAATAGTTTTTGGTTTGTGCCCTTTCAAAAAATGGAGAGCAATAAGCAGCATTTTCGTCATATTTTACTTTTTTATTTTAGAAAAGGTAAACATGCTGTTCAAGCCAGAAAGAAATTAACCGATGTGTATGGAGAAGATGTGTTGACAGTAAGCCAATACCAGAATTGGTTTGCAAAATATCGATCCTGCAATTTTGGTGCCGAAGATGTACGAGGTTCCAGAAGGCCGGTTGAAACTGATAAAGATACGATGAAGGCATCAGTTGATGCAAATTAGCGAATAACAACACGTGAGATCGGTGAGAGGTTAAATTTATCGAATTCAACTGTTTATGACCACTTGAAAGGCCTAGGTTTAATCTCGAAACTTGAAATATCGGTTCCCCATGTTCTCACGGAGAGAAATTTGTGCCGTCGCGTTGACGTCTGTAATTCGCTCCTCAAACGTCACGAAATTGATCCATTTTTGAAGCGCATCATTACTGGCGACGAAAAATGGGTTGTATATTACAACGTCAAACGAAAGAGATTATGGAGCAGAAAAGATGAACCGGCTCAAAACAAATCGAAAGCCAATATCCATCAAAAAAGGCGATGTCTGTTTGGTGAGATTTTAAAGGAATCGTTTTTTGGAGCTTTTACTGGATAACACAACAATGAATTCGCAAGTCTACTGTCATCAACTGGACAAACTGAATGATGCACTTTCAACAGAAAAGGCCAGAACTGATCAACAGGAAAGGTGTAGTGTTCCACCAAGATAATGCGAGACCTCAAGTTTGGTCACTCGCCAAAAGCTTTTACAGCTTGAATGAGATACACTACCATAACCACGATATTCTCCAGATCTAGCGCCTTCGGTTAAAGTTTTACTACACATAAAAAGGTCAAAAATCACTTGGATCAGTTTTTTGCCAGCAAAGACCAAAAATTGTATGACCGTGGTATGGTATGACCATGCTACTAAAAGATGGCAAAAGGTGTTGGACCAGAATGGCCAATATATAATTCAATAGCATATTTATTCATTATACGAAAATTGTTTTTCGTTTTTCACGAAAAAAAAACGAAATTACTTTCCGAACAACCCAATATTATGACAATATTAGCAATTCAACCTGATCAAATAATAAAGTCAGAAAATCTTGAAAAAAGGATAAAATTTACACCCAAAATAATAACCATGATAATATTTTGCTGCTTTATGCGCGCGCTAGTTTTAAGGAACACAGAATTTTTCGTGCTTTATCAAGGGGAAAGCGCACTATCGTTTTTACTAAATGTCTGTAAGTTTTGAAATTTATAGCCAAAAATGGGCCCAAACAAATAGATTGGTCTCACTGTTGAAGAATTCTAGGTCAATAATAATTCGGTCCAGCGGGAGAGCAGGCCGTGAACAACTTTCGAACGAAAAAACTAGAGACTTGAAACTTTCAGAATAAGACCGGGATCCGAATATCTCGTATGAGTGCATCAATAAATAAAATCGGTCCAAGAGTTTTGCACCTTTTGAACTTTTTCTTATTCTTATTTATCCAGAAGTTTCGAAACTACACTCCGATCGTACTCAAATTCCGTATTTAGTTGTACAATAACGACAAGAAAATTTATTCGAATTTTCGTTAGAATGACCATTCCGGCGGGCCGCTTGAAGGAAAAAATGCTACTATTTCTTAAACCAAGAGACCTAGGGACTTAAAATTTTCAGGGTAGGTTTGGAGGTGTTCAAAAAGAGAAAGAATCAGCTCAATAGTTTCCGAGTTGTTCTCATTTGAAATTTTGTTCTTCGAATATTTCATGAGTTTTAATCGAATTTAGTATTCAGATACTGAATTGTTTCAGCCGTTACTATTTGGTAGTTGATTATAATTGAAACAAATTGTAGAAATTACTATGTTTTACTACCAATAAAAAAATATTTTACACATTTTCTTGTGACTCGAGTTTCGGGAAATGAATTATCTCATCATCAGACGAGTTGTCTTTTTTGTTTTTATGGATCAAATCTTTATTATTATTTTTTTCATTTCATTCAAAACAAGAAACACGTTAGGAAATTTAATAAAAATAATAAAAATTTGATCCATAAAAACAAAAAGTCTGGAGTCTATAGGTCAAACTGCGGTACTTGCACATCTGTATATGTGGGTCAGACAGGTAGATATTTCGGCACTAGGATACGTGAACACGAGAAAGCATATTTTGGAAAAAACGGAAATTCAACATATGCTGACCATCTTTTGGAGACAGGGCAAGATTTTGTCAATAATTTCAAAATCTTACACCTAGAAAAAAAGAACCTCATGTTGAACTACCTAGAAGCCCTCGAAAATAACAGATAGATTATTGGTAATAACACTAAATGTGCAAAGTAATATAATCAATACAGCTTCTAAAAGGGAAGTGTCACTTGATCTGGCAGCTGTGGAGGCGTGGCCATTTTGTGGGAGAATGTACGGTGTAGTCATGGTGGTGAGTCATTTTCCGTGTAAAGTGGGGTTATGTTGGGTGAGACAGCTGTGGAGGCGTGGTGATCATCCATTTTGTTTTGGTGTAAGATGGGATTATGTTGGGTGGGATGGTGTTAGATGGGTGGGTATTGAATATCAGGTGTTATGGAGGGGGGTGAGGGATTTTAGACGTAATGTGATTGGTGAGGAGGTGTAACCGTTGATAAGAAATTCGAGAGAAATTCTAGCCGCAAGATATCGATAATGGATTTAGAAGACCTTGGTTAGTAAAGGAAATGTATTCATAAAATTTAAAAACTTCTCTGGTAACAGCTTCCAAACGTCTTCGCATGCTCGTGATGAGTCTTCGAATATTTTCTTGTGGAATAATCTCCCATTCATGACTAATGGCTTCAAGGAGCTCTTGTGAATTATTGGGGGATAGAGCCATAGTTTTCACTCACCTTTCCAACTGGTCCCATAGATGTTCGATGGTATTCAAGTCAGAACTTCGTGCTGGCCAGTTGAACCTTGAATTTACAACCTCATTCAAGTACGCTATCACTATTCGAGCAGTATGTGGTCGTGCATAGTCATGCATACAAATTCCCTGCTCTCCCAGAAATGGTATATAAGGTACAACATGGTCCATAAGAATTACCTCTTTGAACCTTACTGCTGTTAACTTTCCATTTATAAAAACCACCTAAGGCAGCCCTCTAAAGACACGCCTTCCCAGAGCATAACAGATCCTCCACCGAATGGAACTCGCTCCTCCATACAGGCATCGGCGTATCTTTCTCCTGCACATCTATAAACGCGTCTACCTACGACCATCAGCTTCTCGAATGCTGAATCTGGATTCATCAGAAAAAAGTACCTGGGCCCACTTAGCTTATAGCCAGTTTATGTGACCTCGTGCAAATTGAAGACGAGCTATTCGATGCTCTCTGAGAAGATCTGGACCTGTCGCAGGTCTGTATGGTTGTAAATTCGATTCTGAGAGATGTTGTCTCACGGTAGTTTCACTTACGTTTACCTGACGTTTCTCCATCAATCGATTTCGAGCTTCAGTAACAGTAAGATGGCGATTTCGAAGACTTGTGGAAACCATGAATCTGTTATCACTCAACGATGTGCACCTTCTTCTTCCAGATGCATGTCTTCTGGTCGGCTTGCTTGTCTCCTGATGCCTTGTCAATATTCTTTGGACTGTAGATAGGCTAACATTCATTCTTTTAGCAACAGATCTCTGGCTCAGCCCATTTTCGATAAGTGTCGCTATTCTCTCACAATCTTCAATTGGTAAACTCATTTTACGAAATTGTTTCTTTCATATAGTGAAAAACAATCTTTTCAATGGCCAATATTGAACGCAACTGGTAAACGATGAATTTATCGTGAAGAAATATTCGAAGATGGTTTTTCTTTTTCAAATTTTTTAGCCCATATAACTACATTTTGCGCATATTCAGTTGATTTTCTAACGAAAGATAGATGATGAACAAAGTATTATTGAACCAATTTGAACACGTAAGTCTATTGGAAAAAACAGTTTAAAATCTTAATGACCCGTTTTATTGCTCGCCAGTGTATATCCAGATTTAATTAACCTACTCCACAGACTCCGAAGTGATGAGGTTGACGTCAACGCCTTTATCGATAATTGAGGAGAGTTGGTTAGGACAATACTGCAATTATACAACCTCTTATATCGATACCATTATACGAACTACCACCACCCTATGAACATCCGCTCTCATATCGGTGGGTGCAAATGGAACCCCAGGAACATCAGCAGGAACAACCACAGGAACAGTATGAACACTATTTATATTTCAAACTTTACATGCTTTCTTGTCCACATCCTTTTTTCGTGTCGAAACTTGTAGAAATTCTAATTAAAATTTCTGGAAGACATTTCCTGTACTATCCAAGGTATTCAGAGTTCATTATCGATTTCCTGCGGCCAGATTTCCTACACGAGTACATCCTCTTACGTAATATCAAACATCTTTTCGTATTTCTCATTAATATCTTGAGGTTTTATTTCCTGTTGTATCCGAAGTCATTAACATCCTGTTTTCGTGTCGAGACCTGTCGAAATTCCTATTCAAATTTCATGATCACATCTTCTGCTATCAAGGTTATATTTCCTATACTATCCAATGTCTTCAGAGTTCGGTCAGATTTCCTGCACGAGTACATCATCTTTCATTCAACGTCTTTCGACTGCCTTATCGATAAAATATTATTCGTGTCAAGACCTGTCGAAATTCTTATGCAAATTCTATGAATACATTTTCTGTATTATCGAAGGTCTTCAAAACCCATTATCGATGCTGCGGCTAGGTTTACAGTACGTGTACATCCTCTTTCCTAATAGCAGACGTCTCTGGAATTTCTTATCAACGTTTACACCTCCTCACCAATCACATCTCATCCAAAACCCCTCACCCGCACCATCCACCTAACATCCAATACCATCCCATCTAACACTATCCCACCTAACACCCAATACCCCCCATCCAACACCATCCCACCCAACATAATCCTATCTTACTCCACAACAAAATGGACGATTATCACGCCTCCACAGTTGTCCACCCAACATAACCTCACTTTACACAAAAAATGGCCGATTACCACGCCTACACCGAACATAACCCCACTTTACACACTAAACAAAATGGCCACGCCTCCACGGCTGCCACATCAAGTGACAGTTCACTTCCGGTCTAGAAGCGGTATTTATTATACAACTGTGCAATATTGTTTGCTGTGATAGCCGATCTGACAATTATGCGTTTGCTAGTTATTTAAATTTATTCAGAATTAGCTGTAAAAATTCTGTCCCATCGGACATAACGTTAATTTTACGGTTCGCATAATCTTTCTTTGAAGCAATTTATTCGAGATACTATAAAACGGTTTTTAAATGATAATACGCATCCCCCAAGACGTCGTACAGTGTGCACTCCATAGACTTATTATCCTATGGTGCACATCAAAAGCGGTTTCTGCGCTACCTAGTGATAAGCCATTAATCATTCTGCTCATCCGTTGAACTTCAGCACATACACTTAATGGAGGATTTTAAGTAAAGATCTTGGTTTGCGTTCTTACGGGAATCAACCTACAGGAACTGAAGGCACAAAATCGTCGGCATTTGGTGAGTAAGTGAAATAATGCTTTGGTATTGATTCACAATTTTCCATCGTAAATACAATAAAGTTTTGCTCAACGCGTTTCAAAACGATGCGACCCTTATGATTCATTCAGATGACACAAATGCATTTATTTGGTAAAGTTTTCCGATTGTGAAGTACTGGAGTAAATGTGGAATATCAGGATTCTGGCTCAACTCTAATCGCCATCTATATTCTAATAGCATTATTATATACTATTTATATTATCTTTGATCTAAATGTAAAGTGTAAAGCCAGTCTGCATTACTAACCTCAAATAT
The DNA here is from genome assembly GCA_034642435.1 of Megalocaria dilatata. Lineage (NCBI taxonomy): Eukaryota > Metazoa > Arthropoda > Insecta > Coleoptera > Coccinellidae > Megalocaria > Megalocaria dilatata. The sequence goes on along the minus strand of CM067862.1, from coordinate 3,890,820 downwards.
TAATTGAAATGAGTATAAATGATGGTCCTACTTTTTTATGGTGAGAGCTTGAAAGTTTTGTTGTGACTGCATCTTAAATTTATAAGGTAAGATATTTGCATATATGGTCATATAATGAATGTATACATCTAACCTATACTGAATATTTAACCTATAATATTTATGAATGAATGAAAACAAATAGCTTACAACAATGGATATAATACATCTCTAATAGATAACTTAATTAACCAACGTATACACAAAAACACAATAAAAGAAATTTATCCAGTAACATCTGATCTATCTAAACACAAATACGTTAGCCTCACATATCTCGGAAACATTAGTATTCAACTAAAAAACCCACTTAAAAAAGAAAATATTAAAGTCTCTTTCAAGACAAACAATCCTATTAGCAAATACATCAAAAACAATAAAAACAGTATGGATAAACTTCAATTATCAGGTGTATACAAACTCACTTGCCCAGATTGCCCAAAGATTTATATTGGTAGAACAGGTAGAAATTTCGGTACACGCCTAACAGAACATAAAAGAAGTTTCGATAAAAATAAAAAAGATTCACATTATGCTAAAAACCTTCTTGAAAATAACCATTCTTTCACAAAAGAAATAGAAATTCTACATGCTGAAAATATAGGTCTAAAATTGAACTTATGGGAAATTTACGAAATAAATAAACATAAAAACAGCAATAACCTAGTAAACGAGCAAATAGATTTTTATTACACCCCTCTATTCAATATTTACAAGGGATCGAGTGAACATAATTCTGAAGGGAATATTCTTTGAGAAAACCAACCCGACGAACAATTTAAAAACAAATGTACACCTTCTATAAAAAAATCTTATAAATTCATTGTACAACAACTGTTACTTCGTATTCTGATGAAGTCTTTCAAGCAAAGACAATACCAAAAATAAAGTAGAAAATGTAAACAAGTGTTTTATTTTATAATGACAATAACCTATAATATGTTTAAAACTTTGTTACAATTGTTTGAACTCATATGTTGAAGGGTCGTTATTGTGGAATACTAAACTGGTCTCTAAAGTGGAATATTCCACTTTGGCGGTACTGTTCAACATAAGAATTCCTATTCAAAATGTATGTAAAGAATCTTTCTATTTTAGGAAAATGGCTTTGAGAAACGTTAAAGAACACAAATGGGAAGAAGAAGATATGAGAAATGCTGTGGATGCAGTACGAAAGTAGAAAATGGGATTTCGAGCTGCTTCTAAAAGTTAACAACTAAGGGAGGGTGCCTTACCTGGAGCTATATTTAAGTTTCATCCATCGGTAAAAACATTTTATAGGGAAGACATTAGAGTTTTTTTAAAAACCAATCAACGTGCTCTTACTCATTTGAATGTCAGCGAACTTTTTGGTGAGGCCTATTTGAAAGTGCAGACTGCTGAACGAGCTATAAAAGGATTTGCAACTACAGGTGTGTATCCTATTAGAATAGATGTGTTCACCGAAGAGGATTTTTTGGGAGCAGACGACGACGATAAAGATCCTGAAGCTACTGCCCAAGATCTACAGCTTACTTGCATCGACCGAGCAGACAGAGATCAAAATTCAACCGTTACAATTAATCCAGAAGACATTATCCCGATACTTGAAAAAAAAGGAACTCAAGGCAGAAAACCAGGGAAAGCAAGGATAATTACCTCCACTCCGAATAAGGAAAAACTAGAGACCTCTATAGGATCAATTAAAGAGAAAAAAGAGGTAACCAAGAGGAAAGTTTTTGCTGAGCAAAAAGGATTCGTCTGACGAAGAAATTTTCCCCAAGAAATTCGCCCTAATCAAGACGCCTTCTGCCTCTTTTGTGATGAAAAATTCTCAGAGAATACTCGTGGAGAAGTTTGGATAATGTGCGCGATGTATCGTTTTTGGGCACATGAAGAATGTGCTGAGGCTGAAAAGGATCCCTACATTTGCGATTTCTGTAAATAGATTCAAACATGTTAGAAGCATGTTTTATTTTTAATATCTATCTATGCTTCAGAATATCGTTTCATTTTTATATTCTTGTTGGAATATTGTTTTTCTACCAGTTGTTTAATAAATACACTTTTATTCTCGTCAGTCTCAATTCATTATTGCTGAAACGGTTAATATAAACATATAACTTTAGATGAAGAATAAAATATTTTTTATTATTAAAACAAATTGTAGAAATTACTATGTTTTACTACCAAAAAAATATATATTACACATTTTCTTGTGACTCGAGTTTCGGGAAATGAACTATCCCATCATCAGACAACTGAAGACCTAACAGTGGTACAGTGGTATTTAAACAAAAGTGATAAATATTTTGATTATTTCAACAGATTCTCGGTAACACCTAATAGTGGTACAGAGGTTTACAAGCGGAACGTGATAAAAAACCGGGTTAAAAAAAAGGGGCCTTCTAACAGATATCGGAATGTAGGCAATCGACAAAGAAGGTTGTTAAACAGATGGTACCCATTTAAATATCTCAAATAATTTTTGGGGTTACATAGCTCCGTACAGTCATTCATTATTTTTACGTTATTTTGTTGTACATCTCAAATATTTGGATTTACATAGCTCCATACAGTATTTCATTATTTTTTAAATTATTTTTATTGTGAACGAATTTGAAAATTTCAATAACCAAGTTTATTTTCATTTGAATCTACATGTAAAATTTTCTTAAGATTTTCTAAAGGAATGACTGTTTTCTAAAAAAGTAGAATTTTTGTTTTCCATTCATTAAATTCATTTTATGTTCGTTGAAAAAGATTTTAAACAGATGTTACTTTTTGAATATCTCAAATATTCTCGATTTACATAGCTCCGTACAGTCATTCATTATTTTTACATTATTGTTATTGTGAACTAATTTGAAAATTTCAACAAATTCTAGATAATCGAGTTTCTTCCCTTTTGATTTTACATGTAAAATTTTAAGATTATCTATTGTGCGGAAGGAATGACCGTTTTCTAGACAATGAGTGGCAAAAGTAGAATTTTGTTTATTTTTTATGAAACTCCTTTTATGTTCGTTGAACCTCGTCTTGAAGGAACGTCCTGTTTGTCCTATATATTTATAACTGCACGTAAAACACGATAACTCTTAAACTCCTGATTTGTGGATGTTTAGAGTAGGGTTCTTTGCGTTAAATAATACCGATGATAGTTTGTTTTGCGTTTTGAAGGCAATATTGACATCTGATTTTGAAAAATTGTTGCCCACTCTTTGACTTATGCTACCAAAGTACGATAGCGAAATGAATTTTTTATTTTCTTCAGTTTTTATGATGTGATAAATTTGGCTCATAGCTATTTTAGATAGTTTCTGCCGAATTAGATTATCTATTAAATTGGGGTTGAAACCGTTGTTCGCGGCTATTGATTTTATAGTTTGGACTTCAGCTTCGGGGTCATTTTTTGATAAGGGTAATGAGAAGGCTCTATGGATCATCGATTGAAACGCTGATATTTTTTGTGAAAATGGGTGATTGGAATCAACAGGAATACATATATCAGTGGATGTGAGTTTTCTGAACACGTTGAATTCTATTTTTCTATTTGAGTGTGATATCGAGAGGTCTAAAAATGTAATACTGTTCTTCGATTCTTTTTCTAATTTGAATGTAATATTTGGGTGAATATTATTCAAGAAATTCAAAAATAAGAAGGTCTATTTCGTTCATTCAGTCCACCTCTAAATGGACCTTCCAATCAATTTCGTCAATTTCCCTCTTTTTGTGTGTTACTGTAAAATCATTATTATTCCTAATAGTCAAAGTGGTGGCATGTAGCCTTTGCTACATCACGCATTATTATTATTCCTAATAGTCAAAGTTTTCGCGTAGCCCTTGCTACATCATGCATTATTATTCGAGTAATAGTCCAAGTTGTCGCATGTAGCCTTAGCTACAATAAGCACTAACATTCGGATAGTCAAATTTGTTGTAGGTAACATAAATAGAGGTTAATACTTGATAGAAGGTATATAAAATTATTTAAATATTTTAATATAAGCCTTCTACATATTTAACTTCAAAAAATTATATTTAATAATTATAACTTCAGAAATTAAATTAAATTAGATGGGTAATATTAAAATATTTAAATAATTTTGGATTTTGTTATATCATCTGGATGTCTTATAATGAATGTTTATTTTATATGTCGTTTGATATAAGTGGTACTTATATGATATTAATTTAATACCTGAAGTTATAATTATTAAATATAATTTTTTGAAATTAAAGATGTAGAAGGCTAATATTAAAATATTTAAATAATTGTTGTACGTAACTTGTGACATTTCGGTCCAAGCTATCGCGATTATTATTGTTAATATAGTAATCCAGTCGACTGCCAAAGTATTGGCAAATTCATTACATTTGTTGTTAGTGCAATAATCATACCTTTGACTTGGTTTATATACAGTAAACCAAGAATTATAGTTCGTTATTATTATAGTGTATTACGAGTGTTTCACTTCAATTTCTTAACGTTTTCGTTGCTTTATCTTATTGGATAAATATAGCTAGTTCATCATCGAAATAACTAGCAAAACTATTCGCCTATACATCGAAAATACGGTTCACTAAACCTTTCCAAATTAACCTTTGAGATTAATTAAATTGCAATTGTCTATTGTTTCAAAATACTGAAATAAAAGAAACGCCAATACTGCGATAAACTAACCGTGGTACGTTACAGTAGGTATAATAAGAATAAACTGCAATAATTAAACTGAACCTTTTATTAAAAAATCAATATGCATAAAAAAATTTAAATACTTTCAGGATAAACTTCTGTAATTTTGTATTAGTGTGATTTCTGAGCTTGCATCTTCTGCACGAGTTCGGCTATCCTAGGACTAATATTGCTACTCAAAGCTACACGTAAATCATCACCTACTTAAAAACGATTCCTCGCCTTGTTTTTAATAACCAACAAAGCAGAAAATCCTTGTTCACATAAATAAGACGTTGATAAAATAACGCAAGGCGATTTCTCGGAGTTTACTATAAGAAATTAGACTTTTTTACACCAAAACGACTCAAGTGAATTCGACACGGAAGCATCCTTGCAGTTTCTGACATTTTGTAACTCAGTGAGTTCTTCCTGGATTCCTTCAGTAACTTCTCCAGCGTCCGTGCTAAAAGGGTTACGAATCAGTTTTTGATCAACTTTAGCTTCTTCGCTATATTCGGGGAAGTAACGATTGAATTCATCAACCAACACCTGGAAATGAGGCTTGATGTTTTTTTTCTAAATTTGCTTTAGTAAAGTGCTTTCAATGTCGCGAACGCAGAATAATTATTTTCTTCAATTTTACGTAACCACAGCTGAAGTTTGCAAATAAAAGTTCGGAGTTTATCTTCAAAAATTAATATTTTCGAGACAATTTCAAATTTTTATTTCCGGAACCTTGCAGTTGCATATTCAATTTATTTAAGTGTTTAAAAATATCCACTAGATGAGCCAAATTCATCTAACATGTCGGATTAGTAAACTGTTTCAACAAATCATAAATTTTTTGTCGACCAGAAAAATCTCAACCTCTGCTCTCAGTTCATATAATCTTATATTATCAGCATATTATCTTTCGATAGCCATCGAACTTCTGTGTGGAAGAGAAGTGCCTCATGGTCATAGTCCATTTCAGTGCATAATTTTTTAAAGAGGCGTGTATTTAAGGCGCTACTTTTGATAATATTCACAACTTTTATAGCCATTTGCAGTGTATCGTTAAGGCATTCAGGAAAAGTCTTAGAAGCTAACGCCTGGCGATGTATGTATACAGTGCGTTGTCGCCTTCGGATTTTTCTGTTTCACTAACGTCGCCAGAGCGAAACGTGATCCCAAGATTGCCGGAGCACCATCAGTATAGAGGAGGGTAACGAATTCATCCCACATAAGATTATGTTTCTCCAAATATTCCGATATAGAGTTCATGACGTTGATACCTTTTGATGTTGTTTCCAGTTCCCGTGAAATCAATAATTCTTCTTCAATTATGAAGAACAAATACAAGTAGTTGACAAAAATTCGAAATGTCGGTCGATTCATCACACTGCAGAGCAAAAAATGGCGGTTTTTTGATTCTTGAAATATGTTCCTCCCCTATATCATTTGACATAAGTTGAATTCTAGCTGTGATCGTGTTATTGGAGAGAGGTATACCTTGTATTTTTTTCTTGGCCTCTAATCCCAAAACTTCTTCGACGGCTTTGATCAAACACGGTTTCACGAGTGTTTTTTTTGTGAGGTTTTTTCTCTTGAGCTCTTAATTTAGAAATCTCAAACGACGCCACTAATGATTTTTCCGATGTTGCAAATCTCGTAACACTAGACCCGAGTTCCATTTTCTTCAGGTTCTCTAATTTTTCTTCATAGAATTCCAGCGGACGGTCAGACAAATTTGAATGTACCGTTTCTAAGTGGCGTTTCAATTTCGGTGGTTTCAAGACGTTATTTGCGAGAACGGTGGTTTTATTTCTCCATTACTTTCAATAGAGGTTAATCCAAATTTTATATAACTATTGTCGTATTTTCTCCTAGGCGCTATGTTCTGAAAAAAAATACAAAAAATGAATACGAATACAAATCAAGAAAATAAAAGCGTAAGTTTAGGTATTTCAATATGATCGTGTGAGCTAGCTTGAATTAAAATATTAATTTTTGAAATAATATCCAAAGTAAAGTAGTTTAAGTTCACAAACAATATACTACTTCTCCATAGATACAATCCTGCCAAATGATATTAACAGTTATAGACGCATTGAAAATGATCAATTAATGACCGCCCGAAAACGATCATTTGTTACACCATCTCAACAAAATGTTCACTTACCTACATCTATTATTTAAGAACAAATTCAAGAAATAATGTTGAGAACAACGGTCAGTAATGAATGATTCACTCACAGGACACTAATATATTCATTCACTTCTATAATTTATCTGTCACAGTCGAATCACGCAAAGCAGGAGAATCCCGTGTTAGTTTACATGTTCACAAAATATAATGACTTTTGACAGATAAGGTTTGATCTGTGTTCTGAATCAGGTAGAGCCGGTAAAACAGTATAGGACTGTACTACTCATTTTGTTCACTAACGCCATCTATTAAACAGTTTGGTCCATAAGCAAGCGGTTTTAGTTACTGTATTACTTAACAAGGGAAGTAGATGGCATTTGAATCTTAAATGAAAAACTGAAAATCATTCGCGGACCATATTTTGGCTTCTGCGAACCACTGATGGTCCGCGGACCACTAGTTGGAAACCCCTGTCGTAGATGAAAAGATTTAAATTTATGTCAGAAGAACTAATACACAAAATAAAATAGAAAAAGGCTTTTTACTTGATAAAAGAAATATAACAAAATTTGAATATCAAAACAGATTTGATCTGTTAGTCTTCTACAATTTTAATTTCAAAAAAAATTTTATTAAAAAAACTTTTAGAATTAAAGTAATGTCTACAATAAGCACCGCTTATATTTAATAGACGTATATAATTAAAACTCAATATATAATGTCAAATGGGATAAATAAACCAACAAATATAAAAGAAGCAATTAAAATTAATGAATAAATATTTGAAGGAGACAAAATTTTGTTTCTGATCTTACCAATTCCTTTTCAAAAACATAAAACACAACTTAAGGATTTCTCAAAAAATATAATTTATTTGAAATATTTAATATATTTAAATATTCAAATAAGTTAATTCAAAAATCTCTCAAAACATGCAATATATCTTCAAAAAACAATTAGAATACGGATAATCTCTTCATCGGCCCTAGATAACATTTAAATATCAAAATCAACTAACCATCAGTATATCATACCTTAGAGTGTAACCAACAATTGTTTAAAACAGACTTACTGTAAAAATCCAGATAGTCAGTTCGTCACAAAATCACAGAAAACTGTAAGGTATTACAAGGTTTTTTTTTAACCATTGACATTCCAGAATGAGATTTATTCAAGCCTAAATATAATTATATATTATGTATAAAATAAAATAGAAAAAGGCTTTTTACTTGATAGAAGAAATATAACAAAATTTGAAAATCAAAACAAAATCAAACAAATCAAAAGTTCAATCTGTTAGTCTTCTACAATTTTAATTTCAAAAAAATTTTTATTCAAAAAACTTTTAGAATTAAATAAATGTCTACAATAAGCACCGCTTATATTTATTAGACGTATATAATTAAAACTCAATATACAATGTCAAATGGGATAAATAAACCAACAAATATAAAAAAGGCAATTAAAAATAATAGATAAATATTTGAAGGAGACAAAATTTTGTTTCTGATCTTACCATAATGAAACCAATTCCTTTTCAAAAACATAAAACACAACTTAAAGATTTCTCAAAAAATTTAATTTATTTGAAATATTCAATACATTTAAATATTCAAATAAGTTAATTCAAAAATCTCTCAAAACATGCACTATATCTTCAAGAAACAATTAGAATTCGGATAATCTCTTCATCGGCCCTAGATAATATTTAAAATATCAAAATCAATTGTTTTTTGAAAATATAGTGCATGTTTTGAGAGATTTTTGAATTAACTTATTTGAATATTTAAATATATTGAATATTTCAAATAAATTATATTTTTTGAAGTTGTGTTTTATGTTTTTGAAAAGGAATTGGTTTCATTATGGTAAGATCAGAAACAAGATTTTGTCTCCTTCAAATATTTATTTATTAATTTTAATTGCCTTTTTTATATTTGTTGATTTATTTATCCCATTTGACATTGTATATTGAGTTTTATTTATAAACATCTATTAAATATAAGCGGTGCTTATTGTAGACTTTAATTTAATTCTAAAAGTTTTTTGAATAAAAATTTTTTTGAAATTAAAATTGTAAAAGACTAACAGATTAAATCTGTTTTGATATTCAAATTTTAATACACAAAAAACTATAGAGTTAATTTTGTGCGTATCAAAATTTAATAAAAACTTGGAAAAACAAACAACTGAAATGTAGTAAGTCCATAAAAGATATTTTAATTTAACTCAGTTGAATGAGAAATCAATATAATCCTTATGTGTACTACTTACCATTGGGTACAAAAAAGTTTGCAGGTACATTCTTCTCCCGTTTGTCCCTGAATAGAACATCGTACTCTCCCATGATTCTGTTGTACATCTGTAAACACAGTTTAATTTTCTTCACTTCATTTATCGTTAGGACATTTTAATTACCAATTTATTATTCCGACTGTAAATATAGACGTTCTCATGGGCGTCGAGCAAGATGTACCCACAATTTTTGCCCAATCTGATGGCATCAAAGGTGGATCCACTCAGCTTGAGGAGTGTTTCGTCTGTAAAAAAAAATATTTCGAAGCATTCCTTGAATATATTACATAATATAAATAAATGAATTGATAGAAAAAGTGATCCAAAGTTAGTATCAAACCAATAAAAAATCTTCTAAATAGTTGATTCAATTATTGAAAACAAAAAATATTTGATTTTGGTTTTGGGCGGACTGCTTTTACCATAATTCAATAAATTTATCAAAGTGCTGCAAATGTGTTGCCTCAAAAGCATTTTATGATTTAAAGAGAGTGGTTGAGGGAAAGATGCAAAATCTGAGTGAGAATTCACTTTGATTTTAACACTTCTCAATATTGTAGTTCCTCATCTTTGATTGGGCTGAAAAATATTCCGAATTAAAACTTAAGAGCCAGCGGTACCACCAGGGGTAGACGGAATCTTTCCAGCCCTACTTCAAAAGGGCATGGATTTATTGATTCCGTACCTGCTAAAATTATTTAGAACAAGTCTGGCTTGGGGGGTTATTCCTACAAGCTGGACACTAACTAAAGTGGTATATATACCAAAGGTGGGACGAACAGAATCGAAACCCTCTTCGTTCAGACCAATAAGCTTGACATCGTTCCTGCTGAAGAGTCTGGAAAAGGTGATTGATGTCCATATCAGGGGGAAGGTGCTAATTGACAGTTCCCCTAGCCCTCATTAATACGCTTACCAGACTGGCAAGTCGACAGAACTTGCATTGCATAATATGGTCGGAAAATTAAACCAATCTCTCGATAAACGAGAGAAAGCACTAACAGCGTTTCTGGACATTGAAGGTGCTTTTAACAATACGCTGCCGGCTTCTCTCGCTGAGGCTATCGCTGCGAGAGGAATCGACCCACTAATCTGTAGATGGATACAGGCAATGCTATGCGGCAGAACAATAACGACCTCATACCAGGATGAGGTCTTCGAGTTCAAGGCTGCGAAGGGCTGTCCGCAGGGAGGTATTCTCTCACCCTTACTGTGGACCCTTCTCGTTGATGACCTGCTAGCGATCATTTCGCTGTGGGGAGTCGACGTTCAAGCATTTGCTGATGACCTGGCAATCATAGTGAAAGGTAAATCGGAGGTGACGATATCGGCCGTCCTTCAAGAGATACTGAATACTATTGACAAATGGTGCATAAGAGAAGACATGTCTCTTAACCCGCAAAAGGTAGTTATAGTACCATTCACTAAATAACGGAAGTTGAATGGTTTAGAACTGCCGACTATCCGTGGTGAAATAATACAATTCTCATTTGAGGCAAAATACCCGGGAATAGTCCTGGACAAGACCCTCACCTGGAATGCACACCTGGATGAAGTGTGTCATAAAGCCAGAATGGGTTTCTGGACTTGCAGGCGGATCTGTGGTAAAACCTGGGGCCTAAAGCCCAGGCAGATGTACTGGCTATACACTATGGTAATTAGACCACGGATAGTGTATGGCGCTGTAGCGTGGTGGAAGAAAGGCCAACAAACGGTTGGCGAACAAAAGCTCACCCGACTACAGAGACAGGCTTGCCTTGCAATTACAGGTGCGTTTCGCACCACACCACGGCAGCCATGGAGGTCCTACTAAATCTACCACCCCTGCACCTACTCGTGCAGAGGGAGGCGGAACGGACCACATACAAACTATATGAACTGGCGATTGACAGGCCAGAGGCAATAGTGATGGGAGGCTCAAGACTGCTGGACGAGCTTTTAACGAACAGTATCCTATCGATGCCCTCGGATCTAATGTCAAAAATCACGAGCCAGGAACGGAATTTCAAAGTAATCGTCCCCAGCCGGGACGAATGGACTCAGCATGCTGAGGTTCTATTGAGAACCGACCTTGGCTTGTTCACAGACGGCTCGCGAACGACGAACGGAACAGGAGCGGAGTAAACCGAGAATTAACATCTCATTAAGTCTCGGTCAAAACGCAACCATATTCCAGGCAGCAATATTTGCCATTGAGACCGCGGCGGAACTACTGATAAAACGGCAAATCCACCACGGTAAAATCAAAATATTTACTGACAGTCAGTCAGTACTAAAAGCTCTGGAATCGAGCTGTTTTATATCCAAAACAGTCTGGAGTTGCCGCACGGCTTTAAACAGGCTCGGTATGTATAACGGAGTCACTCTGGTTTGGATACCGAGCCACTCAAACTATTTGGGTAACGAGGAGGCGGATCGGCTGGCATTTGCTAGAGCTGCGCTGCCTCTGGTAGGACCGGAACCATTCCTGGGAATACCGCTTGACGTGGCTAACGAGGCGATAACAGGCAGAATGAACTCAAGGCTAGAGTCTTTCTGGCGGAGCCATTCTGGCCTGAAACACTCAGAGTTGTTCCTTGGAACAGCTTCGAACAAAAAGATAGCGAACCTAGCGCTAGGTCTGGATAGGGCCAAACTAAGAACACTTGTCGGAATTATGACAGGTCACTGCAGACTGAAAGCGCATTTGCACAAAATCGGTCTGGCTGAAGACAATGAATGCAGGCTGTGTCTTGAGGACACTGAAACAGCCATGCACATCGTCTCAGAGTGCCCAGCGGTGAGTCGCATCAGATTCGAGGTCTTTGGCCAGGCTTTCATAGCCCACAGTGAACTGAACAAATTACCCCTGAACAAGATTATCGGTTTTATCCAAAAACTGGATCTCGTCGGGGAGATATAAATTAGGGGCGAACCACAATAGTCCGTGCGGACGCAGTGGTAGGGTGGACAGACGCCCGCCCACCATAAATAATAATAATAATAAATAAGAGCCAGCGATCATATACTCTGTTGTTCCTAAAATATATTGACCCATGTTTATTGCTTTTTATTTTAACTAGAAGGCTGATAAAAAATTATTTGACACTTGGTTTGTCTGATGTGCATACTATGTGAATTTTATCAACAGATAAGGTAGTATATCTAGTGTAATATGAATTTGAAAAATTTAATGAACTGGTAATAAGTCAAAACTTAAATGTCACAGCTGAAATTATTTTGAAGGCAAGGAGTGAATTTCGTGAAAGAGAGATCGAGCTGGAATTATTTACCTCTAAACTGCTATACCTAACCAAAATTCAATATCAAAATTTATCACTTTATAAGAGCAGCGCTCCATTAAAACTAGCCACCACAAATAAATAATCAGATCAACTTCAGAATTATATTGAGCGATAGAACATTTGAGCGTAAAAAATACTCACCATAAATCCACTTTCTCTGGAAGCACTCTAGCAAAAATAAAATTACTTTAATATATTACATATATATCAAAATAGAAATTTCTCTAAAATTTATATTTCTAACAGTATAACGAGAGTATGTCAAAATATGCCAAGATTGACAAGTTAATAAAATTCAATGAAACTTTCATTAAAAGATTCACTACGGATTTCTCGAATGCAACGGTTTCACAAAAATGATGTAATATGTGATTAAGGATTTTGAAATAAAATAAAACACAAACTTTGCTGCGCAGGAAAAGTGTTTTCAATATTTGTATTAGGAGTACAAATAAGTTTCCGCCGTTTTTTAACACAAATTAAATATTTATCATAAAAGAACGGTAAAATAATTTTATTTAAAATATTGCCCATCACTTGCAACCACTTTTTCCCATCTCTCAGACAGCATTCGAATCCCACGTCTGAAGAACTCCTTGTCTTTTGAGGCTATCCACGAATCAACCCAATTTTTGGTATCCTCATAAGATGTGAACCGCTGCGCCGTCAGAGCATGTGCCATGGACCGGAACAGGTGATAATCGGACGGTGCAATGTCTGGTGGATACGGCGGGTGGGGTAACACTTCCCAATCAAGTATTTACAAGTACTTTTTCACGGAAGCCGCAACATGTGGACCAGCATTGTCATGCAGAAGAATAATTTTTTCGTGTCTAGAGTTACTACTCTAGACACGAAAAAATTATTCTTCTGCATGACAATGCTGGTCCTAATGTTGCGGCTCCCTCAATACTTTGAGGGCGTTTTTCCTTCAGATCTCGGCCCAATCTCATCAATTGTGTTCGATAGAGGGCTCCAGTAATTGTTTCGCTCGGATTAAGCAACTCATAATACACTACACCTAGCTGATCCCACCAAATACACAGCATAAGTTTTTTTCCGTGAATATTCGGTTTTGCTGTTGAAGTTGACGCGTGACCAGGTAATCCCCATGATTTTCTTCTTTTTGGATTGTCATAATGTATCCACTTCTCATCACAAGTTACGATACGATGTAAAAAATCCTTTTTTTTATGTCTAGCTAGCAGCATTTCACTTAAGCATAATCGGCGTTCAATATCTCTCGGCTTTAATTCGTACGGAACCCAATTTCCTTGTTTATGAATCATTCCTTATGATTTTAAATGATGTGAGACTGCTTGCTGAGTGACTTCTAATGTTAGAGCAAGTTCTTTTTGTGTTTGAGATGAATCCTCCTCCAATAATTCCTCCAATTCTGCATCCTCGTAAATTTTTGGCCTTCCACTGCGATCTTTGTCTTCTACGTCGAAATCACCGTTTTCAAACTTTTGAAACCACTCTCGACACGTTCTCTCACTCAAAGCACCTTCACCATATGCTTCTACGAGCAATTGATGCGCCTCAGCAGCAGATTTCTTTAAATTAAAGAAGTAAACTAATATTTCCCGCAAATGACGCCTACTTGGCTCAAATTTTGACATTTTCAACTTATAAAAATTATATTTTACCAATATAAAATCAATGATATTAATAGGTTATGTTGTTCTTGAATGTCCAAACTATTTTTTAAGCCGGTTATCATCTGCGAAAGCTAACCGAAACTCCGTGCCGCGCCATCTACAATGAAACGGCGGAAACTTATTTGTACTCCCAATATTAAAATTTAAATCTTACAGATGTGCTTCAAGACTTTGTGAGTAAAAGCGAATATAATCGGTTCAATTTTGGGTTAGGATGACGCTCATAAAGTAGAAGAAACTGTGATTGAATATTTTTGCGCACTAGTTCTAAGAAACAGCGGGCTATCGTTTTGCACAAATATCTGTTTTAGAATTTTGAGCCCAAAATGGTATAACTAGTTTGGTCCACTGAACAATCCGAGGTAAAAGGTAATTAATTCTGTCTGGCCGGTTTGACCGTGAACACGCTAATTTTCGAACAGAAGGAGTCTAAATATCTCGGGTATATTTTTGAATGACTAGAATCGCTTCAATAGTTTCGCAGTTGTTCAAGTTTGAAAATTTTTCATATTTTTTCGAAAGTTTAGATTCGGTCGATCGGAAATTCGGCATTTAGGGGTAAATAATAATGCGCATGTTCATGTGAAATTTCGTGAGGATCGCAATTTGCCTCTGTGATCTACAAAACCTTGTCGAGTTCGTTCGAGTAGGGAATTGTTATACAGATGTATGTTACACTATCTCGATTTCTAGAATTTTCTATTACCATAGCTCATACTCCTTATTAATGATTTTTGGTACAGATCAGCCATATCATATTATTTCAATGAATGATATTAGAAATAGGGGCGAATGAGATTTATATTTGTTTTTATCTTGTTTTGATCAATCGAACCATAATCGCAAAATAGAGGGAAATAATACAGATGTAACAGCCTCCTTTGATGTCTCAATTTTCATCGAATTTTTACCCAAACATGGTCTCAAACGACTAGGATTGACTTGCTGATGACGAATCTAAGATCTAAATATCTACTGTTAACTTTTGAACGGAAATATTGAGTGACGTAGAACTTTTATTGTACGTTTGAGTTCATAATATCTCAGTTATTTTCTTATATAGGCAATATCGGTTCAATTGTTTCGCAGTTATCAATTTCAAGTGTTTTCTTATTTTTCAAATGGTTTCGATACTAGCGAACGAAATTAAATTTGGTATTTAGATGTTTAATGAAAATACCGCGTGTACCTTTGCCAAATTTAGGGACATTTTACTGTCCAGTTAATCGACTAAAGGTACAAATACCAATTTCAGAACGATAAGTCCTACAGACTTGAAATTTCTAGGCTGTGTTTGGAGCAGTTATTATAAAAATCTGATGAACTTAATGCAGTGGTTTCTGACTTACTCTTTGAGACTTTGCTTTTCAATTATTTTCGAAAGTTAATTCCCGTCGAGTTCAAATTTGGTATTTAGACATGAAATAACCACAAAAACGCTTGTGTCGTTAGATAAATTACGAGAATTTTCTGAATTTTTCTCATACGATTTCGGCAACAGTAAATTACAAAAATTTACTATTTAAATATTTTAATATTAGCCTTCTACATATTTAATTTCGAACAATTATAATTAATAATTATAACTTCAGGAATTAAATTAAAATAATGTCATATAAGTACTACTTATATCAAACATTCCTTATAAGACACCCAAATGATATAACAAAATCCAATAAATAAAAAAATGTTAACCAAAATCCTATAAATTGAATATTTTGAATAGACAAAATTTTGTTTCTGCTGATCAATCTTATGAAAACAAGAATCTTTCAAAAATGTTTAATATAATCTTAAGAATTTCATCATAAAACTATCTTACTTAGAATATTCAATATTATTGGATATCTAACTAACCTTTTACCTTTTACGAACCGGCCGAAATCGAGCAGGACTTGAAGAGACAAGGAATTACGGTGCGGCAGGTATCAAGGATGACCAGAAGAGGGAGGCAACTACCTCTGGCTTTAATACTGGTGCCCAAGAACCAGTCAGACAAGGCGTTCCAAATCACCAAGTTATGCGGCCTAGAAGTGATTATGGCACCAGCCAACAAGCTCACGGAAGTCCCCCATAATCAAAACTGAGTTTTGATTATATACGTCTATTAAATATAAGCGGTGCTTATTGTAGACATTAATTTAATTCTAAAAGTTTTTCGAATAAAAATTTTTGTGAAATTAAAATTGTAGAAGACTAACAGATTAAATCTGTTTTGATATTCAAATTTTGTTATCTTTTGAAATATTCTGCATGCTTTTTGCAATTCTTTTGCGAATAAATAAAATAACAATTACAGAAATCGTTATTATTTTAAAGAAACAGTTATAATAATAACTACCATCCTATTGTAAAGACACGCGAGAATTTGGAGTTTTAAAAATGAATTATTCATTTTGCCGAAGTCTCATGATAATTATTGATACTAAAATACCATTTCGCTATCCTTTATATCATCGAAGTAGATCTTTTCTAAAGAGACATTTCCCGTTCAAATTGTGTTTACCTATTTAATCTTTTGATGCATACGAGGCAAATGTGGTTCTGGCTTTGAACTGAAAGTCCACAATTTAAATATAATTATTTTGCATTAAGTCTTCTTCATCATAATTTTTTTAAATTTATATTGGTGAAAAAAAATTGAAATCAAATATTGAGCCGCAGGTAAGTATAACATAGAAAACAAAGTTCGGGAGAAAGTTATTTGATTTAGATCTTCTGACAACTACACTCCATCTATTAATATCTTCATTTAATTCTCGAAATGAAATGTTTTTACCGAAAACTTTTAAACCCGGATTTAAGGGCGGATTTCTCCCATTTGTAAGCTTAATTGTAGCATTTAAGTCTAAGACCCGTTTGGCCCGAAATTGAAATCAGCCAGACAATCTTACAGTAATGTAAAAAAATCAGATATTTTAAGTCAAGACACAAAATAGGGGACCAGAACAAAATACAATTTTTTATCTAAGATCAAAAGATACTTCTTCAATAATTAATTCATTTCGATAACTTTATGACTGTCATCGTAATCGAAAATTTTCGGTTTTTCCTAAAAATTAAAACTCAGAAAATATTGTTGAAAACCATCCAAGAGATATATTTCATTCAATCTATTTTTTCTGCCTTCGTGTTTTAGTTCACTTGAAAATTGACGTGTTTCAAGACAGATGGAAAGGTAAATAGATAAGAAAATTTCTTACCAATCTCTGTCTCAGACGAATCGCTGAAGGTTGTAGTTCTGGACTCCTGCAAATTGAAAATACATCTTATTTTTAGTCAAGTAAAGTTGAAATAATTAAGTCTCCATATATACATTTTTTGATAGGAGTTCAAGTTTCACCCATAATTCCTTTAAATTTATTATCTCGTGATTTTCGATTTCAGCAAGTGCAATTTGCAATAGTATTATTACCAATGCATTGAAAATTGCAGGATAATATCAGAAAATATGCATGCACATTGTTTCATTCAACTTAATATTGGATTAATATGAATTTATTTACTGAAATAATAAGCCATTGAAATGCTAGTACGGTAAAGCCAAATTCAGTTTGATAAAGTGTTTCACATAAGGTCAGGAAGATGAAGACATTACTGAAATTAACGAGTTATTACGGCATTAGGGATTCACATTATTTTAGTATTCCAATAGTTTCAACAAATTATCAGTATTAAATAAAATAGAAAAAGGCTTTTTACTTGATAGAAGAAATATAAAAAATTTGAATATCAAAACAGATTTAATCTGTTAGTCTTCTACAATTTTAATTTCAAAAATATTTTTATTCGAAAAACTTTCAGAATTAAATTAATGTCTACAATAAGCACCGCTTATATTTAATAAACGTATATATTCAAAACTCAATATACAATGTCAAATGGAATAAATAAACCAACCAATATAGAAAAGGCAATTAAAATTAATGAATAAATATTTGAAGGAGACAAAATTTTGTTTCTGATCTTACCATAGTGAAACCAATTCCTTTCAAAAACATAAAACACAACTTGAAGGTTTCTCAAAAAATATAATTTATTTGAAATATTTAATATATTTAAATATTCAAATAAGTTAATTCAAAAATCTCTCAAAACATTCATTATGGTAAGATCAGAAACAAAATTTTGTCTACTTCAAATATGTATGTATTAATTTTAATTGCCTTTTTTATATTTGTTGGTTTATTTATTCCATTTGACATTGTATATTGAGTTTTGAATATATACGTTTATTAAATATAAGCGGTGCTTATTGTAGACATTAATTTAATTCTGAAAGTTTTTCGAATAAAAATATTTTTGAAATTAAAATTGTAGAAGACTAACAGATTAAATCTGTTTTGATATTCAAATTTTGTTATCAGTATTAGTCGCTGGGAACGAATAATGAAAATGTTATATTTCAACAATCGCGGGGAGAGATTTGATAAATTCTTTTTATTATAAATAGGTCGGTCAACATCGGAATTGACTGCCACATTAAATGTGTAGAACTAAACTGAAATACCTACGTAGGAATAAAAAAATGACTTCAGCTCAAATACTCATAGTTGATAACTTCTACCAATTTATATCGCCACGACCTACTTTAAACATAGTGTTCAAGAAACGGATGAGCCGAAGCCCAGAGGTAGAGTATCCATAGGTATACGAATCTTTCCAATGCACTTTATAACATTTTACGTAATTAAAAAAAAAAATTTGAATATGAAAACAGATTTAATCTGTTAGTCTTCTACAATTTTGATTTCAAAAAAATTTTTATTCAAAAAACTTTTAGAATTTATTCCATTTACATTATATATTGAGTTTTGATTATATACATTCTGTCATGAAAGTACCGAGAATTATCGATTTAAATCTGGCGGGGCAATGAGGCAGAAAACAATCCGACTTTACAATTTGGTTCGAAGAAGTGGCGAAAGACCAAAGTGAATAACAGGTAGAAAAACTAATGATTAAGATCGTCGCCCAAGTGACAATAAACCTGGAGACCAACCTGAAAAAATTTTACTTCAAATGATATCACTTGAAATTGTAACATGTTTATTCAAATAAAAAATTGTTTCCTATCCAGTAGTTTCTCCAAATATTACATTCTGAAGCAACAAACCTGAGATTTAGTATGTCAGGCTATATGTACCTCAAAACAAGGATCTCTGAGAAAGTCTGTGGAGGATATGGTAAATTCAGTAACCTCTTACCCAACCTGTTCAATGAGTGAAAAATTCGAAGTGGCCATTGCAACAAATTGACTCTAGTATAGTCCACTGCGGCTCTCGTGGTTGGGCTTTATCTTGTTGGAAATGTGGAATGCAAAAGCCCCTAAGATAGCGAAGGATATGAGATGCCACTAATTTCTGTATACTTCTGTCAAGAAAGTACCGGGAATTATCGATTTAAATCTGGCGGGGCAATGAGGTAGGTAAAAATTTTTTCCTAGGTTGGTACCACTGTCCTTAATTACTATGCCAAGCTTGAGCGGGATCTGTCAACTAGTGTGTTTGCAACAGCTGATTAAGTCAGTCGATGTCAGAGTGCGTGCCGATTTTTACTATGGGTGATTACGTTGAGCAAAGAATTTGTTTAAAGTTTTGTGTTGCAAATGAATTTTCGTGTGCCGATGCATTGAAAATGTTGCAAAAGGCCTTTGGTGATAATGCTCTATCGAAAACTCGTGCTTATCAGTGGTACAGAGCCTTCAAGGACGGTCGTGAAGTGGTCTCTCTACAGAGTAGTACTACTCTGTCAAGAAAGTACCGGGAATTTTCAATTAAAACAACATTTTTACTTTTAATCGTCAAAATTTATTGGGTCGCCTTCAAAATAGGCTCCATTTGCTCCAATACATCTATGCCAACGGCACTTCCAATTATCGAAACATTTTTTATAGGCGCTTTCCGGGATGGACTTTAGCTCTCGCGCCGAATTTTGTTTTATGGCTTCAATCGACTCAAAACGGGTGCCACGAAGAGGCAATTTTAGTTTTGGGAAGAGGAAAAAGTCGCAGGGAGCCAAATCCGGCGAATACGGTGGTTGCTGAAGCACGTTTGTTGAGTTTTTGGCAAGAAAGTCAGTCACAATCGTAGCTCGGTGAGAAGGCGCGTTATCGTCATGCAAAATCCATGAGTTGTTCGCCCACAAATTTGGCCGCTTCTTACGGATACGCTCACGCAAACGTTTCATAACGCCTAGGTAATACTCCTTGTTTACCGTCTGACCCTCTGGAACGAATTCGTAGTGCACCACGCCACGGATATCGAAGAAAACAATGAGCATCACCTTCATTTTCGAGCGGCTTTGGCGTGGTTTTTTTCGGTTTCGGCTCATTTTTTGCCACCCATTCCGATGATTGCTGGCTTGTTTGCATATCGTACTCGTAGACCCAGGTCTCATCACCAGTTATAATGCGTTCCATGAATGTAGAATGGGAATTACAGCGATCCAGCATGTCTGAAGCAACCTGTTCGCGATGACGTTTTTGAAGAAAATTCAGGTCTTTCGGTACGAGTCGTGCGGCCACCTATCTCATGCCCAAAATATCAATCAAAATGGTACGTGCGGACTCGTGGGATATCTTAAGATCATGTGCTATCTCTCTCAAGCTGGTACGACGGTTTTCCAGCACCCTTTCCTTAATTTTATCGACGTTATCTTCGATCGAAGCCGTCGATGGGCGTCCGTCCTTGAAGGCTCTGTATCACTGATATGCACGAGTTTTCGATAGAGCATTGTCACCAAAGGCTTTTTGCAACATTTTCAATGCATCGACACACGAAAATTCATTTGCAACACAAAACTTCAAACAAATTCTTTGCTCAACGTAATCACCCATAGTAAAAATCGGTCCACACTCTGGCATCGACTGACTTAAGCAGCTGTTGCGAACACACTAGTTGACAGATCCCGCTCAAGCTTGGCATAGTAATTGAGGACAGTGGTACCAACCTAGGAAAAAAATTTTTTACCTGCCTCATTGTCCCGCCAGATTTAAATCGATAATTCCCGGTACTTTCTTGACAGAATGTACGTCTATTAAATATAAGCGGTGCTTATTGTTGACATTAATTTAATTCTAAAAGTTTTTTGAATAAAAATTTTTTTAATTTAAAATTGTAGAAGACTTACAGATTATATCTGTTTTGATATTCAAATTTTGTTAAATTTCTTCTATAAAGTAAAAAGCCTTTTCTATTTTATATTATACATAATACATGATTATATTTTGGTTTCAATAAATCTCATTATGGAATGTCAATGGTTTAAAGATAACCTTATAATACCACACTTTTCTGTGGTTTTGTTAAGAACATAGACTATCTTGAATTTAAAGTTAGTCAGTTTAAAGCAATTTATCCTGTTAACACGTGGAGGTAAGGTATTTGATTTTGATATTTGGAATATTATTTAGGGCCGATGAAGAGATTACCAGAATTATAATTGTTTTTTGAAGATATAGTGCATGTTTCGAGAGATTTTGAATTAACTTATTTGAATATTCAAATATATTAAATATTTCAAATGAATTATATTTTTTGAGGAGTCCTTAAGTTGTGTTCATGTTTTTAAAAAGCAATTGGTGTTCATAATGGTAAGATCAGAAACAATATTGTTTCTCCTTTAAATATTTACTTATTAATTTTAATGACTTTCTTTATATCTGTTGGTTTATTTATTCCACTTGACATTATATATTGAGTTTTTATTATATACGTCTATTAAATATAAGCGGTGCTTATTGTAGATATTAATTTAATTCTAAAAGTTTTTTTAATAAAATTTTTTTTTTAAATTAAAATTGTAGAAGACTAACAGATCAAATCTGTTTTGATATTCAAATTTTGTTATATTTCTTCTATCAAGTAAAAATTCTATTTTACGTAATTTTCAAGTTGCGATTCTTCCAATTGTTTTATAAGGAATTTTTATCGAATCAGCTCCATTTTTTTTGCAAATCTTCCCTCCTTTGTTTTAATAGTTCTTTCACACATGAAATAATTACATACGTGAAATTTGTGGAAGGCACTAAAATTGTGACCTAAACTGGACATTCACGTTCGAATGGAACAGGGTTTGTTAGTAAATCAGATAAACATTTTGCTTTCCAAATTCCAAGGCCTTATAAAACAAACATTAATTTTTTTCAATGTATAGAAATAAATTTACATGCAATGCGACCCATTTTGCTCAATCAGCAACACCTTAACATGATTTATTTGAATATCAAAACAGATTTAATCTGTTAGTCTTCTACAATTTTAATTTCAAAAAAATTTTTATTCAAAAAACTTTTAAAATTGAATTAATGTCTACAATAAGCACCGCTTATATTTAATAGGTGTATATAATCAAAACTCAATATATAATGTCAAACGGAATAAATGAACCAACAAATATGAAAAAGTTATTAAAATTAATGAATAAATATTTAAAGGAGACAAAATTTTGTTTCTGATCTTACCATTAAGAACACCAATTGCCTTTCAAAAACATGAACACAACTTAAGGCCTTCTCAAAAAAATATAATTTATTTGAAATATTTAATATATTTAAATATTCAAATAAGTTAATTCAAAATCTCTCAAAACATGCACTATATCTTCAAAAAACAATTATAATTCTGATAATCTCTTCATCGGCCCTAAATAATATTTCAAATATCAAAATCAAATAACTATCACTATATCTCACCTCCACGTGTTTAACAGGATGAATTGCTTTAAACAGAATAACTTTAAAATTCAAGATAGTCTATGTTCTTAACAAAATCACAGAAAAGTGTAAGGTGTTTTTAAGGTTATATTTAAATCATTGACATTCCAAAATTTGAATATTAAAACAAATTGATATATGTTTATCTTCTACAATTTTAATTTAAAAAATTTTATTCAAAAAACTTTTAGAATTAAATTAATGTCTAAAACAAGCACCGCTTATATTTAATAGACGTATATAATCTAAACTCAATATACAATGTCATATGGAATAAATAAACCAAAAGATACACGAAAGTCCCTAAAATTAATAAATAAATATTTAAAGGAGACAAAATTTGTTTCTGGTCTTGCCCTCAAAACGCCATTTGTATCTTAAAAACATGAACACACTTAAAGGACCTCTCAAAGAATATAATTTATTTGAAATATTTAATATATTTAAATATTCGAATAAGTAAATTCAGAAATCTCTCAAAGCATGCACTATATCTTCAAAAAACAAATATAGTTCAAAGCAATTCCGTCTTCAGTCCTGAAATATATTCAAAATATTAAAATCAAAAAATTAACCTGTACCAAAGCACTCACCACGTGTAAATGAATAATGTTTCGAGACATAGATCATCTTTATAATTCAAGATTTATCTATGCTCTAACAGAATCAAAGAACAGTGTGAGCTATTTTTAAGGTTTACTTAAATTCATTGACACTGCATAATGAGATTTATTGAAGCCAAGATATAATTATATATTATATATAAAATAAAATAGAAAGGCCTTTTACTTGATAGAAGAAATATAACAAAATTTGAATATTAAAACAAATTAATATATGTTTATCTTCTACAATTTTAATTTAAAAAATTTTATTCGAAAAACTTTTAGAAATAAATTAATGTCTAAAACAAGCACCGCTTATATTTAATAGACGTATATAATCTAAACTCAATATACAATGTCAAATGGAATAAATAAACCAAAAGATACACGAAAGTCCCTAAAATTAATAAATAAATATTTAAAGGAGACAAAATTTGTTTCTGGTCTTGCCCTCAAAACGCCATTTGTATCTTAAAAACATGAACACACTTAAAGGACCTCTCAAAGAATATAATTTATTTGAAATATTTAATATATTTAAATATTCGAATAAGTAAATTCAGAAATCTCTCAAAGCATGCACTATATCTTCAAAAAACAAATATAGTTCAAAGCAATTCCGTCTTCAGTCCTGAAATATATTCAAAATATTAAAATAAAAAAACTAACCTGTACCAAAGCACTCACCACGTGTAAATGAATAATGTTTCGAGACATAGATCATCTTTATAATTCAAGATTTATCTATGCTCTAACAGAATCAAAGAACAGTGTGAGCTATTTTTAAGGTTTACTTAAATTCATTGACACTGCATAATGAGATTTATTGAACCCAAGATATAATTATATATTATATATAAAATAAAATAGAAAGGCCTTTTACTTGATAGAAGAAATATAACAAAATTTGAATATTAAAACAAATTAATATATGTTTAGCTTCTACAATTTTAATTTAAAAAATTTTATTCAAAAAACTTTTAGAATTAAATTAATGTCTAAAACAAGCACCGCTTATATTTAATAGACGTATATAATCTAAACTCAATATACAATGTCAAATGGAATAAATAAACCAAAAGATACACGAAAGTCCCTAAAATTAATAAATAAATATTTAAAGGAGACAAAATTTGTTTCTGGTCTTGCCCTCAAAACGCCATTTGTATCTTAAAAACATGAACACACTTAAAGGACCTCTCAAAGAATATAATTTATTTGAAATATTTAATATATTTAAATATTCGAATAAGTAAATTCAGAAATCTCTCAAAGCATGCACTATATCTTCAAAAAACAAATATAGTTCAAAGCAATTCCGTCTTCAGTCCTGAAATATATTCAAAATATTAAAATCAAAAAACTAACCTGTACCAAAGCACTCACCACGTGTAAATGAATAATGTTTCGAGACATAGATCATCTTTATAATTCAAGATTTATCTATGCTCTAACAGAATCAAAGAACAGTGTGAGCTATTTTTAAGGTTTACTTAAATTCATTGACACTGCATAATGAGATTTATTGAAGCCAAGATATAATTATATATTATATATAAAATAAAATAGAAAGGCCTTTTACTTGATAGAAGAAATATAACAAAATTTGAATATTAAAACAATTTAATATATGTTTATCTTCTACAATTTTAATTTAAAAAATTTTATTCAAAAAACTTTTAGAATTAAATTAATGTCTAAAACAAGCACCGCTTATATTTAATAGACGTTAGCTTTTATTCCATTTGACATTGTATATTGAGTTTAGATTATATACGTCTATTAAATATAAGCGGTGCTTGTTTTAGACATTAATTTAATTCTAAAAGTTTTTTGAATAAAATTTTTTAAATTAAAATTGTAGAAGATAAACATATATTAATTTGTTTTAATATTCAAATTTTGTTATATTTCTTCTATCAAGTAAAAGGCCTTTCTATTTTATTTTATATATAATATATAATTATATCTTGGCTTCAATAAATCTCATTATGCAGTGTCAATGAATTTAAGTAAACCTTAAAAATAGCTCACACTGTTCTTTCATTCTGTTAGAGCATAGATAAATCTTGAATTATAAAGATGATCTATGTCTCGAAACATTATTCATTTACACGTGGTGAGTGCTTTGGTACAGGTTAGTTTTTTGATTTTAATATTTTGAATATATTTCAGGACTGAAGACGGAATTGCTTTGAACTATATTTGTTTTTTGAAGATATAGTGCATGCTTTGAGAGATTTCTGAATTTACTTATTCGAATATTTAAATATATTAAATATTTCAAATAAATTATATTCTTTGAGAGGCCCTTTAAGTGTGTTCATGTTTTCAAGGTACAAATGGCGTTTTGAGAGCAAGACCAGAAACAAATTTTGTCTCCTTTAAATATTTATTTATTAATTTTAGGGACTTTCGTGTATCTTTTGGTTTATTTATTCCATTTGACATTGTATATTGAGTTTAGATTATATACGTCTATTAAATATAAGCGGTGCTTGTTTTAGACATTAATTTAATTCTAAAAGTTTTTTGAATAAAATTTTTTAAATTAAAATTGTAGAAGATAAACATATATTAATTAGTTTTAATATTCAAATTTTGTTATATTTCTTCTATCAAGTAAAAGGCCTTTCTATTTTATTTTATATATAATATATAATTATATCTTGGCTTCAATAAATCTCATTATGCAGTGTCAATGAATTTAAGTAAACCTTAAAAATAGCTCACACTGTTCTTTGATTCTGTTAGAGCATAGATAAATCTTGAATTATAAAGATGATCTATGTCTCGAAACATTATTCATTTACACGTGGTGAGTGCTTTGGTACAGGTTAGTTTTTTGATTTTAATATTTTGAATATATTTCAGGACTGAAGACGGAATTGCTTTGAACTATATTTGTTTTTTGAAGATATAGTGCATGCTTTGAGAGATTTCTGAATTTACTTATTCGAATATTTAAATATATTAAATATTTCAAATAAATTATATTCTTTGAGAGGTCCTTTAAGTGTGTTCATGTTTTTAAGATACAAATGGCGTTTTGAGGGCAAGACCAGAAACAAATTTTGTCTCCTTTAAATATTTATTTATTAATTTTAGGGACTTTCGTGTATCTTTTGGTTTATTTATTCCATTTGACATTGTATATTGAGTTTAGATTATATACGTCTATTAAATATAAGTGGTGCTTGTTCTAGACATTAATTTAATTCTAAAAGTTTTTTGAATAAAATTTTTTAAATTAAAATTGTAGAAGATAAACATATATTAATTTGTTTTAATATTCAAATTTTGTTATATTTCTTCTATCAAGTAAAAGGCCTTTCTATTTTATTTCATTGACCTTCCATAATGAGATTTATTAAAGCCTAAATATAATTATATATTATATATAAAATAAAATAGAAAAAGGCTCTTTACTTGATAGAAGAAATATAACAAAATTTGAATATCTTCAAACCATTGACATTCCATAATGAGATTTATTAAAGCCTATTCTATTTCACCTTAACATGATATCTAACACATTTGAATACAATTAGAGAAGATTTTACATTTAAACCTGTCCTTTCGTAACAATTTTCAGGTACCAAACAAACAACGTTTTTTCTTCCGGAATTTTCAGATCAAATTCAACTAATTAGTTCTGATATTTATTAATTTTATTTTCCCGAAATATTTTTAAATAAATAACAATTATTTGTACAAAAGTATCTTCTGATAAAACAAAAATCCTGTCCGAAACTTTGCAGAGAATGAGTTTGATTGACATTTCCATTTTTAAATAAAGCTTTTTTTCATTTCTGTTTGAAATTAGAATTGGAAATGTGCTCTATATAATAAATTCACATTTAATTCGACTGAATTATTAATTCAAAGTACTCAACTGAATTAATTATATATAATTTCCCTCATAAATTCAGAACATTTTTTAGTAGTTTTATGTTTTTCCTATTTAAAAAATATCTCCTTTAAAGTGTTCCCACTAGGTGATATTTCGTGCAACGTCCATATTCCTTTCCTCTAATTTTATTGAAGTTTTTTTTTTTAATTCAGCTATTCAAAACAAATTTCTTTCTATGAATGACTTCCTCTCGAAAATGTTCATTGATGAATTTGATTGGTAATTGTTCTTTTGACATTGTACCCGAATTGATTCATATATACAGAGTGTATATAAATAGATATAATTTTTTTAGCGCCCACTTCTCAGTTAAAGCCCCCTAAATATGGCGTCCTAAAAACAGTTTTTAATTTTTTCATTAAAAACTAAGGAACTGACAAGAATAAAATTAAGGAGACATTTTATGCGGGCGAGAAAGCACCCAAAAAAACCATTGGTGGTGTTCCTCTATGATCGTAAGGGGTACAAAAAGCAAACCCTCTACATTCTTTCGCAAGAAACTTTTTTCCATATTCCTATTTTACAATAACAAAATCAATTTTGAATAGCTTGATCCAGTCTTAACAAATAAGGTCTCTTGTAATTTCTTGCTAAGAATCGAGGTTCTGAGAATAAATAATTTATCAACATGATAGCGTGTGTCGTAGAAGCTGGAATTATTTCCGAACTATAATTTATCTAGTAAGCGAATGTGATTTTGTTATGACAACTGACTAGTTTCGATTAACTTTGATTCAGTTACAATAATTTTTAGATCTGGCTTATCATTTTGAAATTTTTGTCACATACATCTTTAGGGGGCCTCAATGAAATAAAGTTTATATGAAAGACCAACCCTATTTTTAGACAAGAAATCACTCCTTAAATTTTTTTGCAACTATTCATATACGGTATATGGAATTAGCTTTTTAATTAATTTGTGTCAAAATGAGTTATAGAACATGAAACGGTAGGTAATTTCCACAAATCCTTTTTTTCATTAGGAATCTTGTAACCGAGCAGTCATATTATTCAATGTAAATGGTATATTATGTGAAATCCACAACAATACTTACTTTTTCTGATTCTTTTATGGGGAGGCTATCTGATTGCCTCCCTCCAGAAGAGTCAGCATTATCCACGACTGGGAGATCAAAAAGAAAGTTGAAGGTTGTATTCCCTGATTCTTCCAGTCGAGATCTTTTCTCTATCTTTATCTGAAACAAAATAGGTGGAATGAAGTAGCACAAGTATTTGTACGTCGATGATGTAATTTTTGACATCACCGTTTCAGTGACTCTTTCTTCAGATGATAATGTTTCTAATTTTGGACTGATTCTTCTTCAGTTGAAGTAAACTTAATTTATATTCAAAAATACGTCCTTTCATTCATTACAGCTCAATTATCCAAACTTTTAAAAAATGAAATGGCATAAAGAGAAACAAGATAGAACAAAATAATTCAATCAAATCAAGTTGTAGAAATTACTATGTTTCACTACCAATAACTTGAATATATTACACATTTAATTGTGACTCCAGTTTCGGGAATTAACTATCCAATCTTTAGACAACTGAAGACTCAACAAGCAGAACAGGGTATTTATGCATATTCAGAATAGTTATAATTATGAATATTCATAAATACGCCGACCACTCAATGTGAATAGTGACCGTTATTGCAATATGCTGCGAAACTTTTTGGGTACAGAGTTACGGGAATCTCAAGGGTTCAACTCAAGATAGAGCCACCAAGATGGGCCAATTTTGCCATACATTAAATCAAGCAATGGAAGCTGTTAATGAATTATTCCCTATTAGGGTGATTTCGCGTAGGGGTAACATTAACTGGCCTCCATTTCTTCTACTTTTCTGCAGCAGAATCATATTAGATCTGGATGGTATGCGGCTCAAGATATATAATGGGTATTTCAATAAGAGCGCCATGTTTGACAGTCATAATGTCACATGATTACGACATGACAGATCGAAAGTTGACAGAGTGGAACACGGAGCATACACGGTAGAAAAACGCGTCCTAATTGTTAAAAATTAGTATCAAAATGGTGAAAGTTTAATTGCCACTATTCGTAAAGTGCGTTCAATGTTCGCTCGAAATAATGTGCTTAATTCAGCTACTGTAAAAAGAATAATCAAAAAATTCGAAAGTATTCGTTCGGTTTGTGATGTGAAACATACGATACGAGCTCGTAGAGGTCGTTCAGAACATAACATCACGGCTGTTCGCGAGAGTATGACAGAAAGGCCCGAGACGTCAATTCGCCATCGAGCACAAGAATTGGACATCTTCTGCGAATTCCCACTTAAGATTTAAAGCTGTATGCCTACAAAATCCAACTGACTCAACAACTTCTGCCAGTAGACCATGAACAGCGAGTCCTGAACATGTAATTTCCCGATTTGGTGACCAGAATTGGCCTCCACGCTCTTGCGATTTAACGCCTTTAGACTTTGGGATTATCTGAAGACACAGATTCATGCCATTAAGCCTGCAACCATCGAAGCACTGAAAGCTGAAATTAGACGTTGCATCAATGAAATGCAACTACATGTATTCAATAACGTTATTGAAAATTTCGTCAAAAGGACATATGGCCGTGGCGGCCATCAATAAATATTTCAATACTTTGCTACAGAAAACCATGTTCATTTGAAAACTGAAATCTTGCGCTCTTATTGAAACCTCATTTACATATAGTTCATTGAAGATGTTAATTCAACTCGCATCAACACTTATAAAACCTGAGATGAATATTTTGTAATAACTCGTTTAGGACTATATTATATATAGAAAATCTGAACAGAAATAATTACACTCTCTAAATGTACGCATATGCTACATTCGTGATCGCTATATCAACATAACAAAAATAATTTATGATTGATACGGATTTGAAAGTAATTATAACTGACAAAAAAGTAAGTTTCATATTGAAAATCAGTTTATTGATTATTCAGTTCTTAAACGAAGGTAAACGGACTCTTACACTTCAGAAACACATATTCGTAAAAAACTTACTTCAGGCTCAGCTGTTAGTCTCCTTTTGGTGCCTTTCCTTATTGTTACCTGTAATACAAAAAAAAATATTTCGAAAAGGCACATGCTACTAAATATTAGTTCGGAGCTTTCTTTGTTGGTTTATCGAATACACATTTTACATTCCAAATTCTAAGGCCTTATTAAACAAACAATAATTTTTTTCAATGTATAGAAATAAATTTACATGCAATGCGACCCTTTTTCCTCAAGAAAGTGTATCAAATCAGCAACACCTTAACATGATATCTTACACATTTGAATAAAATAAGAGAAGTTTTTACATTTAAATCTGTCCTTTCATAACAATTTTCAGGTATCAAACAAACAACGTTCTTTCTTCCGAAATTTTTAGATCCAATTCTACTAATTAGTCCTGAGATTTATTCCTTTTATTTTTCCGAAATATTTTTAAATATATAACAATTATTTGTACAATGATATCTTTTGATAAAACAAACATCCTGTCTGAAAATTTTAATATCAAAACAGATTAAATCTGTTAGTCTTCTACAATTTTGAGTTTGAAACATCCATTCTCAACACGTGTTTGTTGTGATATAGTTGTAGTTATTTGATTTTGATATTTGGAATATTATCTAGGACCCAAGAAGAGATTACCTAGAATTATATTTGTTTTTTGAAGATATAGTGCATGTTTTGAGAGATTTCTGAATTAACTTATTCGAATATTTAAATATATTAAATATTTCAAATAAATTATATTCTTTGAGAAGTCCTTGAGTCATATTCATGTTTTTAAAAGGCAATTGGTGTTCTTAAGGGTAAGATCAGAAACAAAATTTTGTCTCCTTTAAATATTTATTTATTAATTTTAATGACTTTCTCCTATCTGTTGGTTTATTTATTCCATTTGACATTATATATTGAGTTTTGGTTATATACGTCTATTAAACGTAAGCGGTGCTTATTTTAGACATTAATTTAATTCTGAAAGTTATTTGAATAAAATTTTTTTGAAATTAAAATTGTAGAAGGCTAACAGATTTAATCTGTTTTGATATTCAAATTTTGTTATATTTCTTCTATCAAGTAAAAAGTCTTTTTCTATTTTATTTCATTTCAAAAAAATTTCATCAAACAAACAACGTTCTTTCTTCCGAAATTTTTAGATCCAATTCTACTAATTAGTCCTGAGATTTATTACTTTTATTTTTCCGAAATATTTCTAAATATATAACAATTATTTGTACAATGGTATCTTTGATAAAACAAACATCCTGCCTGAAAATTTTCAGAGAATGAGGTTGAATGACATTTCCATTTTTAAATAGAGCTTTTTTTTCTGTTTGAAATTAGAATTGGAAATGTGCTCGATATCATAAATTCACATTTAATTCGACTGAATTATCAATTCAAAGTGCTCAATTGAATGAAATATATATAATTTCCTCCATAAATTCAGAACATTTTTAGGAGTTTTATGTTTTTTCCTATTTAAAAAATATCTCCTTTAAAGTGTTCCTACTAAGTGATGTTCCATATTCCTTTTCTCTAATTTTATTGGAGTTTTCTTCCAAAATTCAGCTTTTCAAAACAAACTCATTTCTATGAATGACTTCCTGTCGAAAAGGTTTATTGATGAGAATTTGATTTGTAATTGTTCTTTTGGAATTGTACCCGAATTGATTCATCAACTTTGAATATATACAGGGTGTATATGAAAAAATTTAGGGAGTGATTTCTTGTCAAAAACTAGGGCGGGTCTTTCATATAAACTTTATTTTTTGGAGCGCTCACTGCTTAGTAAAAGCCCCGGAAATATGGCGCCCGAATAACATATCTTAATTTTTTCATTAAAAACCAAAAAACTGACAAGAATAAAATTAAGCAGACATTTTACGCGGACGAGAAGGCACACAAAAAAATAATTGGTGGTGTTCCTCTATGACCGCAAGAGGTACAAAAAGCCACCTTCTTTCGCAAGAAACTTTTTTCCATATTCCTATTTTACATCAACATAATTAATTTTGAATCGCTTGATCCATTCTTAACAAATAAGGTCGTCTGTAATTTTTTGCCAAAATTCGAGGTTCTTGAGAAAAAAATAATTTACCAACATGATAGCGTGAGTCGTAGAAGCTGGAATTATTTTCGAACTAGAATTTATCTAGTAACAATTATCTAGACAACTGACTAGTTTTGATTCAGTTGCAATTATTTTTAGATCTGGCTTATCATTTTGAAATTTTTGTCACATACATCTTTAGGTGGCTGTAACTAAGCAGGGGGGGCTCAAAAAAATAAAGTTTATATGAAAGACCCACCCTATTTTTAGACAAGGAATCACTACTTAAATTTTTTCGCAACTATTCATATACAGTATATGGAATTAGCTTTTTAATTAATTTGTGTCGAAAATGAGTTATAAAACACGAAATGGTATGTTATTTTCCAGAAATAATTTTTTTCATTAGGAATCTTATAACCGAGCAGTCATATTATTCAATGTAAAGGGTATATTATGTGAAATCCACAACAATACTTACATTATCTGATTTTTTTATGGGGAGGCTATCTGATTGCCTCCCTACAGAAGAGTCAGCCTCATCTGCGACTGGAAGATCAAAATTAGAGCTGAAGGTTGTATTACCTGATTCTTCCAGTCGAGATTTTTCCTCTATCTTTATCTGAAACAAAATAGGTGGAATGAAGTAGCACAAGTATATGTACGTCGATGATATAATTTTTGACATCACCGTTTCTGTAACTCTTGCTTCAGATGATTATGTTTCTAATATTGGACTGATTCTGCTTCAGTTGAAGTAAAGTTAATTTATATTCAAGAATACGTTCTTTCATTAATTACAGCTCAAACATCCAAACTTTTAAAAAACGAAATGGCATAAAGACAAACAAGAAGGAACAAAATATTTCAATTAAATAAGTTGTAGAAATTACAGTTTTAGTACCAATAAATTGATATTTTACACATTTAATTGTGACTCGAGTTTCGGGAATTAACTATCCCATCTTCAGACAACGGAATACTCAATAAGCTGAACAGGGTATTTATGAATATTCATAATATTCATAAATACGCCGACCACTCAATGTGAATAGTGACCGTTATTGCGATATACTGCGAAACTTTTTGGGTACAGAGTTACGGGAATCTCAGGATTTCAACTTAAGATAGGGCCAACAAGATGGGGCCACTTGCCATACATTAAATCAGCAATGGAAGTTGTTAACGAATTATTTCCTATTAAGGTCATTTCGCGTAGAGGAAACATTAACTGGCCTCCAGTTCTTCTACTTTTCTGCAGCAGAATCATATTAGATATGGATGGTATGCGGCTCAAGACATAAAATGGGTGTTTCAATAAGAGCGCAAGATTTGAACTGAGCGCCATGTTTGACAGTCATAATGTCACATGATTACGTTGTGACAGATCGAAAGTTGACACATTGGAGTTAGTAAACATGAAGCATTAGACGATATAACAACGCGTCCTGATTGTCAAAAATTATTATAAAAATGGTGAAAGTTTATTTGCCACTATTCGTAAAGTGCTACTGTGAAAAGAATAATCAAAAAATTCGAAAGTACTCGTTTGGTTAGTTATGTGAAACATCCGATACGAGCTCGTAGAGGTCGTTCAGAACAAAACATCACGGCTGTTTGCGAGAGTGTGACAAAAAGGCCAGGGACGTCAATTCTCCTTCGAGCACAAGAATTGTACATTTCAACAGGAACTGTTCAGCGAATGCTCACTAAAGATTTACAGCTGCATCTCTAGAAAATCCAACTAATTCAACAACTTCTGCCAGTAGACCATGAACAGCGAGTCCTGAACATGTCATTTCCCGATTAGGTTATTTTTTCATTAGCAATCTTGTAACCGAGCAGTCATATAATTCAATGTAAATGGTATATTATGTGAAATCCACAACAATACTTACTTTATCTGATTTTTTTATGGGGAGGCTATTTGATTGCCTCCCTCCAGAAGAGTCAGCTTCATCTTCGACTAGAAGATCAAAAAGAAAGCCGAAGCTTGTATTCCCTGATTCTTCCAGTCGTGATTTTTTCTCATTCATTATCTGAAAAAAAAATAGGTGGAATGAAGTAGCACAAATATATGTACGTCGATGAAATAATTTTTGACATCATCGTTTCTGTAACTCTTGTTTCAGAGGATTATGTTTCTAATATTGGACTGATTTTCCTTTAGTTGATGTAAACTTAATTTATATTCAAGAATACGTTCCTTCATTAATTACAGCTCAATCATCCAAACTTTCAAAATATGAAATGACATAAAGGGAAACAAGATAGAACAAATTATTTCACTTAAATCAACTTGTAGAAATTACAGTTTTAGTACCAATAAATTGATATTCTACACATTTAATTGTGACTCGAGTTTCGGGAATTAACTATCCCATCTTCAGACAACGGAATACTCAGTAAGCAGAATAGGGTATTTATGAATATTCATAATATTCATAAATACGCCGACCACTCAATGTGAATAGTGACGTTATTGCGATATGCTGCGAAATTTTTTGGGTACAGAGTTGCGGGAATATCAAGGTTTCAACTTAAGATAGGGCCAACAAGATGGGGCCACTTGCCATACATTAAATCAAGCAATGGAAGTTGTTAACGAATTATTTCCTATTAAGGTCATTTCGCGTAGAGGAAACATTAACTGGCCTCCAGTTCTTCTACTTTTCTGCAACAGGATCATATTAGATCTGGAAAGTATGCGGCTCAAGACATAAAATGGGTGTTTCAATAAGAGCGCAAGATTTGAACTGAGCGCCATGTTTGACAGTCATAATGTCACATGATTACGTTGTGACAGATCGAAAGTTGACAGATTGGAGTTAGTAAACATGGAGCATTACACTATAGAACAACGCGCCCTGATTGTCAAAAATTATTATAAAAATGGTGAAAGTTTATTTGCCACTATTCGTGAAGTGCTACTGTGAAAAGAATAATCAAAAAATTCGAAAGTACTCGTTTGGTTAGTTATGTGAAACATCCGATACGAGCTCGTAGAGGTCGTTCAGAACAAAACATCAGGGGTGTTTGCGAGAGTGTGACAAAAAGGCCAGGGACGTCAATTCGCCTTCGGGCACAAGAATTGTACATTCCAACAGGAACTGTTCAGTGAATGCTCACTAAAGATTTACAGCTGCATCTCTAGAAAATCCAACTAATTCAACAACTTCTGCCAGTAGACCATGAACAGCGAGTCCTGAACATGTCATTTCCCGATTAGGTTATTTTTTCATTAGCAATCTTGTAACCGAGCAGTCATATAATTCAATGTAAATGGTATATTATGTGAAATCCACAACAATACTTACTTTATCTGATTTTTTTATGGGGAGGCTATTTGATTGCCTCCCTCCAGAAGAGTCAGCTTCATCTTCGACTAGAAGATCAAAAAGAAA
Source organism: Megalocaria dilatata (assembly GCA_034642435.1). Lineage (NCBI taxonomy): Eukaryota > Metazoa > Arthropoda > Insecta > Coleoptera > Coccinellidae > Megalocaria > Megalocaria dilatata. The sequence goes on along the minus strand of CM067862.1, from coordinate 3,855,052 downwards.
GCCGAAGCTTGTATTCCCTGATTCTTCCAGTCGTGATTTTTTCTCATTCTTTAACTGAAAAAAAAATAGGTGGAATGAAGTTGCATAAGTTTATGTACGTCGATGATATAATTTTTGACATCACCGTTTCTGTAAGTCTTGCTTCAGAGGATTATGTTTCTAATATTGGACTGATTTTCCTTTAGTTGATGTAAACTTAATTTATATTCAAGAATACGTTCCTTCATTAATTACAGCTCAATCATCCAAACTTTCAAAATATGAAATGACATAAAGGGAAACAAGATAGAACAAATTATTTCACTTAAATCAACTTGTAGAAATTACAGTTTTAGTACCAATAAATTGATATTTTACACATTTAATTGTGACTCGAGTTTCGGGAATTAACTATGCCATCTTCAGACAACGGAATACTCAGTAAGCAGAATAGGGTATTTATGAATATTCATAATATTCATAAATACGCCGACCACTCAATGTGAATAGTGACGTTATTGCGATATGCTGCGAAATTTTTTGGGTACAGAGTTGCGGAAATCTCAAGGTTTCAACTCAAGATAGGGCCAACAAGATGGGGCCACTTGCCATACATTAAATCAAGCAATGGAAGTTGTTAACGAATTATTTCCTATTAAGGTCATTTCGCGTAGAGGAAACATTAACTGGCCTCCAGTTCTTCTACTTTTCTGCAGCAGAATCATATTAGATATGGATGGTATGCGGCTCAAGAAATAAAATGGGTGTTTCAATAAGAGCGCAAGATTTGAACTGAGCGCCATATTTGACAGTCATAATGTCACATGATTACGTTGTGACAGATCGAAAGTTGACAGATTGGAGTTAGTAAACATGAAGCATTAGACGATATAACAACGCGTCCTGGTTGTCAAAAATTATTATAAAAATGGTGGAAGTTTATTTGCCACTATTCGTAAAGTGCTACTGTGAAAAGAATAATCAAAAAATTCGAAAGTACTCGTTTGGTTAGTTATGTGAAACATCCGATACGAGCTCGTAGAGGTCGTTCAGAACAAAACATCACGGCTGTTTGCGAGAGTGTGACAAAAAGGCCAGGGACGTCAATTCTCCTTCGAGCACAAGAATTGTACATTTCAACAGGAACTGTTCAGCGAATGCTCACTAAAGATTTACAGCTGCATCTCTAGAAAATCCAACTAATTCAACAACTTCTGCCAGTAGACCATGAACAGCGAGTCCTGAACATGTCATTTCCCGATTAGGTTATTTTTTCATTAGCAATCTTGTAACCGAGCAGTCATATAATTCAATGTAAATGGTATATTATGTGAAATCCACAACAATACTTACTTTATCTGATTTTTTTATGGGGAGGCTATTTGATTGCCTCCCTCCAGAAGAGTCAGCTTCATCTTCGACTAGAAGATCATAAAGAAAGCCGAAGCTTGTATTCCCTGATTCTTCCAGTCGTGATTTTTTCTCATTCATTATCTGAAAAAAAAATTGGTGGAATGAAGTAGCACAAATATATGTACGTCGATGAAATAATTTTTGACATCATCGTTTCTGTAACTCTTGTTTCAGAGGATTATGTTTCTAATATTGGACTGATTTTCCTTTAGTTTATGTAAACTTAATTTATATTCAAGAATACCTTCCTCCATTAATTACAGCTCAATCATCCAAACTTTCAAAATATGAAATGACATAAAGGGAAACAAGATAGAACAAATTATTTCACTTAAATCAACTTGTAGAAATTACAGTTTTAGTACCAATAAATTGATATTTTACACATTTAATTGTGACTCGAGTTTCGGGAATTAACTATCCCATCTTCAGACAACGGAATACTCAGTAAGCAGAATAGGGTATTTATGAATATTCATAATATTCATAAATACGCCGACCACTCAATGTGAATAGTGACGTTATTGCGATATGCTGCGAAATTTTTTGGGTACAGAGTTGCGGGAATCTCAAGGTTTCAACTCAAGATAGGGCCAACAAGATGGGGCCACTTGCCATACATTAAATCAAGCAATGGAAGTTGTTAACGAATTATTTCCTATTAAGGTCATTTCGCGTAGAGGAAACATTAATTGGCCTCCAGTTCTTCTACTTTTCTGCACCAGGAGCATATTAGATCTGGAAAGTATGCGGCTCAAAACATAAAATGGGTGTTTCAATAAGAGCGCAAGATTTGAACTGAGCGCCATGTTTGACAGTCATAATGTCACATGATTACGTTGTGACAGATCGAAAGTTGACAGATTGGAGTTAGTAAACATGGAGCATTACACTATAGAACAACGCGCCCTGATTGTCAAAAATTATTATAAAAATGGTGAAAGTTTATTTGCCACTATTCGTAAAGTGCTACTGTGAAAAGAATAATCAAAAAATTGGAAAGTACTCGTTCAGTTAGTTATGTGAAACATCCGATACGAGCTCGTAGAGGTCGTTCAGAACAAAACATCACGGCTGTTTGCGAGAGTGTGACAAAAAGGCCAGGGACGTCAATTCGCCTTCGGGCACAAGAATTCTACATTCCAACAGGAACTGTTCAGTGAATGCTCACTAAAGATTTACAGCTGCATCTCTAGAAAATCCAACTAATTCAACAACTTCTGCCAGTAGACCCATGAACAGCGAGTCCTGAACATGTCATTTCCCGATTAGGTTATTTTTTCATTAGCAATCTTGTAACCGAGCAGTCATATAATTCAATGTAAATGGTATATTATGTGAAATCCACAACAATACTTACTTTATCTGATTTTTTTATGGGGAGGCTATTTGATTGCCTCCCTCCAGAAGAGTCAGCCTCATCTTCGACTGGAAGATCAAAAAGAAAGCTGAAGCTTGTATTCCCTGATTCTTCCAGTCGTGATTTTTTCTCATTCTTTAACTGAAAAAAAAATAGGTGGAATGAAGTAGCATAAGTTTATGTACGTCGATGATATAATTTTTGACATCACCGTTTCTGTAACTCTTGCTTCAGAGGATTATGTTTCTAATATTGGACTGATTTTCCTTTAGTTGATGTAAACTTAATTTATATTCAAGAATACGTTCCTTCATTAATTACAGCTCAATCATCCAAACTTTCAAAATATGAAATGACATAAAGGGAAACAAGATAGAACAAATTATTTCACTTAAATCAACTTGTAGAAATTACAGTTTTAGTACCAATAAATTGATATTTTACACATTTAATTGTGACTCGAGTTTCGGGAATTAACTATCCCATCTTCAGACGACGGAATACTCAGTAAGCAGAATAGGTTATTTATGAATATTCATAATATTCATAAATACGCCGACCACTCAATGTGAATAGTGACGTTATTGCGATATGCTGCGAAATTTTTTGGGTACAGAGTTGCGGGAATCTCAAGGTTTCAACTCAAGATAGGGCCAACAAGATGGGGCCACTTGCCATACATTAAATCAAGCAATGGAAGTTCTTAACGAATTTTTTCCTATTAAGGTCATTTCGCGTAGAGGAAACATTAACAGGCCTCCAGTTCTTCTACTTTTCTGCAGCAGAATCATATTAGATATGGATGGTATGCGGCTCAAGACATAAAATGGGTGTTTCAATAAGAGCGCAAGATTTGAACTGAGCGCCATGTTTGACAGTCATAATGTCACATGATTACGTTGTGACAGATCGAAAGTTGACAGATTGGAGTTAGTAAACATGAAGCATTAGACGATATAACAACGCGTCCTGATTGTCAAAAATTATTATAAAAATGGTGAAAGTTTATTTGCCACTATTCGTAAAGTGCTACTGTGAAAAGAATAATCAAAAAATTCGAAAGTACTCGTTTGGTTAGTTATGTGAAACATCCGATACGAGCTCGTAGAGGTCGTTCAGAACAAAACATCACGGCTGTTTGCGAGAGTGTGACAAAAAGGCCAGGGACGTCAATTCTCCTTCGAGCACAAGAATTGTACATTTCAACAGGAACTGTTCAGCGAATGCTCACTAAAGATTTACAGCTGCATCTCTAGAAAATCCAACTAATTCAACAACTTCTGCCAGTAGACCATGAACAGCGAGTCCTGAACATGTCATTTCCCGATTAGGTTATTTTTTCATAAGCAATCTTGTAACCGAGCAGTCATATAATTCAATGTAAATGGTATATTATGTGAAATCCACAACAATACTTACTTTATCTGATTTTTTTATGGGGAGGCTATTTGATTGCCTCCCTCCAGAAGAGTCAGCTTCATCTTCGACTAGAAGATCATAAAGAAAGCCGAAGCTTGTATTCCCTGATTCTTCCAGTCGTGATTTTTTCTCATTCATTATCTGAAAAAAAAATAGGTGGAATGAAGTAGCACAAATATATGTACGTCGATGAAATAATTTTTGACATCATCGTTTCTGTAACTCTTGTTTCAGAGGATTATGTTTCTAATATTGGACTGATTTTCCTTTAGTTGATGTAAACTTAATTTATATTCAAGAATACCTTCCTCCATTAATTACAGCTCAATCATCCAAACTTTCAAAATATGAAATGACATAAAGGGAAACAAGATAGAACAAATTATTTCACTTAAATCAACTTGTAGAAATTACAGTTTTAGTACCAATAAATTGATATTTCACACATTTAATTGTGACTCGAGTTTCGGGAATTAACTATCCCATCTTCAGACAACGGAATACTCAGTAAGCAGAATGGGGTATTTATGAATATTCATAATATTCATAAATACGCCGACCACTCAATGTGAATAGTGACGTTATTGCGATATGCTGCGAAATTTTTTGGGTACAGAGTTGCGGGAATATCAAGGTTTCAACTTAAGATAGGGCCAACAAGATGGGGCCACTTGCCATACATTAAATCAAGCAATGGAAGTTGTTAACGAATTATTTTCTATTAAGGTCATTTCGCGTAGAGGAAACATTAACTGGCCTCCAGTTCTTCTACTTTTCTGCAGCAGGATCATATTAGATCTGGAAAGTATGCGGCTCAAAACATAAAATGGGTGTTTCAATAAGAGCGCAAGATTTGAACTGAGCGCCATGTTTGACAGTCATAATGTCACATGATTACGTTGTGACAGATCGAAAGTTGACAGATTGGAGTTAGTAAACATGGAGCATTACACTATAGAACAACGCGCCCTGATTGTCAAAAATTATTATAAAAATGATGAAAGTTTATTTGCCACTATTCGTAAAGTGCTACTGTGAAAAGAATAATCAAAAAATTCGAAAGTACTCGTTCGGTTAGTTATGTGAAACATCCGATACGAGCTCGTAGAGGTCGTTCAGAACAAAACATCACGGCTGTTTGCGAGAGTGTGACAAAAAGGCCAGGGACGTCAATTCTCCTTCGAGCACAAGAATTGTACATTTCAACAGGAACTGTTCAGCGAATGCTCACTAAAGATTTACAGCTGCAACTCTAGAAAATCCAACTAATTCAACAACTTCTGCCAGTAGACCATGAACAGCGAGTCCTGAACATGTCGTTTCCCGATTAGGTTATTTTTTTCATTAGCAATCTTCTAGCCGAGCATTCATATTATTCAATGTAAATGGTATATTATGTGAAATCCACAAGAATACTTACTTTATCTGATTTTTTTATGGCGAGGCTATTTGATTGCCTCCCTCCAGAAGAGTCAGCCTCATCTTCGACTGGAAGATCAAAATGAAAGCTGAAAGTTGTATTCCTTGATTCTTCCAATCGTGATTTTTTCTCATTCATTATCTGAAAAAAAAATAGGTGGAATGAAGTAGCACAAATATATGTACGTCGATGAAATAATTTTTGACATCATCGTTTCTGTAACTCTTGTTTCAGAGGATTATGTTTCTAATATTGGACTGATTTTCCTTTAGTTGATGTAAACTTAATTTATATTAAAGAATACGTTCCTTCATTAATTACAGCTCAATCATCCAAACTTTTAAAAAATGAAATGACATAAAGAGAAACAAGATAGAACAAAATATTTCAATTAAATCAAGTTGTAGAAATTACTATGTTTTACTACCAATAAATTGAATATATTACACATTTAATTGTGACTCGAGTTTCGGGAATTAACTATCCTATCTTTAGACAACTGAAGAATCAACAAGCAGAACAGGATATTTATGCATATTCAGGATAATTATAATTATGAATATTCATAATATTCGTAAATATGCCGACCACTCAATGTGAATAGTGACCGTTATTGCAATATGCTGCGGTATGCTGGGGCCACTTGCCATACATTAAATCAAGCAATGGAAGTTGTTAACGAATTATTTCCTATTAAGGTCATTTCGCGTAGAGGAAACATTAACTGGCCTCCAGTTCTTCTACTTTTCTGCAGCAGGATCATATTAGATCTGGACAGTATGCGGCTCAAAACATAAAATGGGTTTTTCAATAAGAGCGCAAGATTTGAACTGAGCGCCATGTTTGACAGTCATAATGTCACATGATTACGTTGTGACAGATCGAAAGTTGACAGATTGGAGTTAGTAAACATGGAGCATTACACTATAGAACAACGCGTCCTGATTGTCAAAAAGTATCATCAAAATGGTGTAAGTTTAATTGCCAGAGACGTCAATTCGCCTTCGGGCACAAGAATTGTACATTCCAACAGGAACTGTTCGGCGAATGCTCACTAAAGATTTACAGCTGCATGTCTACAAAATCCAACTGATTCAACAACTTCTGTCAGTAGACCATGAGCAGCGAATCCTGGTCGTGTCGTTTCCTGATTTTGTGACCAGAATTGGCCTCCACGCTCTTGCGATTTACCGCCTTTAGACTGTGGGACTATCTGAAGACACAGGTTTATGCCATTTAGCCTGCAACCATCTTAGCATTGAAAGCCGAAATTAGACGTTGTATCAATGAAATACTACCACATGTATTCAATAACCTTATTGAAAATTTTGTTTAAAGGGTACGCATATGCCAGCAAAGCCATTTACAAGATATTTTGTTTCATACATATACAAATGTATATTTTATAAATCATTAAATATTTCAATACATTGCTGCAGAAAACCATGCTTTATTGAACAATGAAATCTTGCCCTCTTATCGAAACCCCATTTACATATAGTTCATTGAAGATGTGAATTCTATTTGCATTAACACTTATAAAACCTGAGAACACTCTCTAAATGTACGCATATGATACACTCGTAATCGCTTTATCAGAATAACAAACATTTTTTATGATTGATACGGATTTGAAAGAACTGACAAAAAAGTAAGTAGTTTCATATTGAGAATCAGTTTATTGCTTCTTCAGTTCTTAAACGAAGGTAAACGGACTCTTACACTTCAGAAACACATATTCGTAAAAAACTTACTTCAGGCTCAGCTGTTAGTCTCCTTTTGGTGCCTCTCCTTATAGTTACCTGTAATACAAAAAAAAAAAAAACGATTACGAAAAAGCACATGCTATTAAATACTATTTCGGAGCTTTCTCTGTTAGTATATCGAATAAACATTTTACTTTCCAAATTACAAGAATAGAAACAAATTTACATTCAATGCGACCCTTTTTCCTCAAGAGAGTGTAGCAAATCAGCAACACCTTAACATGATATCTTACACATTTGAATACAATTAGAGAAGTTTTTACATTTGAATCTGTCCTTTCATAACAATTTTCAGGTATCAAACAAACAACGTTCTTTCTTCCGAAATTTTTAGTTCCAATTGTACTTATTAGTTCTGAAATTTATTACTTTTATTTTTCCGAAATATTTTTAAATATATAACAATTATTTGTACAATGGTATCTTTTGATAAAACAAACATCCTGTCTGAAAATTTTCAGAGAATGAGGTTGATTGACATTTCCATTTTTTCCATATTAAATAATATTTAAATAAGGTTATTCTGATTTTTACAAATTTTTATTGTTATGTTTACAACAATCGTTTCGCTATCACAGTAGCATCATCAGGCAAGATTACATTTTGAATAACTAAGCTTGTTTCCGAAATCCGTTGCTTTTTATATTACAGTAAGTACAATAAATTATTATTGAGCACTAAAACCCAAAAAAGGGTCTCTGCACTTTCCAGCTTAATTAATAAATAATTAATAATTCTTTTTATTCATCAATGAAATACATCCTTCAATTAAATTCACTATGGAAACCGAACATAATAATTCTATTATTTTTCTTGATTTAACTGTTACTCGAATAAATAATCCACATAATTTTTCAATATTTCACAAAATAACCTATACGAATTCTATTATACACAATAAATTAAATCATCCTTTAAATAAAAAATTATCAGCATTTAATTGTATGATCCATAGATTAGTTAATATTCCCATGAATCGAGAAAATTATATTTCAGAACTTATCAGAATTAAACAAATAGCTATTAATAATGACTATGATCCTAAGTTGATAGACAAATTGTTGATGAATAAAAATAATAAAATAGCTTTAAATATGGGGTTTCCTAACATAAAAGAAAATTTTAAAACCATTTCCTTAAAATACACTAGAGGTATTTCTGAGAAAATTGCTACATACCTCAAAAATAAATATAATTTAAGAACTTCATTTAAAACCAATTCAAACATAAATATGATAAATCGGGAGTTTATAAGTTAACCTGCGGTGATTGCCCTAAAGTTTACATAGGACAGACTGGAAGAACTTTCCGACATAGAATTTGTGAATATTTGAAGAGTTTCCTCAATAATAAAAGAAATTCTACATATTCCAACCATTTGTTAGAAACACGACATACTTTTAACCATAATTTTGTAATTCTACATATAGAAAACAAAAGTTATGCCTTAAATCTGTTAGAATCCCTAGAGATAAATAAACATAATAAAATTGGAATATTACTTAACGAACAAATAGATTTAAATAACTCATCTCTGTTAAATATATTCAGATAAGCTGAAATGTGCAGAGACCCTTTTTTGGGTTTTAGTGCTCAATAAAAATTATTGTAATATAAATAGCAACGGATTTCGGACACAAGCTTAGTTATTCAAAATGTAATCTTGCCTGATGATGCTACTGTGATATTGAAACGATTGTTGTAAACATAACAATACAAATTTGTGAAAATCAGAATAATCTTATTTAAATATTATTCCACTTTTGAATAAACCTTTTTTTATTCCTGTTGGAAATAAGAATTGGAAATGTGCTCTATATCATAAATTCGCATTTAATTCGACTACATTATCAATTCAAAGTGCTCAATTGAATGGAATATATATAATTTCCTCATAAATTCAGAACATTTTTAGTAGTTTTATGTGTTTTCTTATTTAAAAAATATCTCTTCTGAAGTGTTTCCACTAAGTGATATTTCGTGCAAATTGCATATTCCTTTTCTCTAATTTTTATTGAAGTTTTCTTTTAAAATTCAGCTTTTCAAAACAAATTGCCTTCTATGAATGACTTCCTCTCGAAAAGTTTTATTGATGACAATTGGATTTGTAATTATTCTTTTGAAATTGTATCCGAATTTAAATATGTATGAATAGTTAATAGCTAATTCCATATACTGTGTATGAATAGTTGCGAAAAAATTAAGGGAGTGATTTCTTGTCAAAAATAGGGTGAGTCTTTAATATAAACTTTATTTTTTGGAGCCCCCACTGCTTAGTTAAAGCCAACTGAAGATGGCGCCCGAAAAACAGTTTTTAATTTTATTATTAAAAACCAAAAAACTGACAAGAATGAAATTAAGCAGACATTTTATGCGGGCGAGAAGGCACTCAAAAAAATATTTGGTGGTGTTCCTCCATGATCGCAAGGGGTACAAAAAGCAACCCCTAAACCATCTCCCGCAAGAAACTTTTTTCCCTATTCCTATTTTACAATAACAAAATTGATTTTGAAGGTCTCTTGTAATTTCTTGCTAAAATTCAAGGTTTTTGAGAAAAAAATAATTTATATAATATAATAATAATAATTTAACATGATAGCGTGAGTCGAAGAGACTGACTGGAATTATTTCCGAACTAGCATTTATCTAGTAAGCGGATGTGATTTTGTTATGACAAGTGACTAGTTTTGATTAACTTTTATTCAGTTACAATTATTTTTAGATCTGGTTTATCATTTTGAAATTTTTGTTACATACATCTTTAGGGAGCTGTAACTAAGCAGGGGGGGTGCTCAAAAAAATAAAGTTTATATGAAAGACCCACCCTATTTTTAGACAAGGAATCACTCCTTGAATTTTTTCGCAACTATTCATACACAGTATATGGAATTAGCTTTCTAATTAATTTGTGTGAAAATGAGTTATAGAACATGAAACGGTAGGTAATTTCCACAAATTATTTTTTTCATTAGGAATCTTGTAACCGAGCAGTCATATTATTCAATGTAAATGGTATATTATGGGAAATCCACAACAATACTTACTTTTTCTGATTCTTTTATGGGAAGGCTATCTGATTGCCTCCCTCCAGAGGAGTCAGCATTATCCACAACTGGAAGATCAAAAAGAAAGCTGAAGGTTGTATTCCCTGATTCTTCCAGTCGAGATTTTTTCTCTTCCTGTAACTGAAACAAAATAGGTGGAATGAAGTAGCACAAGCATATGTAGGCCGATGATATAATTTTTGACATCACCGTTTCTGTAACTCTTGCTTCAGATGATTATGTTTCTAATATTGGACTGATTCTCCTTTAGTTGATGTAAACTTAATTTATATTCAAGAATACGTTCTTTCATTCATTACAACTCAATCATCTAAACTTTTAAAAAATGAAATGGCATAAAGAGAAACAAGATAGAACAAAATATTTCAATGAAAATTCTACTCCAATTTGTGAATAACATGAAAAATATTCATTCCATCATTCTTTATTATTATCGTTTGATTTTCACAATTTAGTCTTCATTATAAAACAATAAAACTGGTTGGATATGTGGACAAATAAGAATAATTTTGATGCAGTCACTGAAAGAAATATTGCAGAAATCTCTCGAATTTACACTGAACACAGTTAGTTTCATTTCAATAATTAAGTACATAAATTCGACAAAAAGGTTTCATAATGAAAAATTCGAGAGTTCGATCATTCGCCAAATAATAAATGAATGATCTTGAGTACCCATCAAAATCCTTGAAATTAAATATTTCCTCTACGCGTAAAGATGTTTTGATATGTCCTTTAGTTTCATAGTTGAAAAATTATTATTTATTCATCGATGAAATACAGCGTATCCAAGAAGCGTATGCATTTGAAACTGAGTGACGGAGGGATGTAGGGAGGGGATCATGGTGTCCCCCATTTTGTGCAGTTTTAGTCACGATGGAGCAGACACCGGGGACGCATCGCGCTTTTTGGCGTACGAGCGTATTATCCCCATATTCAATAGTGACTTCTTTCTCAACGTTTGTATCGTGCGGAATATCGTATACGCCATGCAGTGACGACAACATTAGAAAATGGATCCGCATGTTCGAGAATACAGGTGAGACGGTAAAATTTCAACACTCTGACCGCTCTCGTTCAGTAAGCGACGCAAAAACGATCCGAGAAGCCAAGGCGTCAGTTCGCCAGAATCCGTCTTTATCCATCCGAAAGCGAGACCAACCAACCATTTAACATCAAAAAATCGTCCTTGCATTCGATTCCAAAGAAAGATTTGAATTTAAAATTCTATAAAATTTAATTGGTTTAAGAATTGAAGAATACAGACTATAGTAATCGATTGAATTTTGCCAACGAAATGTTACGGCGGTTCAACAAGGTAACATACCCTTCTGTGATAAGCAAACTTTCATCTGAATAGTCATGTTAATACAGAGAATTGTCGGTGCTAAGCAGAGGCGCCCCTGATTTTAGTTTGACGCGCTGGGGGCGCTTATCTTGACGAGCATCCTAGTTTAATCTCGGTGAAATGAAGGATTAAGTCCTGATGCCTAAAGCAATGTCACTCGCGCCAGTTACTGGACCCGTGTGATGAAAATGATCGAGCGAATGGGGCACTAGTTTCACTGTAAAGGTGCAATGGTCGAGTGCGTTATATGGCATACTGCGTTGCCTCGGGATGCAGGCCCTCGGGAAGTATTCGTACGAGCTGGCTACCCAATTGGTGTTGGACTCGAAAAGCGGTGGTTGGAAGTCCGCATGCTGGACTAGAAGGGTATTCCATCTATCTGTTCGCAGCTGATGTTCAGGATATCTCGAGAAATGCTTCAGGGTTTAGCGGGACTTGACGGTTCGACCGGCCTCGTCCTGAACCAGGATCGATTGCGAGACGTTTCTGGGTTTTGTGGATTTCGACGATACGGCTAGATCGTTGGTGCTTGAAGCCAGGATCAATTGAGGCATCAATCTTGAGACTATCTTGGTTCATGGGACTGCGTTCGGGTGAGTAGATAAGAAGCCTCTACGGCGGGTGAGTTGCATCCCAAACAACTCGGGTACTGACCATGCAGAGCCAGTAGAGACTGGATAGTTCTTCGCTGCTACCAGTCACGGTGTAGGTTTTCGGGCTGAAGCCGAAACTGGAAGCTTTGTAGGTTCAACTCTTCGGAGTGGTTCCCGCTAATGCACGATGATAAAGCGTATCCCTATCACACTATCTGCTTCCTGGGCAGATTGTGGAAACTGTTGAGTAGACACCTGGTGCTAGAGCCATTCTCACATGCCAGTATCCTAACCGGTAGAATTCACTAGGCAGAGGAAAATCCGAGACGAAAGCATAAACGACCCTTGCACAGCCCAAAGGTTGTTGTTTGGGCCGCTATGTCTGCTAGAGGCATAATTGGTCCTTATTTTCATGAAGATCGACGTGGCCGACCACTCAATGTGAATATTGACCGTTATTGCGATATGATGTGAAACTTTTTGGATACAGAGTAACGAGAATCTCAAGGTTTCAACAAGATGGGCTACTTGACATACATCAAATCAAGCAATGGAAGCTGTTAACGAAATATTCCCTATTGAGTGCATTTCGCATAGGGGTAACATTAACTGGCCTCCCAGAATGCCCGACCCTAGTCCACTTGACTATTTTGCATGGGGATATCTTAAAAGTAAGGAGTATCGGAATAATCCGACGAACCTGACGCAATTGAAGCAAAACATTAAGTCAGAAATAGCAGAAATATCGAGAGCTATGTGTCAGCGTGTGATCGCCAATTTTCGTTTTCGATTGGAAGAGTGCCAGCACCTTAACGGTCACAAGTTAGATAATATAATCTTTTCCGAATAATTCTCCACTTTATATCTTAATCATTAACAATAAACTTTTTATGTTTACTATCGGGTTTTTTTAGAGTGACAGAACTTTCGATAGGGATAACTGTAATTTGACAGAAGGTAGAAGCCATGTTGTTTTGACATTTCTGTTCAGTAAGCATTGAAGTCTCGCGCCACTACAACGTTTACAAATGGTGGAAATTCATTTTCAAAATCAGTGTTCTATTCGCCAAACTTATGAAGTACTTCGTGAAATTTATGGTTTACATAATCGTCCATCAGAGCATTTTATTCGTCGAACTATCAATAGATTTCGGACAACTTTTTCTCTACTCGATACAACAACAACAATAACAAGACAAAGAACTGTACGTACAGAAGAAAATATCGCTGCTGTAAGTCATAGTTGTTAATGATGATCCAGATTTGTCTATCCGACGACGTTCACAACAAGTTGTGCATCCACCACATGGAAAATTTTGCGTAAAGATCTTGGTCTACACCCATACAAGATCCAACTGGTTCAAGAATTAAAGTCACTTGACCTTAATAAGCGTCGTTTGTTTGCTGATTGGGCCCTAGAACAGTTTGAAGTTGATCCACTTTTTTATCGTAAAATTTTGTTTCTGGTTGAACGGCTATGTAAACAAGCAGAATTGCCATATATGGAGTGGAAACAATCCTCAAGAAGTTCTGCAGGTTCCATTGCATCCTGAAAAATGCACTGTATGGTTTGCTTTTACACGCTGGAGGCATTATCGGTCCATATTTCCTTAAAAACGATGCTGGAGCTAATGTTACAGTGAATGGTGCTCGTTAGAGATCGATGATTATTTGTTTCAAATTTTGAATGGTATCGACCCAGAAGTGTTTTGGTTCCAACAATATGGTGCTACACCTCATGCTGCTACCGTAACAATTGTTTCATTGAAACTTATGTAAAGTGATTACTTAGAAAATTGTGGCATAGCCATAACAGAATGATTATTCGGGAATGTAATTCAAAACTAATTCAAACTTAACGGTGTGAAGTTAGAATACTGTTTACAGCAGTCTGTTTGGCAAAAACTTCCGAAGGCTATGAACAGTGGCGTGAAGTAGGATACAACTTTTTCTTATTTTTTGATTGTCTCGGTCTTTACTTGACGAAAATTCATCTTCAATATAAGAAAAACAAATGTTAACTTCCGCGATTTTATTGATTTACACGACAATTGTTTGAATATTCACCTGATGAAGTCATGGTATGACGAAACAATTGTCGTGTAAATCAATAAAATAGCGTTAACATTTGTTTTTCTTATATAAAAATTTTCATTGGAATGATCCTCAGAACACATGAAGGTTCAGGATGTGGGGTCCCCACAAGAACGTCAGTATCTTTTAAAAATATCATCGATATATAAGGAGTAGTTTCCTCACCCCTCGTAATCCAAAATTCAATATCTACTTCGGGTGGGGCTGCAGGGTAATTTTCCAACCCTTCATCCCTCAAATTTCAAGATTAGGATTCTATGAAAATATTCGACGGAGCACATATAGGTTTACATGTGAATTCTTCCCTACATAAATGAGAATATGTAGTGAAGAAGATACCGTAGGGACTGACTGATTTTCGAACGAAAATAGAAACAACTGAAATGTGGATACTCATTTCCGCACACTATCTAAAAGGTAGAACGAAAGTCGAATTTTTTTATTTGTTTTTCTATATATTCCTTATCATGTCATTTCGAACATTTTCTCAATTTTTTCACTGAAGGTAGATAGATTGATAAATGAAATGGCTTAGTTTCAGAAACCAAAAAATGGCAGAAGACTGTCAACATATTCTCGGAGATACTGAATTTCAAAGTATAAAGGAAGAAGCGTAGGAAATAAAGCTAGGTCCCTGCAGCTCTATCGGAAGTCGAAAGTTCAGTGGAAATAAGAGACCCGCATATTAAATCTGTATGTGCTCTGGCGAAAATATTTGGAGATGTTGAATTTTCAAGAAATGAACGATTGAAAAATCTTAGTTGGCTGGGTCATTTTTGTCCTTCTTCTTTTTCTGTATCACTATTGTATCAGCTGCTCCCCGTTTTCTGGGAAATATGCGGTTTCAATTATTGCCCTGGTCATCACTGTAACCTCTTCGAGTAGAATCTTGATTCCTGGTTTTAGATTCCATGACGATTTACTATTTTTGAGATTTTCAATTGTGTTCCTCTTTGGTAATTTCCATTAAGTTTTTGTCTGTGCTTATGGCTGGATTGTTTCCACCGGGTTATATTATGATTTTAACTTTGTTTTTCGTGTTCGGCTTGAATTTTTTCTCAAGGGAGTCCGCAAACATCTCTGATTTTTCTTCGTCACTGCTGTTTTGCACTTTTCTCCATAGTGATTGATTTTGTGTTTCTTCTAATTTTCTTCTGACCTTTTAGCCCGTGTATTATTCTCGAATCCTTGTTTTGACTTCGTTATTTTATTCAGTATAGTTTTGTCACAGAGGTGGCGTATACTTTTTCTTGGCTTTTTTCATCTTCTCTAGTAGTATTCTTGGTTAGTCTTCTGGTAGAGATTTTCGTTTTGGTAAATTTCTCTGTTTTGTTGATTTTTCCCGGGCTTCGATAATTCTGTCTCCTAAATTTCCGACCGCCTCGTTCATTCAGCTGCTGGTGGTAAACATACACTTTCTTTATTTGGAAGATTTCCCTGACTATCTTTCTTGTTGTGGGTGTATTATTTGCTTCAACTCCTATTCTCAGAATTATTGGGCAACGATCTGATGACATGTTCATCATTGTTTGGATTTCATATTTTCGAACTAGGTTCTTCGCTATTGCCACGTCCAATGCATCCGGTGTTCCTAAAGCTATGTGAATATGTGTAGGGGCTTCTGGCCCAGCTACTATTATACTACTCTGTCAAGAAAGTACCGGGAATTTTCAATTAAAACAACATTTTTACATTTAATCGTCAAAATTTATTGGGTCGCCTTCAAAATAAGCTCCATTTGCTCCAATACATCTATGCCAACGGCACTTCCAATTATCGAAACATTTTTTATAGGCGCTTTCCGGGATGGACTTTAGCTCTCGCGCCGAATTTTGTTTTATGGCTTCAATCGACTCAAAACGGGTGTCACGAAGGGGCAATTTTAGTTTTGGGAAGAGGAAAAAGTCGCAGGGAGCCAAATCCGGCGAATACGGTGGTTGCTGAAGCACGTTTGTTGAGTTTTTGGCGAGAAAGTCAGTCACAATCGTAGCTCGGTGAGAAGGCGCGTTATCGTCATGCAAAATCCATGAGTTGTTCGCCCACAAATTTGGCCGCTTCTTACGGATACGCTCACGCAAACGTTTCATAACGCCTAGGTAATACTCCTTGTTTACCGTCTGACCCTCTGGAACGAATTCGTAGTGCACCACGCCACGGATATCGAAGAAAACAATGAGCATCACCTTCATTTTCGAGCGGCTTTGGCGTGGTTTTTTTGAAGGCTCTGTACCACTGATATGCACGAGTTTTCGATAGAGCATTATCACCAAAGGCCTTTTGCAACATTTTCAATGCATCGGCACACGAAAATTCATTTGCAACACAAAACTTTAAACAAATTGTTTGCTCAACGTAATCACCCATAGTAAAAATCGGCACGCACTCTGACATCGACTGACTTAATCAGCTGTTGCAAACACACTAGTTGACAGATCCCGCTCAAGCTTGGCATAGTAATTAAGGACAGTGGTACCAACCTAGGAAAAAAAATGTATCTGCCTCATTGCCCCGCCAGATTTAAATCGATAATTCCCGGTACTTTCTTGACAGAATGTATTGTGCCTGCCTGCTATTTTCCCATGTTTCCTCCCCGTGTTGTTCGCATATTTGCAATTTCTATCGACGTCTCCTGCAATTACGCTTAACTTCTTGTTCCGGAAGAAGGATGTTATTTCCTTTGGTTTAAAAATATTTTTCGGTAGTTCATGAACAGAGGATACGTCGTTTTTTCCTACTGTTGTTTTCATATCCATTATGTTTTCTGCTATTTCATTTATTGGCATTGCTTCTAGTTTGTAGTCGCTAATTGGATTGTATACGTCTCAGAACATGACAAGGTTCCTGAATTCTATTTACATTTAAAATGTACGATATTATATAAGAAATATTGAAAAACGAAAAACAAATATCTGAAAAGGACGCATATGATATATTCGTACTTGGTACATATCAAAAATGATTTTTGCTCGATATGAATTTCAAAGTACAACTAAGAAACATGTAGGTACCTACTTTTCGATTCAAAGTTGGATCAGCCTTAGACTAAATTAGAAAGACACATGCTTTAACACATATTCATGAAAAACTTACATCTGGCTCAGCTGTCGATCTTCTCTTATTTCCCCTCCTCATAGTGACTTGTAAAACAAAAGAAAACCCATTTCGAAAAACTACTCGACTATATATTAATTCAGATCTATTTTTGCTAGAATATCGACTTGTTTCTCCTTGTCAAATGGTAAACACCTTTTTTGAATGAACATTAATTTTTTTGAATGTATGCACTGAAATAAGTAACAGCGTTAACGAAAACTATTCACAAGGAATCATATATCCATTAAACCTATATTGCTTACTCTTAGCATGGACATAAAAGACGCAAAATTCATAGAAATACAAAAACACTCAATCTTAACCATTCAGGTGGAAAAGAAATTTTCCATTTGGACGGGTGTCTGCCACCATTTCACTGATGGGTCAAAAATTAACAGTGTTGTGACCTAAAGTGGCGCAAGATCGCAGCAACAATGCCTACCCAGAACACAACTGAACTCCTAACTCGCACAAGCAGAAAAATCTTCTGAGGGATCTTCACAGAAGATATAGGAGTATTAGGATAATAAGAAATAATAATAATCACATGTTTGAATCAGACTAATAAGTGGGCCTGGAAATATATCTTATTCAAATATAAGGCAAACCAGATGTAATCACTTTTTTGGATAGCTGGGATCACTGGCAGGTTTAGCTTATTTTTCGAAAAAATTGCGTGGTATGTAGATATATCTCTTTGAATTCTCCTTTGTAATGGATTAAATGTTAATTCAAATTCAAATTTGTTTGTTACCATCAAAATTTTACAGGGATTGTCAAAGAAATATATGATGATGTACATCATAAAATAAAAAATTGTAAATATGTCATACTAAAATATTTCAACTTTAAAACCTACAACAATCAATAAAAAACATACTATTACACCAAGATACGAACTGAAACACAGCAAGTAAATGACTAGAACTGATACTTCATAAACTCATCCATTGAATAAAATGCACATTCAGTTAGAATCGCTTTAACTTTTCGCTTGAATGTTGTAGAATGCAGTGTTGTTAGGGATTGTGGAAGTCGGTTATAGATTTTCATTCCATTAAATAAATGGGTGTTCTGTGTCCTCTGCAGTCTATGTCTTGGGGCAAGAAAGTTGTTCCTATACCTGCTGGCATGACTGTGAATCGTTGAGTGTGTCTGGAAATTATCCCGATTTTTGTGCACATAAATAAGACATTCAGGATATAACAGCATGTTAGAGTAAGTATTCCATATTTCTTAAAGAGTGGTCTACAGCTAGTGAACTGGTTTACTCCCGCTACTAATCTTGAAGCCTTTTTTCTGTTTCAGGAATACTCTTTCTGCCTCTGAAGATGCACCCCATAAAATCATGCTGTAGCTCATCCTGCTGTGGAAATGTGGGTGATATGTAAGTAACGCTTCTTTTTCTGTGAGCAAGTTTTTTATTCCTCTTATTGAAAATAATGCTGTCGAGAGTCTTTGGCACAATTCATTTATGTCCTTCGGCCAAGTTTAATTTCCGCTGATTGAAACCCCAAGCAGAGAAATACTTTTTGGTTCTTGACGTTTTGTGCTCACAATCAACTCCTGAGTTTTCTCTTCGTTCACTTTCATGTCATTTGAACTAAACCCTTCTATCGCATCTTCGACTGTTTCATGAGATTTATTTAGGAGTAGATTTCTGCCCTTGGCTCTGTTAAAAAATGTTGTATCGTCAGCGAAGAGGGTTTCATCATCAGCACCGACGTTATATCAGGTTATCGATATATAGGAGAAAAAAAATAGGCCCGAGCACAGATCCCTGGGGAACTCCTGCAGTAATTTTCATCTTGGAGGACCTTTTACCTGTCAAATCTACAATTTGGTACCTATCCTTAAGGAACGACTCCAACAGATTCAAAACTGGCCCTCTTATGCCAATGTACTCCAACTTATGCAGAAGCTTTTCATGGTTGACACAATCAAACGCTTACTTAGATCCATGCAGATTAGCATCACATCATCTGCATCATCCAATGCCTTCATGATGTACTCAACAATGTGGACCAAAGCTGTGGTAGTAGATTTTCCCTCTCTGAAACCATGCTGGAAACTGCCAAGCAACCAATTTTTTTCTAGAAATACAACAATTCTAGTTTTGATGAGATTCTCCTAGATTTTTGAGACAACTGGCAAAATAGATATTGGCCTATAGTTCTCGTATAGCTCTTGATTTCCTTTTTTGTGGACCGGTATCACCCTCGCAATCTTCAGTTCTTCCGGAAAGTAGTCCTACTGGAGGTAAGAGATAGGATCAGCAAGACAATAGATGACCTCTTTCAACATTTTCACGGAGAAACCATATAGATCTTGGGAAGCTTTATTTTTCATTTCTGATACAACTCTCAAAATTTCCTCTGGTGTTGTGGGAGTCAAAAAAAAATGAGCGTGAAGTTTTACCTTCAATTTTGTTTTTCAGTCAATTAGTATGAACAATTAGAAATTTTGCGGTGTAGTTTTGAACTGTTCTTGTGGTGGAAACACTATCTTCGTAGTGGAGTAGATCGATGGGCTTTTTCACCGTTGTTCAATTTCAGTTTTCTGCTCTATCCAACGACATAAATGATTTTCATTTTAGAAAGGTCAACATGAATTTTAATTTCATCATAGGGCACTGGTGTTTGCATCAAAAAATGTTATACCATTTTTGATTCCGAATAGATAATTTAACTCTTGTAAACGCTTAAATAAGTTTTCAATATACTTTTGTTATCTTCAAAAACTTTTCCCTAATACGATTCTTAGCGCTTTGAGAATTTCTGTCGGGGGAGAACATGATAGTACGAGTCAAAACAATACCTCCAACAATCTCCATTGATCAATGCCTCAAACAAATTCTGAAAATTAAGGCTAATTTATATTTTATAACTTCAAGGTATTTTTGAAAGATAAAGTATTTACAGTGTGTCCAAGACAAGAAGTGTTCCAACAAATTATCATGAGCTTTCAACCAAAGATCACACAGTTCTTACTGTGCAACTTAAAACATTCATAAGCACTTATGGTGTAATAAATCGAAATGCTTCTGAGATGAGTAGACATAATTCTTCCCCCGATTGAAAATTACATGGACACACAAAGTTTTTGCGTATCCCAAAAGATAGATGTCTAGGAGTGCCATATATGGCACTCAAAACTAGTTTGAAAATGTAGTAAACACTACGAAACTCGAGTCACTGTATATCAGTTGTAATAAAAAGTGATAGAAAACAAAGTAATTTCTTGAAATAACATAATTAGAGGTTAATTCTTGATAGAAGGTATATAAAATTATTTAAATATTTCAATATTAGCCTTCTACATATTTAATTCCAAAAGATTATATTTAATAATAGTACACCGATGGTGCACTATTCTCTGTTCTACCAAACGCTATGCCGGAAAATATGAAGGAATCCACGGAATCATTTTGGCGTGAAGTTGAAATGCAGGAGATAGCTGAGGTATCAATACGACATATTATCTTTAACATAAATAGAGGTTAATACTTGATAGAAGGTATATAAAATTAGTTAAATATTTTTATATTAGCCTTCTACATATTTAATCTCAAAAAATTATATTTAATAATTATAACTTCAGGAATTAAATTAAATTAATGTCATATAAGTACCACTTATATTAAACGACATATAAAATAAACATTTATTATAAGACATCCAAATGATATAACAAAATCAAAAATTATTTAAATATTGGATGGAGTAGTCCGTTGCTTTGTGATAGTTCATTTTAATGAAATGAAATAAGAAATTACTTTATTATTTAAATATTTTAATATAAGCCTTCTACATATTTAATTCCAAAAGATTATATTTAATGATTATAACTTCTGAAAATAAAATAAAAATAATGTCGTATAAGTACCACTTATATCAATTGACATATAAAATAAACATTCATTATAAGACATCCGAATGGTATAACAAAATCTAATAAATAAAAATTAGTAACCAAAATCCTATAAATTGAATATTTTGAATAGACAAAATTTTGTTTCTGCTGATCAATCTTATGAAAACCAATATCTTTCAAAAATATCCAACATAATCTTAAGAATTTCATCATAAAATTATCTTACTTAGACTATTCAATATTATTGGATATCTAACTAAGGTACTTTATATAAAAACTCAAGATATGTAAAATATTACTGAAAAACAAGTTTTAAGATCAACTTTGCTTCTTCAGTATTCAAATAATTCATATTCAATAAATATTACATCAATTAACAACAAATATTCACTTACCGAAGATTGAAGGATAAGTGAATTTACTAATTTTTATTTATTGGATTTTGTTATACCATTCGGATGTCTTATAATGAATGTTTATTTTATATGTCAATTGATATAAGTGGTACTTATACGACATTATTTTTATTTTATTTTCAGAAGTTATAATCATTAAATATAATCTTTTGGAATTAAATATGTAGAAGGCTAATATTAAAATATTTAAATAATGAAGTAATTTCTTATTTCATTTCATTAAAATGAACTATAACAAAGTAACGGACTACTCCATCCAATATTTAAATAATTTTGGATTTTGTTATATCATTTGGATTTCTTATAATAAATGTTTATTTTATATGTCGTTTAATATAAGTGGTACTTATATGTCATTAATTTAATTTAATTCCTGAAGTTATAATTATTAAATATAATTTTTTGAGATTAAATATGTAGAAGGCTAATATAAAAATATTTAACTAATTTTATATACCTTCTATCAAGTATTAACCTCTATTTATGTTGAAGATAATATATCGTATTGATACTTCAGCTATCTCCTGCATTTCCACTTCACGCCAAAATGATTCCGTGGATTCCTTCATATTTTCCGGCATAGCGTTTGGTAGAACAGAGGATGGTGCACCATCGGTGTACGTTCGACCACATTAAAATTCAGCTAACGAATCAATAATGGTCGAATTTCCTAGTGCTTAACCAGAAAGCGCTTATCAAGTCAACTTTCGTTTCAAAGGTGTTTTCCCATCAAAAAGCAATGTTTTATCAAAACAAAAGATACTCTTCTTTTTCATTGTTCTGGAAATCCCTAAAGTGATTCCATTCAAACCACTCTATCTTTTAACTCAAATTTTCAGGGCTATCTTAGGAAAATTGGTACTTTCTAAAAAAATAGTGTAACTTATGTCACCGTCTGTCTGCCAGACCGGAAAATTATCCGTCAGCTTGAAATATTATCAAAAAATATTTACGCTAAGGCAAAAAGGAAAATTCTAGCATTCAAGATGCTTAAGGGGGTTGATATTCTGTTTGAGGGAATGACAATCACGATTTTACGTTCAAAGAGTCTTCTTTATGGAAAAAAATTAACTGTTGCATTTGCCCAACTAAGTGGGTACCATCAATTATTGCTTTCCTTTCATTCTGGGGATTTTTATGCTTTCCTATTCAAAAGGGTGCTAATCAATCGGATTAATTACTAAAACCCACACAAAATTCTAAACCAGTTGTACACTACAAATTGATAAATTTGCGACATATTCAACTCAATAAAATTTTAAGCTGAAAATAATTCTGGATTAAGCATGAAAGTGAATTCTTTCCTCTTAACTAAATAACTTCGATCTCTGATGAATTAGTTGATAAGTCAAACTAAAGTGATGAAACACCCTAAAATATTGTATCTTCTAACTTGATAAAGGTTTGAAATTCAAGTGACAAAAGGAGAGATAGTGAGGAATGTAGAATGTAATAAAATATTTAAGAAGTTGAGGATAAGAAGTATATACTCACTTTTCCCGACTTCGTTATAGGAAGGTCAGAGGGGCCAGCTTCATCTACGACTGCAAGATCCAAATCACACTCGACGGTTGAATTTCTTTGATCTTCAGGTCGAGATCTCTTCGAGACAGGTTCAGCCGTTACCTGTAACAAAACAAGCTGTATGAAGTGAGTAAGTTAAGTTTTGATATTGTCAATTCCGTAACCCTTGCTTTGAATTATTGTGTTTCCAATATTGGATTGATTCTGTCCTTATTTGATGTAAATTTGATGTATATTTCAAAAACGAATTGTGGTTTCGTTCATTACATTCCTTCATCTAAACTTTCAATGGATTGAAATAAAATGGTTTGAAAAGAAATGAGGTATAGCAAAACTCCCAACTGAAAATTTTAATCCAACTTGGGTCAAACAAAAAATATTCGAATATGAACTATGGTATGATAGATATTCGTTCAAACCATAATTCTGACTCAGTATCTTCTGTTGTTCGCAATAAGGTCTTTAATATTTCTTCTTAAAAGCAACTAAACTGATTGAATTTGTGTACACTTAAAAAAATGCAATGTAGTTACAGAATAATATATTTTATAAATCTTCAGAGTTTACACTGAACAAAATTATATCACTTCCAACCCATTAATGAACAATATAAATTTGAAAATGATTTTCCTAATGGGAATTCCTTGAGTTCGCTAACTGTTGAGTTATGAATGGATAATATTGAGTATCCATCAACATCCCCTCATGAATTATTTCCTCTACTGGTATAATTTATATTTTATATGAGAACTCTAAAAATGTGTATTTATTTCACCAAGAAATACATCCATCAATATCATTCTCAATTAAAAATGTATCAGTATCATTGACTTTATCATTATTAGATCTAATAATTCGAAACTTTCGGAGTAGATTTCGGGCCTAAATATCTTGGTGAAGTTCGTAATTGGGCAAGCTCCGTGCAGTAGTTTCGCAGTTATTCGCATTTGAAATTTTCTCATACTACGCAAATTTTCCTGCAAAATTTCATAAGGAGCGTATGAAGATTCAAAACAAAGACAAGAATTTTGTGAGCGGGACAGCGTTGGGCACTAAAGAAACCATAACAACAATCCTACCATCGAATTTCAATGTAGCATTTACATCTAAAATAACTATTGAATTGAAACAGTCATTACTTGGTGAAAATCCATATTAAATAATATTTAAATAAGGTTATTTCTGATTTTCGCAAATTTTTATTGTTATGTTCACAACAATCGTTTCGCTATCACAGTAGCATCATCAGGCAAGATTACATTTTGAATAACTAAGCTTGTTTCCGAAATCCGTTGCTATTTATATTACAGTAAGTACAATAAATTTTATTGAGCACTAAAACCCAAAAAAGGGTCTCTGCAAATTCCAGCTTATGTGAATATATTTAACAGAGGTGAGTTATTTAAATCTATTTGTTCGTTAAGTAATACTCCAATTTTATTATGTTTATTTATGTCTAGGGATTCTAACAGATTTGAGGCATAACTTTTACTTTCTATATGTAGAATTTCAAAATTATGGTTGAAAGTTTGTCCTGTTTCTAACAAATGGTTGGAATATGTAGAGTTACTTTTATTATTGAGGAAACTCTTCAAATGTTCACAAATTCTATGTCGGAAAGTTCTTCCAGTTTGTCCTATGTAAACTTTAGGGCAATCACCGCAGGTTAACTTATAAACCCCCGATTTATCATTTTTATGTGTACAGTCTTTATTATTTTTAATAAATTTACTCAAGTTTGAATTAGTTTTAAATGAAGTTCTTAAATTATATTTATTTTTGAGGTATGTAGCAATTTTCTCAGAAATACCTTCAGTGTA
Source organism: Megalocaria dilatata (assembly GCA_034642435.1). Lineage (NCBI taxonomy): Eukaryota > Metazoa > Arthropoda > Insecta > Coleoptera > Coccinellidae > Megalocaria > Megalocaria dilatata. The sequence goes on along the minus strand of CM067862.1, from coordinate 3,829,869 downwards.
TTTTAAAGAAATGTATTTGAAGTTTTCTTTTATGTTAGGAAACACCATATTTAGAGCTATTTCATTATTTTTATTCATCAACAATTTGTCTATCAACCTAGGATCATGGTCATTATTGACAGCTATTTGTTTAATTATGTTAAGTTCTGAAATATAATTTTCTCGATTCATGGGAATATTAACTAATCTATGGATCATACAATTGAATGCTGATAATTTTTGATTTAAAGAATGATTTGATTTATTGTGTATAAGAGAATCCGTATAGGTTGGTCTGTGAAATATTGAAAAATCATGTGAATTATTTATTCGAGTAAGGGTTAAATCAAGAAAATTAATAGAATTATTATGTTCGATTTCCATAGTGAATTTAATTGAAGGATGTATTTCATTGATAAATAAAAAGAATTTTTTTAAAACAGGTATAGACAGACTTTCAAGAAAATTCTTTTTATTCATCAATGAAATACATCCTTCAATTAAATTCACTATGGAAACCGAACATAATAATTTTATTAATTTTCTTGATTTAACTGTTACTCGAATAAATAATTCACATGATTTTTCAATATTTCACAAACCAACCTATACGGATTCTATTATACACAATAAATCAAATCATCCTTTAAATCAAAAATTATCAGCATTTAATTCTATGATCCATAGATTAGTTAATATTCCCATGAATCGAGAAAATTATATTTCAGAATATTTCAGAACTTAACATAATTAAACAAATAGCTGTTAATAATAACTATGATCCTAGGTTGATAGACGAATTGTTGATGAATAAAAATAATGAAATAGCTTTAAATATGGTGTTTCCTAATATAAAAGAAAACTTACATACATTTCCTTAAAATACACTAATGGTATTTCTGAGAAAATTGCTACATATCTCAAAAATAAATATAATTTAAAACAGGGTATTTATGCATATACAGAGGTAGAAGAGGTAATAAAAACAGATTAAAAAAGAGGGGACGTCTGACAACTATTAGAACTATTAGAAGAAAGAAGATTGGTAAACAGATGTTACTTATTTAAATATCTCAAAATTTTTGGATTTACATAGGTCCGTATAGTCATTCATTATTTTTACATTATTTTTATTGTGAACTGTTTTGAAAATTTCAACAGATTTCAAATAATCAAGTTTCTTTCCTTTTGACTCTACATATAAAATTTTAAGATTATCTATTGTCGGAAAAGGGTGTCCGTTTTCTAAACAATGAGTGGCAAATATGGAAGTTTATTTTTCATGAAATTCACAATTAAATGTGAAAAAAATATCAATTTATTGGTAGTAAAACAGTAATTTGTACAACTTGTTTTAATTTCTTTATTTAGGTACTTTTGACATTGACCAGAAAAGGTAGATTTCAAAAAACATTAAATATTTATTCATAGCTTTCTTTTGTTGGTATTTCAAATGTTTTCTTCTTAGCAAAACGTTATTTTTTTTAAAACAATCATTAATTTTATTATGTATAAAACAATTTACACAATGTTACGGTTTTTTCTCAATTGTGTCAAATTAGCAGCAACTTTAAATTACTGTCTCCAGAAAGTGAAGCAAAAATTAGTAATACCTCGCAAATAGTTTTGTAAAATGGAATTAATTTTTCACAAATACAAATCGGAACAAAACATCTTAGAATGATTCGCAAAGTCAAGTATGTATTATATTAGGATTGCAAAAAGTGTGAACCTATCTTCGAGTTTCTCATTCAGGAAAAGATCAACAATTGGTTTGTTACGATAAAAATCAAAAACAAATTATTTAAATATTTCAATATTAGCCTTCTACATATTTAATTCCAAAAAATTATATTCAATAATAACTTCTGAAAATAAATTAAAATGATGTCATATAACTACCCCTTATATCAAATGACATATAAAAAAACATTCATTATAAGACATCCAAATTATATAACAAAATCCAATAAATAAAAATTGTTAACCAAAATCCTATAAATTAAACAAATATAACATCAATCAACAACAAATATTTACTCCCACTTCAACAATTTAGAAAACTTCTGGTAAATGGATACTGAAAAATTCAAATGTAGCGTAACGGTTAACTATAGATAAATATTTCTGTGGTTTACCCTTGATCTAAAAGATTGAAAGACAATTTAACGGCCTCTGTTATAGCACAAGGACTGTATAAAGAATGTTAAGGAAACCAAATAATTATATATTATGAATAAAATAACATTGTTGTTGATTGATGTTATATTTGTTGAATATGAATTATTTGAATACTGACGAAGCAAAGTCTCCCTTAAAACTTGTTTTTCAGTAATGTTTTAACATATCTTAAGTTTTTATATAAAGTAACTCAGTTAGATATCCAATAATATTGAATATTTTAAGTAAGATAGTTTTATAATGAAATTCTTAAGATTATGTTAGACATTTTTGAAAGATATTTGTTTTCATAAGATTGATCAGCAAAAACAAAATTTTGTCTATTCAAAATATTTAATTTATAGGATTTTGGTTAAAAATTTTTATTTATTGGATTTTGTTATACCATTTGGATGTCTTATAATGAATGTTTATTTTATATGTCATTTGATATCATTGGTACTTATATGACATTATTTTAATTTATTTTCAGAAGTTATAATTATTAAATATAATTTTTTGAAATCAAATATGTAGAAGGCTAATATTGAAATATTTAAATAATTTTATATACCTTCTATCAAGAATTAACCTCTATTTATGTTATCAAAAACAAATTAAGCATAAATCATTCTGAAGTTAGGGAACAAATCACATTTTTTGGAAGAGGAATAAATTCGCAGTCAACATGGGCTACAAATTATTCACTAACCGACTTTCCGACTGTTTTTGTAGGTAACAACAAATGACAAATGATATAAAGAGAAAGAATAATTTATGGACATACCTAAACCGTATTGTTATTAATTGTAAGGTTAACATTTTTTTCTTTAGGAGAGTCCGATTCATTTAAAATAGAAATACCTGAACCCCAATCAAATTCGATTTCATCTTTTTGTTCGTTGGTTCTCCAATTAGTTTATCCTCTAACGAAAGGAGTCGGGAGGAAGGCAAAAGCTGATGTCATAACTACGATTATTCAATTTGACTCAACCACCTCTACCAGTTTAAGCAAATCTGGTTCGGACAAAGCACGACCACGATAAAATAGCTATTCTTCTGATTATGAAGGTTGACGTAAAAAGCATTGGCATAAATATATATAAATGATCTGTAATATCGAATGAATTTTCGGTTATTAATCGCTCACAGACGAATCGACTTAATCTACCGGAGATGTCCCTCGACCAGATCTGTCAATAGAAACGTGGCAACTCGTCAATGACAGAGTCTCTATGGAAATTTACGAAATCGAAACTCACGCTACTCAGCACATTTCATTCTAGTTATTTTAATTGGTTGTTTGGAAGCTTTTCTCAATCATTCAATGTGTTTTTTTAATAAAGATATAAAACTTACCTCTGCTCTACGGCGCCTCGGATCATCTCTTTTATCTGAAAGAGAATAAGTAACTAGCTATAACTTTATCTTAGACGTCAAAAAAGTAAATAAACCGCGTCTAGAATTCATATGTGTTCGAAAGTGGCTCGAAAATCGGAGCCGAAACGTAGGATACTTAGAAATTCTAGACGTGGACCAACCCGAAATCTTCATATTTCTATATATTAGAATATATATATATATATATATATATATATATATATATATATATAAATAAATATGTATAAATATATATATATATATATATATATATATAAATATATATATATATATATAAATTTTTCTCTTTTTATTTTTTTATTATTATCCTGATACCCCTAGATCTTCTGTGAAGATCCCTCAGAAGCTTTTTCTGCTTGTGCGAGTAAGAAGCTCAGTTGTGTTTCTGGTAAGCTTTATAACTGCGATCTTGCGCCACTTTAGGTCACAACACTGTTAATTTTTGACCCAACAGTGAAATGGTGGCCGACACCAGTCCAACTAGAATATTTCTTTTCCACCTGAACACGAAACTTCTGGTCACGAGCCCAATGCTCTACCACTGAGCTGTCCGCACTTACAATATATATATATATATAATATAATATATATATAATATAATATATATATATATATAATATAATATATATATATATATTGTTATGGAATTAAGAAATAAAAATTTTGAATTTGCTTTTACCTCAGTTTTAGTGGAGTCAATTTGATATAGTGTAAAAATATAATTTCTGAATGAATACTAGTTAGATCACCCTTGTATCTAGTTGCTTTTATTCAATGTTGCCAGCTAGCTCTTAAGATTATAATTTTGAATAATTGAAATTTAAATATTATTAAATTTGATTTGATCTTTGAGGGAGTGTTCAATTTGAATTTTCAATAGGTTGAACTTTTTTAAAAATATATTATATCAAAGTAATTTGAAATATAGTCATCGGTTATTAATAATCTAAAATTCTAATTCTGTGTTCTAACCTAACCTTATCTAAATATCGTAACGTAATTCTAACGTAAACAAGCAATAATTTGTTTTGAATTTTAAATTGGAAAACTTCACACAAATAAACTAATTTCTACCATTGATAAGTTCAATTGTCCATTAACAATGTTCCTTTGATGTTGGCTTTGCTCTATTTCATGATTTTGTTTCATTTCCTGAAGAATATTTCCGGTCTGTTTGGATCTCCCAGCTCACTCAGTTGATTGCTTCTTATGGATATAAATTGATGAATTCTTGATTATTATTGGGGATGTTTCCATTCACAACACTCATGTTACGTATTTTCTGGATTCAATTTTAATTCACAATAACCAAATAATCTTCTTTTTTTAGATGATGTTACTTTTTTGGAACTTTTTTAATTATAGACCGACATGGACACTAATCTGAATATTTGGAGACTGACCCAATTTTTCTGTGTCTGTCCTATTTATATAATAGTTACCACGAAAAATTGAATTTCAAAGCTTACTAGCTTCTGTCAAAATTATTGAAAAATGATGCTTTCGATGATTTTACAAAATTTACAATATTTCTTGGTTTGCAATGACTGTTGAAAATTAGCCTTTTTTTTAAACTACATTCTATCAAGAAAGTACCGGGAATTATCGATTTAAATCTGGCGGGGCAATGAGGCAGGTAAATTTTTTTTTCCTAGATTGGTACCACTGTCCTTAATTACTATGCCAAGCTTGAGCGGGATCTGTCGACTAGTGTGTTTGCAACAGCTGATTAAGTCAGTCGATGTCAGAGTGCGTGCCGATTTTTACTATGGGTGATTACGTTGAGCAAAGAATTTGTTTAAAGTTTTGTGTTACAAATGAATTTTCGTGTGCCGATGCATTGAAAATGTTGCAAAAAGGCCTTTGGTGATAATGCTCTATCGAAAACTCGTGCATATCAAACCGAAAAAACCACGATAAAGCCGCTCGAAAATGAAGGTGATGCTCATTGTTTTCTTCGATATCCGTGGCGTGGTGCACTACGAATTCATTCCAGAGGGTCAGACGGTAAACAAGGAGTATTACCTAGGCGTTATGAAACGTTTGCGTGAGCGTATCCGTAAGAAGCGGCCAAATTTGTGGGCGAACAACTCATGGATTTTGCATGACGCAAACGCGCCTTCTCACCGAGCTACGATTGTGTCTAACTTTCTCGCCAAAAACTCAACAAACGTGCTTCAGCAACCACCGTATTCGCCGGATTTGGCTCTCTGCGACTTTTTCCTCTTCCCAAAACTAAAATTGCCCCTTCGTGGCACCCGTTTTGAGTCGATTGAAGCCATAAAACAAAATTCGGCGCGAGAGCTAAAGTCCATCCCGGAAAGCGCCTATAAAAAATGTTTCGATAATTGGAAGTGCCGTTGGCATAGATGTATTGGAGCAAATGGAGCCTATTTTGAAGGCGACCCAATCAATTTTGACAATTAAATGTAAAAATGTTGTTTTAATTGAAAATTCCCGGTACTTTCTTGACAGAGTAGTACATTTTGATATATGTTTCATGTTGAACAACACAGTGGAAGTCTTGCTTTTCATTCGTGAGGTATTCCAAGTATCCAAATTTAACAAAGTTTAACTTCTAATGCTTATTACTTATAAATTATTTAAAATTACTTATGAAATTGATTCAATTTCTTTAGCTTAGATGATATTACAATACTATCGATGCCTAAACATCTTGAAGGATATCTCTTACATTAATCATTTGAAAATATCTGACGTAGGTGCTATCTTTCATTGGATTAATTGATTTTTGATCAAATTTGTCCTATTTACATAATTCTGGTGAGTTATATTTAATTTAACTTGTTCTTTATCAATAATTTCACTGAAGTTTAAATGTGATTCATGATAGTAACAAATCTTTTCAACAATTTCAAACTAGATATCTAAATTCAAATTGCTTCTATTTTTTGCAACTTTGTTTTGGTCTGGTTACACTCTAACGAGTCAACTTATATACAACGGTGAGTCTTTTTCTTAATGTATTTAAGTAATTATTTAATTTAACTGTAAATTCCATGACAATATATATCAATGAAAATGTAGAATTGGCGTTCCTACTGATAAAATCATATACTAAGAAAATATTCTTTAACTTGGCAAGGCAAAAGGGGACTTCATGATAACGATAGAATGTTTTGGAGCTGTAGCTACTATATCTGAGCCCACCAGGGTCATCGAACTCTCTGCTACCTACATTGATAATATTGATGAATATTAATAATGATGAAAATGTGATGTGGAGCCACACGTTCAGGGAACATTTCTGCATATCTTTTGGATGCTTTCAGACAGAATAATATAGTTTTGTCCTCGTTTCCCGAGTAGATGTATGCTGTAGTCCGGTTCCAAGATTAAACATATTGGAATGAGGTAGAGCTAATGAAAAGAACGCCCTGAAGATGAATCTACAGAATCCTAAGTAAGATATTACCGATTGGAAAGTATTAGATTTGAGTAAAAACAGTCGATGTGCCTAAAAAAAGGAGAATAAAACGCAAGAGATATAAGCTTGAAGATTAATCTAACTTGATTTGAAGACTCGACTTTGCTGATTTTCTTACTTTACGTCACTGAACTGAAAAATAGCAGTATTTGGACAATTTTTGCACGAGAATTAGTACAGGCTCAGCGAAATTTGACTTCATACAAGCAATCAATGATATTTAAATAAGGTTATTCCGATTTTCACAAAGTTTTATTATGTTGACAACAATCGTTTCGCTATCACAGTAGCATCATCAGGCAAGATTACATTTTGAATAACTAAGCTTGTTTCCGAAATCCGTTGCTATTTATATCACAGTAAGTACAATAAATTTTTATTGAGCACTAAAACCCAAAAAAGGGGTCTCTGCAAATTCCAGCTTATCTGAATATATTTAACAGAGGTGAGTTATTTAAATCTATTTGTTCGTTAAGTAATATTCCAATTTTATTATGTTTATTTATCTCTAGGAATTCTAACAGATTTAAGGCATAACTTTTACTTTCTATATGTAGAATTTCAAAATTATGGTTGAAAGTATGTCCTATTTCTAACAAATGGTTGTAATATGTAGAATTACTTTTATTTTTTAGGAAACTCTTCAAATGTTCACAAATTCTATGTCGGAAAGTTCTTCCAGTCTGTCCTATGTAAACTTTAGGGCAATCACGGCAGGTTAACTTATAAACCCCCGATTTATCATCTTTCGACACTTCAGCCTATTTGTTTCCTAATGATTATATACGGCCTTAGAAAACATGGAAAGTCTTTAGGCCATTTCGATATCTTTATTGCTTATGAGTTTACATGGACATTCACATGACAGATACAAGCAAATTTTGCCCATAGACGAAATTAATCTTCCGATTAAGTATTGAAAACAATCCAACAATCAAACCTTCAAGTTGTAAAATTAAAACGCAAGGTGACAAGGTGACTGACAAAAAGATCAACAGACCGAATTGAATTTAACTAAAAAGTAGGTCCTTATTTATACATGGAAATCGTACCTTTTTTTTTCGTATAATCGATCGCATTCCCGTAGAAGTCAGGACGCCTTCTCATTCTGGTCGATCTTCTTAGCCCTAAAAAGAAATTTTACGATGAAGAAATATATGAGTAAAATAAAATATATAACAATACATATATATATATATATATATATATATATATATATATATATATATATTGTTATGGAATAAATATAACAAATAAATTAAAATTGTTATTGATTATTAGTCTCACGTTTTTGGGTGCCAATTTATTATGAAATAAATATATAATTTTTTTTATAATTATTAATTATTTATCAAGAGTTATTGAGCAAAGTTTACTTTTGAATGGGTTAATTTAATTATAATGGAAATTTCACTTTTAATAAGTTTGAGATGAATACTTGTTGAATCGCCCTTGTATATAAGTGAATGATTTCTATGTGCGCCAGCTAACTCTTAAGATTATAATTTTGTAATTGAAATTTTAATATTATTAATTTTGATTTGTTTTATTAGGAAGGTTCAATTTGAATTTTCAATGAGTTAATTTTTAAAATTTATATTGAATCTAAGTAATTTGACATATAAAAATTGGTGATTACTGAAAAATGTAATGATGAAGCCTATCTACGTTCTATACTAACCTAACCTTAATTCTAAAAATCGTAACTTTAACGTAAACAAGAAATACTTTGATTTAAATTGGCAAGTTTTACAGAAATAAACTCAATTCTACCTTTGGTAAGTTTGGTCATCGATTTTTCTATGTTCCTTTTAATGTCCTTCCTTCGTTTCAGGAATGTGTTTGATTGGAGGATGATATTTCTGAAATGTTCCAAGATCACTGCCAACTTAGTTGATTTGGGATTTTTCTATCCACGACACTCAGGTAACGTAATTTATATCACATTTTCATTCACAGTAATAATAATGTTAATTTCATTTAGGATTTGGAACTGGATTATTGAAAAGAGAAATGTTCTATTTTGAGACAAACTGATGTGAACTCTGCTCTCGAGTTTTAAGACTGATTCAGTTTTTCCGTGCCTTTCCTAATTATAGTTTTCACGAAAAATTGAATTTCAAGGCTTACGAGCTTCTGTATAAGATGAAAAAAAGGCTTTTTACTTGATAGAAGAAAATTTGAATATTAAAACAAATTGAAATATGTTTATCTTCTACAATTTTAATTTCAAAAAAATTTTATTCAAAAAACTTTTAGAAATAAATTTATGTCTAACAAGCACCGCTTATATTTAATAGACGTATATAATCAAAACTCAATATATAATGTAAAATGAAATAAATAACCCAACAGATATTGTTATCGTCGAAATCGTCGAGGCGAGCGGTTGTCGTTATTAATCGAAATCTGTAGCAGATGCTCATCGTGTTCTTTTGTCGCGTTATCTAGAAGTAACCATACACCGAAATGTTAGCATCTGATGTTGATAAACTATATAATTTTATTCGTGAGACTAAGGAGGAATTGAAGCAACATTTTGATTCTGTTATTGATAAGCTCAGCCTAAGAATTTTCGAAGCTAAGGATAAGATTTTGATCCTTGAAAATGAAGTTACTAAGCTTCGATCGACTGTGAAGGATTTGCAGAGAAGGGAGCGAAGAAATAACGTAATTGTTTCGGGTCTGAATCTTCCCGAGAATACTTGCGAGGATCGTTCCTCGTTGTTGTTCGGGGTTTCTGAGGTGATGAGGAGCCACCTGGGAGTTAGCATTGAAACCCATGATATTAATGATATTTGTGTATTGGGTCGGGGCGCACGCAGAATCATCAAAATTGAGTTCGCATCCTTTTGGAAAAAGAATGAACTGATTTCATCGAAAAGTAGGTTGAAGAATACCAACATCTTCCTTAATCAGGATCTAACTGTAGAGGAGCGACAAGATCGTCGCGTGTTACTTGAACATTGTAAGAACGCGAGGTCTAAGGGTTTCAATGCTCATATTAGATCCAACAAACTGATTATTGGCAACGATTCATATACTGTCGAAGATCTGAGGAGCAGTGAGAGTGAGCCATATCTACATCCAGCTGGAGAATCTAATAGTGCTCCGGCGACGCCAAGTAGGGAATCCGCATCTGTGAGATCTGATGTGTGCCCTATTCCACCTTCGCATACTGTTCCTTCCGCTTGTGGCACTGCAGAATATTCTGGGGCGGTGACGAGGAGGGCTGCTTTGGAGTTCGTACCGGCCAAGAGATCTGGTTTGAGAAGAGTTAAGAATACAACTCCACTTGCGCAAGAAATTAAGAAATCCGGTAAGTCTCGCGGTGGATGATTCCTTTAGCAGCTGTTAGCGTACTTTGTTTGTATTCAGTTTCTTTCTTCCTGATTTTATTTTGCGATCTGTTTTTTTTTTTGTTTTGAATAGTGAAATTTAATTCTTGAGTTGTTTCTGCTTTACATTTTCTCATTCAATTAATTGTTCATTTTGTTTATATTTCCTTTGTTGAAATGTTTTCTTGTGCGCACATAAACGTGAGATCACTTACAAGTAATTTTGCAATGTTTCGGGAGCACATCTTGGAATTTGAATATGATGTAGTGGGTATTTCCGAGACATGGTTGAGTCCTATTATTGGGGGTGAAATCGTGCAGGTGGGTGGTTATTCTTTTGCTAGGCTGGATAGGGAAACTAGGGCGGGAGGTGTTGGTATTTATGTAAAGGATTGCTTTTCTTACAAGATAATTATGAAAGAGATTACAGATTTTATTGAGCATATTTGGCTCGAGGTTCGCGTTGGGGGGCAGTCGCTTGTGGTGGGGTGCGTATATCGACCTCCGGTTGCTAATGAGGAGAGTTTTTTTGGGGCTTTGGAGGGGACTGTGACCGAGATGTTTGCTTCTTTCGATAGTATTATGTGCTTTGGCGACTTTAATATAAATATGTATAATCTGACGAGCTCGAGAACTAAAAAGCTAATGGACATAATGGATACTTTTGATTTCAATCAGTTGATAAGCGAACCTACTCGTATCGCTGCCTGTTCCGAGACCCTAATTGATCTGTTGTTTTACAATAAAAAAAATATTATCGAGAGCGGAACTAGGGAATTTAGTACTTCTGATCACCAACTAATTTTTTGTAATCTGGATGTTCAAAGAAAGGCTTCTCCTCTCCGTGAGTTTTTCTATAGACCGCTAAAGTATGTGGATATCGATGCTTTTCACGCTGACCTGAGAAGGATTCCCTGGCAAAAAATATTCCACTTTGATGATATCGATAGGAAGGTTGGATTTTTGACGTCGCATATTGTGAGACTGCTGGATTTGCATGCGCCTGTTAGACACGTTAAAACAAGGCGTAGAAACTATACACCATGGATAACGGATGGCTTGAGACATATGATGAGAATGCGCAATCGTGCTTTAGAAAGGTATAAAAGGACTCTTGATCCCCATCATAGGCTGTATTACAGGCAGTTGCGCAATTTAACCACTTCATCTATCAGATCGGAGAAGAAGGCTTACCTCAACCGAAAATTTCGAACAGCTACACAAAGAGAAAAGTGGAATGAATTAAGAAAGCTGAATATCATCAAAACTGAGACGAGTCATATTCCGGATAACCTCCGAGATGTTGATAATCTTAACGATTATTTTGCGAATAATATCTCCTGTAATACTTCCACTGATCCTTCTCTGAAAAATTTTTACAAGTCAAGCAGACCAAGTGTTGCTACGTTCAAATTTGAGTACGTCTCGCAGGATGACATAAGTTGTATTTTGAATAACCTTAAGTCTGATGCGGTGGGTAGGGATGGATTGAATGTCTCTTCTGTGAATTTATGCTGTCCTGTAATTATACCCTATATAACGCATATAATAAATACTTGTTTAGAAAAATCGTTTTTTCCCTCCGATTGGAAGCGTGCTAATGTAATTCCATTGCCTAAGATTCGGGATCCAACTCAGTTTTCTCATTTTCGCTCTATATCTATTTTGCCCACTTTGTCTAAGATGCTTGAGAAGATAATGGTGAAGCAGATGATGTCTTATCTGCAGAGGAATGATATCATACCTCAAAAACAATCAGGTTTTAGGGCGGGCTTCAGTTGTGATGCAGCACTATGTGAGATCTTGGACAGTGTTTATAGGGGTCTGGATGACGGCGAGGCGACCATTTTGGTCTTGTTGGACTGCACTAGAGCATTTGATTCTTTGGATCATGACACTTTAGGCTGTGTTCTGGAGTATGTGGGATTTGATGATGGTGCTCGAAGTCTGATAAGGTCTTTCCTTGTGAATCGGACTCAGTGTGTGGTTTTGGATGGGGTTGTGTCGGGCGATCTAACTCTGGGGCGCGGAGTACCCCAGGGGAGCATATTGGGTCCTCTGCTTTACATTGTCTATACCCTAAACTTTCACAGATGTTTGAGATATTGTGATTACCATATGTATGCGGATGACTTTCAGGTTCGGTTGTCTTTTAAGCCCGCTGACGTCGACCTAGCTAATAGTAGAGTGAATTGTGACTTGCAGAATGTTTTATCCCAGTTAGAAAGACATGGTTTAGTTATCAATCCTGTCAAGTCAGTGGGCTTATTGTTTTGTGCCGATAGTGTGAGGCAAACTCTTCTGCGGAGGCTGGACGTGAGAGTGGGTCGGGACAAGGTTGAGGTAAAAGAGTCCGCGAAAAACCTGGGCTTAATTGTAGATAGTAAACTTCGGTTTACAGAACACATCAACTTGAAACTTAGGTTAGCCTATTCTACCTTGAGATTGATCCGCTCGCATAGACACAGCCTCACCCGCGACACAAGAATAATGCTGTGTGAGTCACTCTGTTTGTCCCATTTAAATTTTTGTGACACCGTTTATGGTCCCGCCCTGGACTCATATGATGCTAGACGGATTCAGAGACTCCAGAACTCGTGTCTTAGACTGATCTATGCAGTCCCACGTAGACGGGGAGTGTCCAGCCTACTGAGGGAGACAGGATGGCTTAATATGCACAACCGGCGACTGCAACACGAAGCATGCTTTTACTATAAGATTTTGAAAACTGAAGTTCCGGGTTACCTCGTGCAAAAAGTCTCTTTCAGGGAAAATGTCCGGAGTGGGATTCTACGCATGCGAGGTCTACTCACAATTCCGAAACATAGAAAAGAGCTATTCAAAAGATCTTTTTCCTATAGAATTGCAAGTGTTATCAACAAATATAAGATTTTTGACTTCTCCAGCTCTTATTCAGCATTCAAACGACAGTTCAGGGATAAGCTTATGGCGGTCTCATAGTTTACGTTTACTTGTGCATTGTTCATTCCGTGATGTCTCCTTGCGGTTATCTTGACGACTTAAAACTATATAATATATGTGTGCACAGTATATATATGATCTCATTCTCTTAATTTGTTCGCTACTAACTATCTAAGTATCTAGTCTAGTTTTTTTGTTCATTAATTGTTTGATTTAGTTTTGAATATACCTCTGTAAATGATATTGAAAATGTGGTACTGTGTATCTTTGGCCTAACAGCACCCGAGTCTGACTTGGGAGGCTGATTCACATGGCCCTTTAATCCCATAATTGTAATTTATTTGTGCTTATTGTTATTGTTGATATTTTATTGTTATTATTGATATTTTGGGATTAATAAACCTTATTATTATTATTATATACGAAAGTAATTAAAATTAATAAATAAATATTCAAAGGAGACAAAATTTCGTTTAAAATTGTAGAATATAAACATATTTCAATTTGTTTTAATATTCAAATTTTGTTATATTTCTTCTATCAAGTAAAAGGCCTTTCTATTTTATGATAAAAGAAATATAACAAAATTTTAATATCAAAACAGATTTAATCTGTTAGTCTTCTACAATTTTAATTCCAAAAAAATTTTTATTCAAAAAACTTTTAGAATTAAATTAATATCCACAATAAGCACCGCTTATATTTAATAGACGTATATAATAAAAACTCAATATACAATGTCAAATGGAATAAATAAACCAACCAATATAAAAAATGCAATTAAAATTAATATAAATATTTGGGAGACAAAAGGAGACAAAATTTTGTTTCTGATCTTACTATAATGAAACCAATTCCTTTTCAAAATCATAAAACACAACTTAAGGATTTCTCAAAAAATATAATTCATTTGAAATATTTAATATATTTAAATATTCAAATAATTTTATTCAAAAATCTCTCAAAACATGCAATATAACTTTAAAAAACAATTTACAATATTTCTTAGTTGGAAATTACTGCTGATAATTAACCTATTTTTTAAATTTCATTTTGATGTATGTTTCATGTTAAACAGAACAGTGAATGTCTTGCTTTTCGTCCGTAAAGTATTTCAATTGTCGAAATTGACAAAAGTTTAACTTCTGATGCTATAACTCATAAAATATTTAAAACGAGTCAACTTATATACAACGGTGAATATTTTCCTTTATATATTTGTGTAATTATTTATTTTAACTGTAAATTCCATGACATATATTTTTTTACTGATTGGGCAATGATTTACTTATGCTGTACAGCTATTAGCTCGACCAATCCGTGTTTTTTACGCCCGGAGTCGGTTCAATAATCCAAAAAAACATGTATTCTTTATTAAGGCACAGAAACTTGACTGGACAGATTTGAGTTTTTAATGTAATCCGATTTCACGGATTTGAGTTTGACGCTATTTAGATACGATTATAAATGTTTGGAGCTTGGTAAGAAGAAACATGTGATTTTAGTAGTACTGTAGCGAATTGTAACGAATTGATCTCTCAAATTCACTTAGTGGGTTTCATATGTAATGTTCATTTTAGCCGACGAATATGGCGGTTGTTTAGTTTTAACGATCTTATGAATGGAACAACTTAAGTGCAATCTACTTTCATTTTTCATATAAATCCATCCTAACGAGTTTATATAGGCTGAAGTAGGAACATGTCTCTTGAAATCAAGCATCATAGAGCAACAACGATTCTGAACAGAATATATACGCGTTGAATCGAAATTATTCGTAGACGCGGCATCGCCACATCCCTGTAATTGAAACAATATTTAAATAAGGTTATTCTGATTTTCACAATTTTTAATGTTATGTTTACAATTGTTTCGCTATCAGAGTAGTATCATCAGGCAGGTTTACATTTTGAATAACTACGCTTGTTTCCGAAATCCGTTGCAGTAAGTTCAATAAATTTTTATTGAGCACTAAAACCCAAAAAAAGGTCTCTGTAAATTTCAGCTTATCTGAATATATTTAACAGAAGTGAGTTATTTAAATCTAATTATTCGTCAAGTAACATTCCAATTTTATTGTGTTTATTTATAAACACAAGAATAAGTAGAATTACTTTTATTATTGAGATGTTATTGAATAACCAAATAGAATTAAGTAGCTCCCCTTTGTTGAATCTTTTTTTAATCATTTTTCAAAATTTCAAAAGAATTGTAAAACTCTCTTCACCCCCTCTATTATTTGTAATGAACATGTACTATATAATGAAATTCTTGTTCATGTTATATTCAGTATCCAGTAACACTCACCTGAAGAAGTCATGGTATGACGTAACAATTATAGTGACATAAAATATATTAGCGGAAATTAGAACATTGTTTTTATTCATATTATCTTATTGACGATATAGAGTCCGCCTTAAGCTTGTAGCAGAATGCTAGGCAGTGCGAGAGGGTGGGCGAAGGTCCAAACAGCCATTCAGTTGAATATTAAACACCATTTATTACTAGAATAAAGTTATTTCTGTGCTAGGCGACTGGCTTGGCAGCTTCTCAGTAAATGCATGGTGAATACTATATTCCGAAAGTAATTTTCGTTACCTGTATATATTTAAATGAAAGTGTCCCGACCTCTAGGCCATGGGCACGCGGTACAGTTTACAATTGCGTGTTAGGTATGTTTGAACACATGAGATAGGAAAAACAAAAATCAAAGATACAATGAGTATGGCACCATGCGTTAACTATGGAATGATCTATTCCTACTTTTTATTTAAAGAAAGTCGCATATTATAATCTTAACTTTTTATTATGATTTTCATTAGAACTACTTGTCAGAAAAAACTCACCTAAATCACTCCTCTCATCTAATTTTCCAACTGGACTTTTCTTATTGATGGAGATACAATCTCCAACATAATTTCTCTCATTGCGACCAGTTGACGAAGAGCTGAGAGTAGCAGGTAAAAGTTCCGAATGAGTGACTATAACCTGTCTGGGCTTCGGACTGGGTTTTCGTTGTCCTAGAAATCAATGAAACTATAATTATTTATGTATTTGATTGATTCGGTCTTTACTTGGTGGAAACTCATTTTTATTGAAAAAATGTATATGAGACAGTAATTTATTTCCACAAAAATGATTGTACTACCACAACAATTGTTTCACCACGATGTGGCTTCTTCAGATATTACATTGTACTGTCTGATGCTATTCAGTGTAATCGAGTTTAAATACATTGACCAAATACTGGAAGCACAAGTCATAAAAACTCTAGGTGTTTATTGGAGTTTGCCGCTAAAAATGCCATTAAGGAAAGATATTCAGTAATAGAGATTTATAAACATCTGTTTGTTCGTTCAGAAGGATTTTACGGGCATTATACCTGTTTACTTCGAGAAATTCTAAAAGTGTTGATCTAGAACTTTTGCTTTCAACCTGGCTAATTTCATAATTATTGTTGAAATTACGCCTGAATTCCTTAAGATGATTAGCATATGTCGAATGTACAGAATTGCATATTTAACCCCTTTGGTGTTCTTGGAGACGTTTCTTGAATGATCTACCCGTCTGGCCGATGTATACTAAAGGGCAATCTTTGCAAGTCAACTTGTAGACTCCGGATTTATTTTCTTCATTTGTTCGATCTTTATTGTAGGTACTGAGGTTATTAAATGTCTTAAAAGCCCCGTTATAATTGAAACAACTTTTGAAATATTTAGCAATATTTTCAGATAATCCGTTGACATAAGATAACGAGAAATATTTCTGTGTATTGTCCTCTTTTGTGATTGGGTACACGAGATTTAGTGCCATTTTCTTTTGTTTATTGGATACCATTTCGTCTATAAGAAAGGGATTGTAACCGTTGTTTGACGCTTTTTGTTTAATAATATTTAATTCTTTCAAAAAGTTTTCTGAATTCAAAAGGACATTCAATTCTATATTTCTGACAATGGTTTAATAATGGGAAATCCACTCAGTTCAATTTTAGCTGAAATATTCATCGACGATCTGTAATCAAAAGTACACTTGAATCCGATAAGCAAATATTTTCTTTATTGGTATAGATATGTAGATGACATTTTTTGTTGTTTCAAAGGCACCGACCGACAACTACATATCTTCACGAATTTCAATAATAAACTCCACCCAAAAATCAAATTTACAATCGAAGAAGAAAAGAATCAAAGTATTAATTTTCTTGACCTCACTATAACAAGACTAAATAATTTACATGATTTCAGTATTTTCCACAAACCAATACATACAGACATCACAATACATAAAACTTCAAACCACCCCACGTGTCCAATAACACCAAAGGGGTTATATATCTAATTCTGTACATTCGACATATACTAATCATCTTAAGGAATTCAGGCATAATTTCAACAATAATTATGAAATTATCCACGTTGAAAGCAAAAGTTCTAGAATAACACTTTTAGAATTTCTTGAAATCAACAGGTATAATGCCCGTAGAATCCTTTTGAACGAACAAACAGATTTTGACAAGTCTCCATTACCGAATATCTTTCCTTAATGGCATTTTTAGCGGCAAACTCCAATAAACACCTAGAGTTTTTATGACTTGTGCTTCAATTATTTGGTCACGTACCTAAAAATGTATTTAAACTCGGTTACACTGAATACCATCAGACAGTACAATGTAATACCTGAAGAAGCCACATCGCGGTGAAACAATCGTTGTAGTAGTACAAACATTTTTGTGGAAATAAATTACTGTCTCGTATACATTTTTTTCATTATTTATGTCTCTGATACATGAGCATGAATGTTAAATGTGATACCATATCACAAATATCAACAGCATAGTATTTTATTATTATTATTTTAATGAATAATGAATTTGTATGAAAATTTTATTGCTTCACGAATATTATACTGATCAGTTGCAACAATTATGGTTTCAACGGTTTCCTTTATTCATCTTTTGATTTCTATTATTCAATTATTAAATCTGTATAACCTTTTATTATTATTACGAAGGAAATATACGATCCAAACTACCGATTTGGCTCCGTGAGTGATTGCATCGAAAAAAAAAATTTTTTTGTAGATTTATCAAGAGTACACGAAATTGATGTATTCAAAAACCAATAGTAATCAGATGAAATGAAAAAGAAATGGATTAGTCATTTAAAAAACAGTGTAATGCGACATCTCAGAATAATTAGAAGTGATACTGAATTGTTTCAGCCGTTACTATTTGGTAGTTGATCATAATTAAAAGAAATTGTAGAAATTACTATGTTTTACCACCAATAAAAAGATTTATTACACATTTTCTTGTGACTCGAGTTTCGGGAAATGAACTATCCCATAATCAGACAAATGAAGACCTAACAGTGGTACAGAGGTATTTAAACAAGTGATAAATATTTTGAATATTTCAATAGATTCTAGGTAACACCTAATAGTGGTACAGAGATTTACAAGCGGAACGTGATAAAAACCGGGTTAAAAAAGAGGGGCCTTGTTGAACAGATGGTACCCATTTAAATATCTCAAATAATTTTTGGGGTTACATAGCTCCGTACAGTCATTCATTATTTTCATATTATTTTGTTGTATATCTCAAATATTTCGATTTACATAGCTCCGTACAGTCATCAATTTTTTTTTAACATTATTTTTATTGTGAACGAATTTGAAAATTTCAATACTCTAGTTTCTTATCTTTTGAATCTACATGTAAAATTTTCTTAAGATTTTCTTTTGTCGAAAGAAATTACTGTTTTCTAAAAAATGAGTGGCAAAAGTTAAATTTTTGTTTACTTTTCATTAAATTCATTTTATGTTCGTTGAAAAAGGTTTTAAACAGATGTTACTCTTTAAAATATCTCAAATATTTTTGATTTTCATAGCTCCGTACAGTCATTCATTATTTTTATTGTGAACTAATTTGAAAATTTCAACAGATTCTAGATAATCGACTTTCTTCCCTTTTGATTCTACATGTGAAATTTTAAGATTATCTAATGGGGGAAAGGAATGACCGTTTTCTAGACAATGAGTGGCAAAAGTTGAATTTTGTTTAATTTTCATGAAACTCATTTTATGTTCGTTGAACCTCGGCTTTAAGGAAAGTCCTGTTTGTCCTATATATTTATTACTGCACGTAGAACAAGATAACTCATAAACTCCTGATTTGTGTATGTTTGGAGTAGGGTCCTTTGCGTTAAATAATACCGATGATAATTTGTTTTGCGTTCTGAAGGCAATGTTGACATCTGATTTTGAAAAACTATTGGCCACTTTTTGACTTATACTACCAAAGTACGATAGAGAAATGATTTTTTTATTTTCTTCAGTTTTTATGATGGGATAAATTTGGCTCATAGCTATTTTAGATAGTTTCTGTCGAATTAAATTATCTCTTATATTGGGGTTGAAACCGTTGTTCGCGGCAATTGATTTTATAGTTTGGACTTCAGCTTCGCGGTCATTTTTTGATAAGTGTAATGATAAGTGAAATTTGATCTGTAGTTATGGAACAGTACTATATCTACAAACTGTGTTCAAGTAGATGAAATACCAATAATTTATTTTTCGTATATTTTATTATTAAATTGAAAATAGTTTTTGAGCAGGCATTGTTCTAAAAGGGCAATGAAATCACCGTGTATCACGGGATTTACATGTGAGTTTTCAAGAATTTCTGAAGCTAAATGAATGCTATCATTTCTCGGTATATTTGGAAACATATTATCCACATTCAGCCATACTAGGTAGGAATTTTTCTTTTTATTACTCATGCGGGGAAAGTACTATCTTTGCGCTTGCTTTTGGGGTCGAAAAGACGCTAATTGCCCACTTCACAATTACCACATGAGTTTTGAGTAAATTTAATGTCGATTTGAGTGCGAGAAGTAAACTTCTCACATGCAAATTTTCATTGACACACGCAAATTAACAAAGATAAAATAAATAACAAAAATAAAAGACAGTCGAACTGTCAATACTAAATAAGTAAGGTTGGCATTTAAATAAAAATATTTTATATTCGTAATAAAAAATAGTATTATTATTATTATATTATTTTTTTATCCATGTGCGTAAAGCGGACCAAATTAATCATATATATTGTCAGCTATAGATCAGCACGTCTCTAGGAGAAACGACAATTAGGGATCGAAATTAAAAAATGACGAATATTCTTCTGCATAATGTGGAACAGATTCGGTCGAAATAAAATTTTAACTGAATAATAAAAGTTCGGAGTTTGGTGAAAAATAGTTGAGTTCCAATGGTAACAACAGGAGTGTAGAGTTCCGTATTAGTAATGTTCAACTTTCATCAACGTTGAAGGAAGCTGAAAAATGAGCGGAAAAGCTGGTATTTAATTTCTCAACCTTTCTAAAAGAATCAGAACTGAAAGATGCTAAACGGGCCCGACACACCAAGCGGCAGACAGTCTGCCTAATTAGCCTGTTAGTGTTTAACGACGGACCAGGTCGTGAAATGAACAGTGAATGAACAGGTCTCTAGAAATATTTGTTTTAACGTCCGACATAATAGTCCAATGAAGAAGATCCTGAAATCGGGTTTTTCGCTAATAGGGCTGAATTTATATGAAAATAATCAGAAAAAAGCGTATAAAACTGTGGGCAAAGTAAAAAAAATTTCAAACCCCGGGAAGGGGGTGAAAAAAATGAAAAACTTCCCCAAAATACGATTTTTGGGTTAAATTTCGAAAATATCAAAAAAAGTTTCAACTAAAAGTTGTAGAGTATAAAATTTTAGGTCTACCTCTCTCCGACCATTTTTTCCCTAAAACGCATTCTTTTACCCTTAGGACGGTATAAAGGTTTTAAAAAATAAAAATTTAATAAAAAATGTAAAAATTGGACTTTTTGAATTTTTTTTTCATTCTCTTAAAAAAATTATAAACAACAATCGTTGAGAAAAAAAAAATTTTTTTCATCCTTTCTATGACGAATACATAAATTACCTGTGTTTAAAAGGTTTTATTACCTGCAGGTAAAAATCTACAAATATAAATATTACATTAAAATTTATAAAGAAAATTTAAAAATCAATTGAAGAAATTTTTTTTTAAATATTACCCGTTTTAAGTGATATATTGAGGTAAATCCGTTTTCACTCTTCAGTTTTAATCGAAGGGATGAAAAAAAAATATTTTTTTCTCTACGATTTTTGTTTATAGTTTTTTTAAGAGAATGAAAAAAAAATTCAAAAAGTCCAATTTTTAAATTTGTTATTAAATTTTTATTTTCTAAACCCTTTATACCGTCCTAGGGGTAAAGGAATGCGTTTTAGGGAAAAAATGGTCGGAGAGAGGTAGACCTAAACTTTTATGCTCTACAACTTTTAGTTGAAACTTTTTTTGATATTTTCGAAATTTAACCCAAAAATCGTATTTTGGGGTAGTTTTTCATTTTTTTCACCCCCTTCCCGGGGTTTGAAAATTTTTTTACTTTGCCCACAGTTTTATACGCTTTTTTCTGATTATTTTCATACAATATTCTACAATTTGAATTTCAAAAAAATTTTTATTCAAAAAACTTTTAGAATTAAATTAGTGTCTACAATAAGCACCGCTTATATTTAATAGAAGTATATAATCAAAACTCTATATACAATGTCAAATGAAATAAATAAACCAACAAATATAAAAAAGGCAATTAAAATAAATGAATAAATATTTGAAGGAGACAAAATTTTGTTTCTGATCTTACCATAATGAAACCAATTCCTTTTCAAAAACATAAAACACAACATAAGGATTTCTGATAAAATATAATTTATTTGAAATATTTAATATATTTAAATATTCAAATAAGTTAATTCAAAAATCTCTCAAAACATGCACTATATCTTCAAAAAACAATTAGAATTCAAATAATCTCTTCATCGGCCCTAGATACTATTTAAATATCAAAATCAACTAAGCATCACTATATCATACCTCAGAATTTAACACGGGATTTGTTTGAAACAGACTAACTTTAAAAATTCAGGTAGTCAGTTCGTCACAAGATTACAGAAAACTGTAGGGCATTCTATGGTTTTCTTCACACCTTTGACATTCCATAATGAGAATTATTCAAGACTAAATATAATTATTATATATATTATGTATAAAATAAAATAGAAAAAGGCTTTTTACTTGATAGAAGAAATATAACAAAATTTTAATATCAAAACAGATTTAATCTGTTAGTCTTCTACAATTTTAATTCCAAAAAAATTTTTATTCAAAAAACTTTTAGAATTAAATTAATGTCTACAATAAGCACCGCTTATATTTAATAGACGTATATATTCAATTTGACATTGTATATTGAGTTTTGAATATATACGTCTATTAAATATAAGCGGTGCTTATTGTAGACATTAATTTACTTCTATAAATTTGTTTGAATAAAATTTTTTTGAAATTAAAATTGTAGAAGACTAACAGATAAAATCAGTTTTGATATTCGAATTTTTTTTTACGAAGTATTCCGATAAAGAAAAAGTACAAATTTTAAAGTGGTATTTTGGGGGGCACTCGATACGGGAGACAATAAATGTATTTGTTGTTGCTTTCGAAAATAGGAAAACTCCTTCACAATCCACAATTCTTCGAATAATCCATAAATACGAGGAACGTGTTTGTGTTTAGGACTGCAGAAAGTGCAAGAATATTTATAAAACACCAAAATCAATAAGTGAAATTGGAGCGAATAGAGAAATTGATGTGTTTATCATCGCTGTTGAAGACAGGGTACATTATTCGAGTCGCCAAATTGCGTGTCAAATTGATATGAGTGACAGAACTGTTCAGAATGTTTTGAAAAAAAAATAAATATAGTTGCTAATAAGTGTAAATTATACAACAAATGTATGGAAAGAGTTAATGAAAATACTTCTTTCTTGAAATAATATACTTGTCGCTCATGCATTATCCTTTTATTTGGTAAAGAAACATAATCCATCCGTTGCATAATATTGGTATCGAGAGAATCTGCACCGGAGTATTTACATCAAAGCTCAGTATCCACATTTTAGAAGATAATTAAAACAAATTGTAGAAATTACTATGTTTTACTACCAAAAAAATATATATTACACATTTTCTTGTGACTCGAGTTTCGGGAAATGAACTATCCCATCATCTGACAACTGAAGACCTAACAGTGGTACAGTGATATTTAAACAAAAGTGATAAATATTGTGAATATTTCGACAAATTCTCGGTGAAGCCTAATAGTGGTACAGAGGTTTACAATCGGAATGTCTGCAATCGACAAAGAAGGTTGTTAAACAGATGGTACCCATTTAAATATCTCAAATAATTTTTGGGGTTACATAGCTCCGTACAGTCATTCATTATTTTTAAAATTATTTTGTTGTATATCTTAAATATTTGGATTTACAAAGTTCCATACAGTTATTGTAAATATACAACAAAATAATTTTAAAAATAATGAATGAATGTACGGAGCTATGTAACCCCAAAAATTATTTGAGATATTTAAATGAGTACCATCTGTTTAACAACCTTCTTTGTCGATTGCCGACATTCCGATATCTGTTAGAAGGCCCCTCTTTTTTAACCCGGTTTTTTTTTCACGTTTCGATTGTAAACCTCTGTACCACTATTAGGTTTTACCGAGAATCTGTTGAAATATTCAAAATATTTATCACTTTTGTTTAAATACCACTGTACCACTGTTAGGTCTTCAGTTTTCTGATGATGGGATAGTTCATTTCCTGAAACTCGAGTCACAATAAAATGTGTAATATATATTTTTTTGATAGTAAAACATAGTAATTTCTACAATTTGTTTTAATTATGATCAACTACCAAATAGTAACGGCTGAAACAATTCAGTATTTTAGGAGATTTCTTCATTGATCCCTTTTTTATCGATGGAAACCTAAATACTGCCAAATATTTAGCGCTTTTACAAACTCGAATTATTCTGACAGTTCGTCAACTTCCTATCAATTTTGAGAACATTTGGTTTCAACAAGATGATTGCCCAAGTCATAACTCACGAGAACTGACACACGTTTCCCGATCGAGTAATATCTACGAAATATACAATTTCGTGTCTCACCAGATCACCAGTTTTCTCTCCAAATGATTTCTTATGGGGATACCTGAAAGCATCCATCTATGGACATGACTTCGGCAGAGCTTCCAATCTTGATAAATTAAGGTTTAAAATTATTCATCTTTGTGGCAACATTAAGCCAAATCTACCGGGAAATTTTCTCTGTGTAATATAGTTGGCTATTGTTTAGCTCAAAAAGGTGGTTTGTTTGAACCTTAAATGAATTGAATTTGTGAGCTTCTTTTCTGAAATCAATGGTTTTCTTATGGTTTTTAGAATTTATTTTATTTTATCAGAATTTATTTTATGTCTGTGGAATTTATTTTATTTCATCAGAATTTATGGAATTTGTTTTGTTTTCAAAGTCGGTATGGCAAAAAAAATTGAAACAATTATTTTCAGAATAGAAATCAATTGTTGCATTCATTCAAAAAATGTATTTCTCACATGCTAAGGAATGTCATAGACAGCCTCTCAATCAGTCCGACAGACGCAGAACCTCGCTCTAACATTTTCTTACTAATCTATGGTTGTTCCGGTCTTTACTTGAAGGAAATTCATCTTGATTATATGAATAAAAACAATGTTCTAATTTCCGCTAATATATTTTATTTCACTACAATTGTTACGTCATACCATGACTTCTTCAGGTGAGTATTACTAGATACTGAATATAACATGAACAAAAATTTCATTATATAGTACATGTACATAACAAAAAATAGAGGGGGTGAAGAGAGTTTTACAATTCTTTTGGAATTCTGGAAAGTCATTAAAAAAAGATTCAACAAAGGGGAGCTACTTTAATCTGTTCGGTTATTCAATAATTTTTTTTATGATATCAATTGATTTCTACTGTTTCTAACAAGTTTAATCTGAAACTTTTGTTTTCTGTGTGTAAAATTTCAAAGTTACTATTAAAATATATCCTGTATCTAGAAGGTGTTCTGCATAGGTTGAATTTCTTTTTTTGTTACAATAACATTTTTCATGTTCCCTTAAGTCTCGTCTGGAACGGTCTTCCTGTCTGACCAACATATACAAAATGGCAAGTTAACATATAAACACCTGATCTCTTGTTCTTAGATGTTTTATCTTTTTTATTAATTTTCACAAGGAGTTATTGGTTTTGTATGAGATTTTAAAATTGTGATTCATGTTTTAATATCTAATAGTGAATTGCTTCAGCCGTTACTATTTGGTAGTTGATCATAATTGAAACACAATAGATTGGAGTTACTATGTATTTACTACCAAGGTTTTTTATTATTTTTGGTTCACATGTTACCGCGATTTCGAACGATGACCGTTCATCTTCAGACGTAACAGAGGACTAAAGCACTAGTTACAGATTCAGTTTTGAAGTAATGTTCCATTTGGTACAAAAACTGTATAACAGATGTTACAAATTATTCAGAATGAATATTCATTCTGAATAATTTGTAACATCTGTTATATAACTTAAATTTGTAACATCTGTTATGTAATTATTCGGAATGAATATTCATTCTGAATAATTTGTAACATCTGTTATACAGTTTTTGTACCAAATGGAACATTACTTCAAAACTGAATCTGTAACTAGTGCTTTAGTCCTCTGTTACGTCTGAAGATGAACGGTCATCGTTCGAAACCGCGGTAACATGTGAACCAAAAATAATAAAAAACCTTGGTAGTAAATACATAGTAACTCCAATCTATTGTGTTTCAATTTTAATATCTAGCTAGCTTTTCTGTTTTTGGTCCTAAGTTTGTTAAAGAAATGTATTAACTTTCAGTTGAATTATTATTTATGGGATATACTAGTTTCAAAGTCAGCTTTAATTGTTTTCTGGCAAAAAGATTTTCAATAATAAGAACGTTGAAACCGTTGTTCAACGAAATCTGTTTAATGATATTATATTCTTTGTCAAAATTCTCACGTGACATGGGTATATAGGCTAATCTATTCATTATTTATTATTATCCTGATACTCCTAGATCTTCTGTGAAGATCCCTCAGAAGCTTTTTCAGCTTGTGCGAGTTAGGAGTGCAGTTGTGTTCTGGGTAGGCTTTGTTACTGCGATCTTGCGTCACTTTAGGTCACAGCACTGTTAATTTTTGACCAAACAGTGAAATGGTGGCAGACACCCGTCCAACTAAAAAATTTCTTTTCCACCTCAACATGATTCGAACCCGGACCTCCCGGTCACGAGCCCGATGCTCTCCCGCTGAGCTATCCACAATCATTATTATTAATTTTTGTGATAGTTAAGTTCAAAAAACTTATACTATTGTTTTTCTCCAATTCATAAGTGAATTTGTATGGTGGGGATAATTTGTTTATGAAATCCACAAACAAAGAACGGCACTGATAGACAATTTTCTTTGTGGATTCCATAAACAAATTATCTCCAACCATACAATTCACATGAATTGGAAAAAAACGATAGTATAAAGTTTTTGGACTTAACTATCACAAAAATTAATAATAAACACGTTTTTTCAATATACCGGAAACCAACCCATAAAGATAGCTCAATTCACTTCCCATCAAATCACCCATTCTCACAAAAATTAGCAACATAGTATGTTATATAGATTAGCCAACATACCCATGTCACGTGAGAATTTTGACAAAGAATATAATATTATTAAACAGATTGCGTTGAACAACAGTTTCAACGTTCCGATTATTGAAAATCTTTTTGCAAGAATACAATTAAAGCTGGCTTTGAAATTAGTATATCTCAGAAATAATAATTCAACTGAAAGAAAATACATTTCTTTAACATAATTAGGACCAAAAACAGAAAAGGTAGCTAGATATTTAAAGATGAACCACAGTTTTTAAATCTCTTACAAAACCAACAACTCCTTGTGAAAATTAATAAAAAATAATAAAGATAAAACATCTAAGAACAAGAAATGTTTATAAGTTAACTTACGGTACTTGCCATTTTGTATATGTTGTTCCAGACGAGACTTAGGGAACATGAAAAATGTTATTGTAACAAAAAAGAAATTCAACCTATGCAGAACACCTTCTTGATACAGGACATATTTTTAATAGTAACTTTACACATAGAAAACAAAAGTTTCAGATTAAACTTGTTAGAAATCAATAGATATCATAAAAGAAAGATATTATTGAATAACCAAATAGAATTAAGTAGCTCCCCTTTGTTGAATCTTTTTTTAATCATTTTTCAGGATTCCAAAAGAATTGTAAAACTCTTTTCACCCCCTCTATTATTTGTTATGTACATGTACTATATAATGAAATTCTTGTTCATGTCTTGTTCATGTTATATTCAGTATCTAGTAACACTCACCTGAAGAAGTCATGGTATGACGTAACAATTGTAGTGACATAAAATATATTAGCGGAAATTAGAACATTGTTTTTATTCATATTTTCTTATTGACGATGTAGAGTCCGCGTTAAGCTTGTAGCAGAATGCTAGGCAGTGCGAGAGGGTGGGGGAAGGTCCAAACAGCCATTCAGTTGAATATTAAACACCATTTATAACTAGAATAAAGTTATTTCTGTGCTGGGCGACTGGCTTGGCAGCTTCTCAGTAAATGCATGGTGAATACTATATTCCGAAAATAATTTTCGTTACCTGTATATATTTAAAAGAAAGTGTCCCTACCTCTAGGCCATGGGCACGCGGTACAGTTTACAATTGCGTGTTAGGTATGTTTGAACACATGAGATAGGAAAAACAAAAATCGAAGATACAATGAGTATGGCACCATGCGTTAACTATGGAATGATCTATTCCTACTTTTTATTTAAAGAAAGCGCATATTATAATCTCAACTTTTTATTATGATTTTCATTAGAACTACTTGTCCAGTAATCAAAAGACATTGAAGAAAAATGGAGAAAAAACTCACCTAAATCACTCCTCTCATCTAATTTTCCAACTGGACTTTTCTTATTGATGGAGATACAATCTCCAAGATAAGGTCTCTCATTGCGACCAGTTGACGAAGAGCTGAGAGTAACAGGTAAAAGTTCCGAATGAGTGACTATAGCCTGTCTGGGCTTCGGACTGGGTTTTCGTTGTCCTAGAAATGAAAGAAACTATAATTATTTATGTATTTGATAGATTCGGTCTTTACTTGGTGGAAACTCATTTAAATTTAAAAAATGTATATGAGACAGTAATTTATTTCCGCAAAAATGTTTGTACTACTACAACAATTGTTTCACCGCGATGTGGCTTCTTCAGGTATTACATTGTACTGTCTGATGGTATTCAGTGTAACCGAGTTTAAATACATTTTTAGGTACGTGATCAAATAATGGAAGCACAAGTCATAAAAACTCTAGGTGTTCATTGGAGTTTGCCGCTAAAAATGCCATTAAAGAAAGATATTCAGTAATGGGGACTTATCAACATCTGTTTGTTCGTTCAAAAGGATTTTACGGGCATTATACCTGTTGATTTTAAGAAATCCTAAAAGTATTAATCTAGAACTGTTGCTTTCAACGTGGATAATTTCATAATTATTGTTGAAATTATGCCTGAATTCCTTAAGATGATTAGCATATGTCGAATGTGAAACTTTTTTTGGAATATTTAGCAATATTTTCAGATAATCCATTGACATAAGATAACGAAAAAAAAAATAAAATAAAAAAAAATAAAAAAAATATATCTTATCGTTATCTTATGTCAATGGATTATCTGAAAATATTGCTAAATATTTCAGAAGTTGTTTCAATTATAACGCGGCTTTTAAGACAATTAACAACCTTAGAACCTACATAAAAAACAATAAAGATCGAACAAATAAAGAAAATAAATCTGTAGTCTACAAGTTGACTTGCAAAGATTGCCCTTTAGCATACATTGGCCAGACTGGTAGATCATTCAAGAAACGTGTCCAAGAACACCAAAGGGGTTATATATCCAATTCTGTACATTCGACATATGCTAATCATCTTAAGGAATTCAGGCATAATTTCAACAATAATTACGGAATTATCCACGTTGAATAACAATGTAATACCTGAAGAAGCCACATCGTGGTGAAACAATTGTTGTAGTAGTACAAACATTTTGTGGAAATAAATTACTGTGTCATATGCATTTTTTTAATTATTTATGTCTCTGATACATGAACATGAATGCTAAATGTGATACCATATCACAAATATTAACAGCAAAGTATTATTTTAATGAATAACTGTGGAATTTGTATAAAAGTTTGATTGCTTTGCGAATAGTATACTGATAAGTTGCAAACGATAATGGTTTCAACGGTTTACTTTATTCATCTTTTGATTTCTATTATTCATTTATTAAATCTCTATAACCTATTATTATTATTACGAAGGAAATATACAATCCAAACTGCCGATTTAGCTTCGTGAGTGATTGCATCGAAAAAATTTTTTTTTTGTAGATTTGTCAAGAGTACTCGAAATTGATGTATTCAAAAACCAATAGTAAGCAGATGAAATGAAAAAGAAATAGATTAGTCATTTCAAGAACAGTGAAGTGATACTGAATTGTTTCAGCCGTTACTATTTGGTAGTTCATCATAATTAAAACAAATTGTAGAAATTACTATAAGCAAGTTTCAGGAAATTAACTATCCCATCATCAGACAAATGAAGACCTAAGAGTGCTACAGTGATATTTAAACAAAAGTGATAAATATTGTGAATATTTCAATAGATTCTAGATAACACCTAATAGTGGTACAGAGGTTTACAAGCGGAACGTGATAAAAAACGGGTTAAAAAGAGGGGCCTTCTAACAGATATCGGAATGTCGGCAATCGACAGAGAAGGTTGTTAAACAGATGGTACCCATTCAAATATCTCAATTAATTTTTGGGGTTAGATAGCTCCGTACAATCATTCATTATTTTAACATTATTTTGTTGTATATCTCAAATATTTGGATTTACATAGTTCCAACTGTACGAAGCTATGTCATTATTTTTTAAATTATTTTTATTGTGAACGAATTTAGAAATTTCAATAATCAAGTTTCTTTTCTTTTGAATCTACATGTAAAATTTTCTTAAGATTTTCTTTTGTCGAAAGGAATTACTGTTTTCTAAAGAATGAGTGGCAAACGTTGAATTTTTGTTTACTTTTCATTAAATTCATTTTATGTTCGTTGAAATAGGTTTAAAACAGATGTTAATTTTTAAAATATCTCAAATATTTTCGATTTACATAGCTCCGTACAGTCATTCATTATTTTTACATTGTTGTTATTGTGAACTAATTTGAAAATTTCAACAGATTCTAGATAATCGAGTTCTTCCCTTTTGATTCTACATGTAAAATTTTAAGATTATTTATTGTGGGAAAGGAATGACCGTTTTCTAGACAATGAGTGGCAAAAGTAGAATTTTTTTTATTTTTCATGAAACTCATTTTATGTTCGTTGAACCTCGTCTTCAAGGAAAGTCCCCTTTGTCCTATATATTTATTACTGCACGTAGAGCAAGATAACTCATAAACTCCTGATTTGTGTATGTTTGGAGTAGGGTCCTTTGCGTTAAATTATACCGATGATAATTTGTTTTGCGTTTTGAAGGCAACATTGACATCTGATTTTGAAAAACAATTGGCCACTTTTTGATTTATACTACCAAAGTACGATAGAGAAATGATTTTTTTATTTTCTTCAGTTTTTATGATGGGATAAATTTGGCTCATGGCTATTTTAGATAGTTTCTGTCGAATTAGATTATCTATTATATTGGGGTTGAAACCGTTGTTCGCGGCAATTGATTTTATAGTTTGGACTTGAGCTACGCGGTCATTTTTTGATAAGGGTAATGATAAGTGAAATTTGATCTGTAGCTCTGGAACAGTAATATATCAACAAACTGTGTTCAAGTAAATGAAATACCAATAATTTATTTTTTAATCCATGTGCGTAAAGCGGACCAAATTGATTATATATTTTGTCAGCTATAGATCAGCGCGTCTCTAGGATAAACGACAATTAGGGATCGAAATTAAAAAATGACGAATATTCTTCTGCATAATTTCAAACAGATTCGGTCGAAATGAAATTTTAACTGAATAATAAAAGTTCGGAGTTTGGTGAAAAACAGTTGAGTTCAAATGGTAGCAAAAGGAGTGATTAGTAATGTTCAACTTTCTTCAACGTTGAACGAAGCTGAAAATGAGCGAAAAACCTGGTATTTAACTTCTCAACCTTTCTAAAAGAATCAGAACTGAAAGATGCTAAATGGGTACGACACAACAAGCGGCAGACAGTCTGTCTAATTAGGCTGTTAGTGTTTAACGACGGACCAGGTCGTAAAATAAGTACGTCGGTGAATGAAAAGGTCTCTAGAAATATTTGTTTTAACATCCGACATAACGACCACGTGAGGATCCAGTCGTTGAGCGCATCGTCTTAATTAATGCTTGTGGAAAAATCAATACCCCCATCATGTAAAAAGAAAACACAGAATATTGAATGAAATTCTTGAAATTTGAATATCAAAACAGATTTAATCTGTTAGTCTTCTACAATTTTAATTTCAAAAAAATTTTTATTCAAAAAACTTTTAGAATTAAATTAATGTCTACAATAGGCAACGCTTATATTTAATAGACGTATATATTCAAAACTCAATATACAATGTCAAATGGAATAAATAAATCAACCAATATAAAAAAGGCAATTAAAATTAATAAATAAATATTTGAAGGAGACAAAATTTAGTTTCTGATCTTAACATAATGAAAGCAATTCCTTTTCAAAAACATAAAACACAACTTAAAGATTTCTCAAAAAATATAATTTATTTGAAATATTTGATATATTTAAATATTCAAATAAATTAATTCAAAAAACTCTCAAAACATGCACTATATCTTCCAAAAACAATTAGAATTCCGATAATCTCCTCATCGGCCCTAGATAATATTTAAAATATCAAAATCAACTAACAATCAGTATATCATACCTTAGAGTGTAACACGCACTTATTTAAAACAGACGAACTTTAAAAATCCATGTAGTCATTTCGTCACAAAATCACAGAAAACTGTAAGGTATTATAAGGTTTTCTTTTAACCATTGACATACCAGAATGAGATTTATTCAAGCCTAAATATATTTATACATTCTGTCAAGAAAGTACCGGGAATTATCGATTTAAATCTGGCGGGGCAATGAGGCAGATAAAATTTTTTTTTCCTAGGTTGGTACCACTGTCCTTAATTACTATGCCAAACTTGAGCGGGATCTGTCAAATAGTGTGTTTGCAACAGCTGATTAAGTCAGTCGATGTCAGGGTGCGTGCCGATTTTTACTATGGGTGATTACGTTGAGCAAAGAATTTGTTTAAAGTTTTGTGTTGCAAATGAATTTTCGTGTGCCGATGCATTGAAAATATTGCAAAAGGCCTTTGGTGATAATGCTCTATCGAAAACTCGTGCATATCAGTGGTACAGAGCCTTCAAGGACGGTCGTGAAGTGGTCGCCCATCGACGGCTTCGATCGAAGATAACGTCGATAAAATTAAGGAAAGGGTGCTGGAAAACCGTCGTACCAGCTTGAGAGAGATAGCACATGATCTTAAGATATCCCACGAGTCCGCACGTACGATTTTGATTGATATTTTGGGCATGAGAAAGGTGGCCGCACGACTCGTACCGAAAGACCTGAATTTTCTTCAAAAACGTCATCGCGAACAGGTTGCTTCAGACATGCTGGATCGCTGTAATTCCGATTCTACATTCATGGAACGCATTATAACTGGTGATGAGACCTGGGTCTACGAGTACGATATGCAAACAAGCCAGCAATCATCGGAATGGGTGGCAAAAAATGAGCCGAAACCGAAAAAACCACGCCAAAGCCGCTCGAAAATGAAGGTGATGCTCATTGTTTTCTTCGATATCCGTGGCGTGGTGCACTACGAATTCGTTCCAGAGGGTCAGACGGTAAACAAGGAGTATTACCTAGGCGTTATGAAACGTTTGCGTGAGCGTATCCGTAAGAAGCGGCCAAATTTGTGGGAGAACAACTCATGGATTCTGCATGACGATAACGCGCCTTCTCACCGAGCTACGATTGTTACTGACTTTCTCGCCAAAAACTCAACAAACGTGCTTCAGCACCCACCGTATTCGCCGGATTTGGCTCCCTGCGACTTTTTCCTCTTCCCAAAACTAAAATTGCCCCTTCGTGGCACCCGTTTTGAGTCGATTGAAGCCATACAACAAAATTCGGCGCGAGAGCTAAAGTCCATCCCGGAAAGCGCCTATAAAAAATGTTTCGATAATTGGAAGTGCCGTTGGCATAGATGTATTGGAGCAAATGGAGCCTATTTTGAAGGCGACCCAATAAATTTTGACGATTAAATGTAAAAATGTTGTTTTAATTGAAAATTCCCGGTACTTTCTTGACAGAGTACTATATTATGTATAAAATAAAATAGAAAAAGGCTTTTTACTTGATAGAAGAAATATAACAAAATTTGAATATCAAAACAGATTTAATCTGTTAGTCTTCTACAATTTTAATTTCAAAAAACTTTTTATTCAAAAAACTTTTAGAATTAAATCAATGTCTACAATCAGCACCGCTTATATTTAATAGACGTTATATATTCAAAACTCAATATACAATGTCAAATGGAATAAATAAATCAACCAATTGAAAAAAGGGCATTTAAAATTAATATATAAATATTTGAAGGAGACAAAATTTTGTTTCTGATCTTAACATAATGAAACCAATTCCTTTTCAAAAACATAAAACACAACTTAAGGATTTCTCAAAAAATATAATTTATTTGAAATATGTAATATATTTAAATATTCAAATAAGTTAATTCAAAAATCTCTCAAAACATGCAATATATCTTCAAAAAACAATTAGAATACGGATAATCTCTTCATCGGCCCTAGATAATATTTAAAATAACAAAATCAACTAACAATCAGTATATCTTAGAGTGTAACCGGCACTTGTTTGAAACAGACTAACTTTAAAAATTCAGGTAGTCAGTTCGTCACAAAATCACAGAAAACTGTAAGGTATTATAATTTTTTTGAAATTAAAATTGTAGAAGACTAACAGATTAAATCTGTTGTGATATTCAGATTTTGTTATATTTCTTCTATCAAATAAAAAGCCTTTTTCTATTTTATGAAGTTCTTGAAAATCAAAAATTTTAATGATGGTTATATTTATAAATGTTCAAAGTAAAATACAAAGTATCAGAAATGCGTTGCCAAAGAAGTATAAAAAGCTGAAAATTTTAATGGCAGTAGGTAAGCAACAGAAATAGTTAATTTTGTCTTAATTCACTTTGAATGACATGGGACTAGGATTTTCTTATTCTGAAAGTCTTTTCTTGTCTCACTAGGCTCCAGATCCATATTTATTCTATTATTAAAAGACATGAAATTTAAATTTCGATAATAATCCTAATCATACGAAATTTTTGTTAGATTGTTTTTATTTTGATGAATTTATGACCTCTTGAGAAAAACTACCTCGAAAAAATCATTAAAAAATATAACTCATATATCTATGTGGGTTCATAATTTGGAAAAATTTGTATATTATACATCACCTATTTATAGAGCATTCTCGAAATAATCGAATTTGGACATAAGGATAAATTTTTGTTATTTACATGGAATTTATGTGAAGACATACCTCTTCGCTCCGTATGTGCAGCTAACCAATAGTTGAAAAGCTGAGGAGGTTGCCTCACTCTCTTTGACCTCCTTAGTCCTGAAAAAAATTACCAATTATTTATTGTAATTTGTTTTATTCCATTTAATTCTATTTAAAATTTCTCCTGTGACATAGGTACATCAACTAGTCTATACTACATACTATTGTATGCTGCTAATCCATGGGACAAGGGATGATTTGAAGAAGAATTGTGCAGTCTGTATGTTAGGGTGGGTCAAAAAAATCGAATAATTCATTTTTGACTTTATACTATGCGAGTTTCTATTGTTTTCGAATAATCAGATAAAAAAATTTATATCTCACTTCCAACTGATTGGAAAAATATTCCGTGGCATAGACTTTGAAAGAAATTGAATGCTTTACAAAAAAGGTCTCCTATGATTTTTTCAAAAACTCAACCGATTAAAAGATATTCATAGTTGAATTTTGGCTATTTTAAGGAAAATATTCGTTTTTATTATAAATTTTATAAGTCGATGAAAAAAAATTATTTCGAATTGAGGAACTCATTATTCTGTAGGAAATTTACTGCTCTACAAAAATGGTCTCTTACGATTTTTCGATTAAGTGAAGCCCTTACGAGATATCCATCGTCAAACATTAACGAATATCAATATTTCTAGTTTTTGATCAATAATTCGATAAATTTCAATTTAAATTATTAGTTTCAGGAAAATTTACATAAATTTGAGTTTCGATGGATAAAGAAATGTTATAAACAATTTTTTCAATATTGTTCTCAGTCTTGAGCTTGTTTGATTGCATTAAAACAAGAAATTAGATTTCGTTATTCATTGTAGAATTTTTGATAATAAGTTTATATGATGAGAAAATGACTTATTTCGAAAAAATTGTTTTTATCATGTATACAAAATGATGAGTTTTTGGAGCACTGAAAATGTAGTGATAACGAGTAGACAACGAAGATAGTTAAGAAAAAAAAACATAGGTGGCGTTAGCTCTAGAGTACCAACAGAAGAAGTAATGTAATTCAGAAGAAAAAGCCTCTCTCACAAAAAAATTCATGTATAATTGGTAGAATAAAATTTGAAAATACATACTAAACAACCGTAATAATATGAAATGCCAATGCAAATGACATTTTAAATTATTACAGATAAAGCTTACAAAAAATATCATTAGAACAAAAACTTCTTAATGAATTTTTGAACAAATAACTCCCGAAGAAGTGACTTTTATAATAGAAATTCAAATTCATGTAAATTCTCCTGAAACTAATAATTTAAATTGAAATTTATCGAATTATTGATCAAAAACTGGAAATATTGATATTCGTTAATGTTTGAAGATGGATATCTCGTAAGGGCTTCACTTAATCGAAAAATCGTAAGAGACCATTTTTGTAGAGCAGTAAATTTCCTACAGAATAATGAGTTCCTCAATTCGAAATAATTTTTTTTCATCGACTTATAAAATTTATAATAAAACGAATATTTTCCTTAAAATAGCCAAAATTCAACTATGAATATCTTTTAATCGGTTGAGTTTTTGAAAAAATCATAGGAGACCTTTTTTGCAAAGCATTCAATTTCTTTCAAAGTCTATGCCACGGAATATTTTTCCAATCAGTTGGAAGTGAGATATAAATTTTTTATCTGATTATTCGAAAAAAATACAAACCCGCAAAGCGGAGGACCTTCCCGTTTTAATTAAGAGCTCATACTTGGAGAGAATTCTTTTTAGGTGTCTACGAACCTATTTTTCAGAGTATAAAGTCAAAAATAAATTATTCGATTTTTTTGACCCACCCTACTGTAAGTGTTAGTTTACGGTTAATCGAAAAATTATGTCTATTGTTAATTTTAGTTACTTTCAAGTCTAAAAAATTCATGCTTTTATTTTGTTCTTCTTCGTGAGTAAATTTTATCGTAGGGTATTTCTGGTTGATAAATTCTAAGAATAACGAAAAATGTCTAGACGTACCGACGAATATAAATAATAAATAATATCGACAACGAAACGGCATCTCCAAGAATCGGGACACGATTTTGACAATAATTTTGAAGTTCTCCATATCGAGAACAAATGCAATCAACTGAACCTTTTCGAAGCAATGGAAATAAACCAGCACCATAAAAAGAATATTTTGCTGAGCGACCAAACAGATGTGAACCGATCTCTGTTATTGAACCTTTTTTAATAACTTTTGACAATTCCCTAAAAAGCCATTTTATCACGTATTTTGTTAGTCAAACTTGAATTCAAGGAGAAAGATTTTGTAGAAATAGTTGGTTAGCATACTCACAGGATGAAGTCAATATGTAATGGACGAAACAACTGTTGCGACAAATAAAAATAAGTGGAAATAAAGTGTTTTACTTCAAATCATCTACAGATTATAATATAAATTGATCTCATGAAAACATTTAGTATTAAATTTTAAAAAATGTCCTAGATACAGTGTAGCACTTTATAGACATATATATTATCATCACATGTGGTGGCAATTAACAAATAAAGAATCAAAAGAAATACAGAATAATGACCAAATTATGTAGACATCACCTTATACAGTGTGGTCCAACGAAAATTTAACACCTCGATTTTCCGGGTTCAAAATGAAAATGTGGAAAATCGCTCGGACTCATCAATTTCTGATTCGAATGAAAACATTTTTTCCGCTCTTCGCATCCCCGTAACTGCAATTCCGTAACGGGGGTAAGTATAACCCCTTGATTTTTAATAGGGATGGGAGGTGTTGCAATACCTCATTTTGAAGATCTTATCGAGTACTATCTGATCCTGAAATTTGGATTTAAAATTTGCATGGACTATGAAATGAAAGGTAAAATAGTGGAAGAGTACTTTCTTTTGTGATTAGTTTATTAACATAAATAGCGGCTAATACTTGATAGAAGGTATAAGAAATTATTTAAATATTTTAATACTAGCCTTCTACATATTTAATTTCAAAAAATTATATTTAATAATTATAACTTCAGGAATTAAATTGAAATATAATGCCATATAAGTACCACTTATATCAAACGACATATAAAATAAACATTCATTATAAGTCATCCAAATGATATAACAAAATCCAATAAATAAAAATTGTTAACCAAAATCCTATAAATTAAATATTTTGAGTAGACAAAATTTCTGCTGATCAATCTTATGAAAACAAATATCTTTCAAAAATGTTTAACATAATCTTGAGAATTTCATCATAAAACAATCTTACTTAGAATATTCAATATTATTGGATATCTAACTAAGTTACTTTCTATAAAATCTCAAGATATGTAAAAACATTACTGAAAAACAAGTTTTAAGAGAGAATTTGATTCGTCAGTACTCAATTAATTCATATTCAATAAAATATAACATCAATCAATAACAAATATTTACTCATCCTTCAACAATTTAGAGGACTTCTGGTAAATGAATACTGAACTACAAATAAATAATTCTGTGGTTTACCCTTGATCTAAAAGATTGAAAGACAATTGAACGGCCTCTGTTATAACACAAGGACTATAAAGGAATATAAAGAATGTTAAGGAAACCAAATAATTATATATTATGAATAAAATAACATAAATAGAGGTTAATACTTGATAGAAGGTATATAGAATTATTGAAATATTTTAATATTATTCTTCTAGATATTTAATTCAATTTGTCTATTCAAAATATATAATTTATAGGATTTTGGTCAACAATTTTTATTTATTGGATTTTGTTGTATCATTTGGATATCTTATAATGAATGTTTATTTTATATGTCGTTTGGTATAAGTGGTACTTATATGACATTATTTTAATTTAATTCCTCAAGTTATAATTATTAAACATAATTTTTTAAAATTAAAAATGTAGGAGGCTAATATTGAAATATTTAAATAATTTTTATATTAACCTCTATTTATGTTAAAATATAACTCTCATTCAATTTCAACGACAACACCATTCTGTTTCGTAAAATGAATGGTTGACAAAATTAAGTCATGATATTTAGGTGAAAATCCATTTAAATTTTTTAATATATGTGAATTAGTTCGTTCTTACCACATATAGTGACGAAATACTATTGAAAACATATCTATATTATGATATCTTTTATATTATCATGAGTACGTTCAAGACAAATTAAATCTCAGCATAAATCCTTCATTATTCAAATCAAATTTTATAGAGTAAAGAGTTTTTTTCTCTTTCCAGTTAATAATACCGTTTTTATAAGAAAATACTGCCAACATTGGTCTTTTCGAAACAAATTAGCAAAAAGTTATGTTTTAATGAGGGATAAGTCGATTTTCCAAATTTCCAAAGTCCCTGTCAATTCCTAGAAAGGGAGAAATTATTTTTTTAATGGCTTTTGTATTAGTGAATTATTCATATATTAGTTTTTCAATTTCCTTACTTTATGCAAGTGCTGAATCATATAGGTGACAAATGAATAAAACAAATTCTTACCTTGCTCTTGGCTTGGGGAGCTTCTCCTGGTCCTCACCATAATGCCTATAAATTGAAAGCAATCAGATATAAATTTAAATGTAGCAAATAATCATATCTATTCATTAAATAGGTTAATAATATACCGGTATTGTTTCTGTGATCTTCGCAATTCTCGGCAATTCTCCGAAGAAAGCCGAAAAGGATTCTTGGTTGAAATTCTCTTTGTTTATAAACGGCAGTTTCAATAAAATAGGTACTTAGAGAAACTGATTACTTTTAATCTTAAACAACTTCAGGCAAAAAAATGTCTCATCTTTTCTTTCAATGCAAGATTATATCGAAAGATATATCTTGACAGCAATAACAAGAAATACTTATCAAAAAATGTCCTCTATATTCAAAAGTAGATAACGTAAGACCTTAGAATACAATTTTAACGAATTTGTCATTCAGATGGATATATTGTTTCAAATATTGGATGGAGTAGTCCGTTACTTTGTGATAGTTCATTTTCATGGAATGAAATAAGGAATTACTTTGTTTTCTATCAAGTGATAGAAAACAAAGTAATTCCTTATTTCATTCCATATATAGTTTCAGTCACAAACAATCTTTAAGTTTGCTATATATTAATTATAAAATAAATTTTTCGTCATAAGAGTTCTAGCTTTCAAAATTCCGCTGGAAATATCCAGAGTTCCATTTAGCTTTTTATGTCCATTGTTACATCTCTGCAATGGCGTCGAGAATACTATCATTAATTAATATTTGATTGATTCGGTCTTTACTTGGTGGAAACTCATTTTAATTAATAAAGAGTTTATGAGACAGTAATTTATTTCCACAAAAATGTTTGTTCTACTACAACAATTGTTCCACCACGATGTGGCTTCTTCAGGTATTACATTGTACTGTCTGATGGTATTCAGTGTAACCGAGTTTAAATACATTTTTAGGTACGTAACCAAATAATGGAAGCACAAGTCATAAAAACTCTAGGTGTTTATTGAAGTTGGCCGCTAAAAATGCCATTAGGGAAAGATATTCAGTAATGGAGACTTATCATCATGTGTTTGTTCGTTCAGAAGGATTTTACGGACATTATACCTGTTGATTGGGAGAAATTCTAAAAGTGTTAATCTAGAACTTTTGCTTCCAACGTGGCTAATTTCATAATTATTGTTGAAATTATGCCTGAACTCCTTAGGATGATTAACATATGTCGAATGTTCCGAATTGGATATATAACCCCTTTGTTGTTCTTGGACACGTTTCTTGAATGATCTACCAGTCTGGCCAATGTATACTAAAGGGCAATTTTTGCAAGTCAACTTGTAGACTCCGGATTTATTTTTTTATTTGTTCGATCTTTATTCTTTTTTATGTAGGTACTAAGGTTATTAATTGTCTTAAAAGCCACGTTATAATTGAAACAACTTTTGAAATATTCAGCAATATTTTCAGATAATCCATTGACATACGATAGCGGAAAATATTTCTGTGTATTGTACTCTTTTATGATTGGGTACACGAGATTTAGTGGCATTTTCTTTTGCTTATTGGATACCATTTTGTCTATTTTTGGTCTTATGGTATTTCAAGCTTCTGTTAAGAAGTAAGAAGAATACCCAAAATATTTGTTTTTTTACCAAATGCATACATTTGAACGTGTTCCCGCAATACATCAACTTCAAAACGAAGAACAAGAGCCTCGCAGTCACTTATGGATGAATACATGGAATGAAGACATGGTTGACGAATGACATGAAAGTACAATACTACCAAAGAGATGTCACCAATGTATACTTAAAGGTAATTCATACAGAATTAACTAGTAGACTTCATTCTATTCAGTTCCATATTATTGACAGAAATACTAGAGAACGTGTAGGCAAAATTATTCACTCCAAATTCTTAACTCAAACTAAAAAATTTAACTCATAAAAATAAAAAGAATTTTCCTAAATTTAATAAAACTGAAAAACATCTTTTCTCTGAACATCAATTTTATCCTAGATTTGTCAACTTATCTGATGTAAAATTCAACAGTAAAGAATCCAACCTTTTAGAAAAGGGATTTAAATTCAACCTAGAAAATAATAATTCACAAAAATCTCTAGATTATTCAGCAATAGATTCAGAACTCGCCATTAAATCTATTCAATTACTCAAAATTCAAATTACAATAAATATATTATTGCTGACATAATTAAAGACAAAAATAAAACTGAAATTCACTCTTCCTCAATTAAACAGAATTTAGTTAAATCAATCATCGAAAGAAGAAGCACCAATAATTTATATTCACTCGAGCCGATAAAGGAAACAGTATCGTTGCTATTCCAAAACATGAATATGTCAAAAAAACTACTGCTTTTTTAACCCCAGATAAATATAAAACCGTTACTCAAGTCCCCACTGAACATTTCCAAAAACAAATAAAAAATATAATAGACCAATCTGTTAGCCTTTTCAATAACTTCCCAAAAAACATTTGCTCACTTTAATGAACCCTCAAATCCCAAAATTATATTCATTAATAAAACTTCATAAAAAAAATAATCCAATTAGACCAGTAGTTTCATTCGTCACATCACCAAGCATAAAATTATCTAGAGTGTTAATTTCTATTATTCAAACCGAAACAAACTTTTTAGCTAAATGCGCTATCAAAAATAGCATCCAACTTATAGACAATATTAAATTCATCCAATTGCCCAAAAATTATAGATTAATTTCTTTTGATGTACAAAATTTATTCCCTAGTATACCTCCTATTGAAACTATACAAATTGTAAAAAAAACTATTAATTAAAAATAATACCAATCCCATCAAAATGAATGATATACTTAATTGCTTGGAAATATGTCTTGAAAAAAAATAATTTCAATTTAACGGAACCGTCTATATTTCTGACAATGGTTTAATAATGGGAAATCCACTCAGTTCAATTTTAGCTGAAATATTCGTGGACGATCTGGAATCAAAAATACACCTGAATCCGATAAACAAATATTTCTTTATTGGTATAGATATGTAGATGACATTTTTTGTTGTTTCAAAGGCACCGACCGACAACTACATATCTTCATGAATTTCATTAATAAACTCCACCCAAAAATCAAATTCACAATCGAAGAAGAAAAGAATCAAAGTATTAATTTTCTTGACCTCACTATAACAAGATTAAATAATTTACATGATTTTAGTATTTTTCACAAACCAACACATACAGACATCACAATACATAAAACTTCAAACCACCCCACCAACCAAAAGATGTCAGCATATAGCATATAATATTCATAGATTATTGAATGTCCCTTTGAATTCAGAAAACTTTCTGAAAGAATTAAATATAATTAAACAAATAGCGTCAAACAACGGTTACAATCCCTTTCTTATAGACAAAATGGTATCCAATAAACAAAAGAAAATGGCATTGAATCTCATAAAAGAGGACAATACACAGAAATATTTTTCGTTATCGTATGTCAATAGATTATCTGAAAATATTGCTAAATATTTCAAAAGTTGTTTCAATTATAACGCGGCTTTTAAGACAATTAATAATCTCAGTACCTACATAAAAAACAATTAAGATCGAACAAATAAAGAAAATAAATCCGGAGTCTATAAGTTGACTTCCAAAGATTGCCCTTCAGTATACATTGGCCAGACTGGTAGATCATTCAAGAAACGTGTCCAAGAACACCAAAGGGGTTATAGATCCAATTCTGTACATTCGACGACATCATCTTAAGGAATTCAGGCATAATTTCAACAATAATTATGAAATTATCCACGTTGAAAGCAAAACTGTCTGATGTGGGATAGTTCATTTCCCGAAACTCGAGTCACAAGAAAATGTGTAAAATATATTTTTATTGGTAGTAAAACATAATAATTTCTACAATTTGTTTTAATTATAATCAACTACCAAATAGTAACGGCTGAAACAATTCAGGTATAATGCCCGTAAAATCCTTTTGAACGAACAAACAGATGTTGATAACAAAATTTGAATATTAGAACATATTGAAATATGTTTGTCTTCTATTATTTTAATTTCAAAAAATTTTTATTCAAAAACTTTTAGAATTAAATTTATGTCTACAACAAGCACTGCTTACATTTAATAGACGTATATAATCAAAACTCAATATATAATATGTTTTTAAAAGGCAATTGGTGTTCTTAAAGGTAAGACCAGAAACAAAATTTTGTTTCCTTTAAATATTTATTTATTAATTTTAATTACTTTCGTATATCTGTTGGGTTATTTATTCCATTTGACATTATATATTGAGTTTTGATTATATACGTCTATTAAATGTAAGCAGCGCTTGTTGTAGACATAAATTTAATTCTAAAAGTTTTTGAATAAAAATTTTTTGAAATTAAAATTGTAGAAGACCAACATATTTCAATATGTTCTAATATTCAAATTTTGTTATATTTCTTCTATCAAGCCTTTCTATTCTATTTGAGATGTTGATAAGTCTCCTTTACTGAATATCTTTCCTTAATGGCATTTTTAGCGGCAAACTCCAATAAACACCTTGAGTTTTTATGACTTGTTCTTAAATTATTTGGTCATGTACCTAAAAATGTATTTAAACTCGGTTACGCTGAATACCATCAGACAATACATTGTAATACCTGAAGAAGCCACATCGTGGTGAAACAATTGTTGTAGTAGTACAAACATTTTTGTGGAAAAAAATTACTGTCTCATATAAATTTTTTTAATTAACATTAATTATTATTTCTTGCGACCTAGAGACTCTGACCAACTTTTGGATACAGGACATGATTTTGACAATAACTTCAAAATCTTACACCTAGAAAAAAAAGAACCTCAGGTTGAACTATCTACAAGCCCTCGAAATCAACAGATACAATAAAAAACAGATTCTCCTAAACGACCAGACGACCTTCAATAAATCCCCCCTTACTTAACCTTTTCTGAAACTTTGTGTAATAATAAAAAAATAAATTACTCTAAATTCCCACTACCTTCTTTTCTGTACATTTTGAATATTTAAAGAACTCAATCTCAATTATGTAGTTAGTACCATACTCACCCGACGAAATCATGTTGTCATGACGAAACAATTGTTGTGAAATTATAATTTATTAATCTCTAAACAGAGGAAGGTCTAGCCTCTGCTTGTTTGTTGATCTCAGTAAGGATTTTGACACTGAAACCACGCTTTGTTGATTCAAGCGTTGGAAGACTCGAGTATGAGAGGGATGGTGCAAAATTTGTTTCTTGAGTTCAAGAAAGCAAGTTGTTCATGAAAGCAAGGGTGGGGGATAAAGTGAGTCAAAAATTGGACATTGAATGTGGAATACCACAAAGAACGGTCTTGGGACCCACCCTATTCAACCTGTACGT
The DNA here is from genome assembly GCA_034642435.1 of Megalocaria dilatata. NCBI lineage: Eukaryota > Metazoa > Arthropoda > Insecta > Coleoptera > Coccinellidae > Megalocaria > Megalocaria dilatata. The sequence goes on along the minus strand of CM067862.1, from coordinate 3,785,015 downwards.
CAATGATTTGTTCGACTTGAGGATGGATGGAGAAATAGTTGGTTTGCAGACGACACAGCGGTGTTTTATGAAGCTGATTCTTGGGTAAATCTAAGGAAGAAAGTAGAGAAAGACCTCAAGATAATAAAAACTGGTTCGATTACAAAGTGCTCACCATGAACCTTGAAAAAACTTAAGTCCTGCTCTTCAGTTGTAATGCTGCCGGGGTGACGGATATGCAGATCAGTGTGAAAATTACATATACATGGGGATACATGGGGTTCAGTCAGTGGAGGAAGTAAAATATCTGGGTGTTTACATAGATCGGCATTCATAGTTTACATAGATCGGCATCATCAAATTACAAAATACTATTTTTACCTTCAAACGCATGAAAGAATACCTACCATCGGAAATTTTGAAAACTTTGTATTTTGCACTTGTGGAGGGTCACCTCAGATATGGAATACAGGTATGGGGTGCCGCTGTGCGATCATACATAAATCCTCTCGAGATACTACAAAAAAGGTACCTGAAAATGATTATGTCTAAACCACGTAGAGATCCTTTTGAGGATCTGTATAGTAGAACGCAGATTATGGATATTCGTCAGCTTTTTTATTACAACACGTGTATAACATATCACTTCAGTGTGGATAAAGCGCCTCATCCCTGTCATCAATATATAACGAGAGGACGCCAACTACTTACGCACCCATTATTAAAAAGATCACTGTCGCAGAGAAGCTACTCCAGGAAGTATAAAGCTTATTAGCTACAAGAGACTTTTCAAATCATACCTAAAAAAGTTTTTACTGCAGACTCCCAGATCATATTTTATTTCCTTGATTGAATCTAATGATTGACGGAGAAGGAGCAGATGTAGATCCTTTTTATTTTATTTTTGACTTTATATTATTGTGCTTTATTTTATCCTATAACATATCGTGTACTTGCTGTATTTTGGTGTTCGATTCTTGTTGGTGGCTTATTTACTTTGTTATAGAATTATTCCTGCTTTTTTTCTTGCATTCAGTATTTTTACCATTTTCATATTTAAGATTTTAGACATTGTATTTCCCTTTTTATTTATACAGTATTCCATTTTTACATCTCTGAATGGTTTTTGTGAATTTCTATTATTTTATTTGTAATTTCTTGAATGGGAAACAAGTGCTTGCACTTATCTCTATTATACTTTATTCACTCCAAACATATATCAGTTCTGTATTGAATTGTTCTGAATAATCATTATTATATTATTATTATATCCCATTTTCAAGTACTGTATTGAACTCAATATTTGAAAATACACTAGTTTAGATGCATCAAACTGTTTTGAACATAACTCCCACGAAATTAACCAAAAAAAAAATAAGAGATATATCCGTGGTTGGACGATAACAAAACCACCACTTCTTTTCGAAATATATGACCATAATAACAATTATGGCTAATGGTTCATGCTAGCGGTACCTAGCGGCGAAAGCAAAAAGTATAAGTTGATGGTTAGAGCTATCTATTGACTGGTGCATCAACTAAAAACTTAGTTTTAGGTGGGGGTAGGCGAGTGACCAATCTATATATTCTTTTATCTATGAACAAGAACTTGGATGCTTTCGGAGCTTGACGATTGTTTCACGGGTCGACGATCATTTGTTATTGGTGTGGAGATCAAGATCCATCACGTGACATTCGGCTAGGTTTAAGAGTGGCTGTTCACTCGTTCACTATTTATTAGTGAGAATTAAAAATTTAACGTAGTACGAAACATTGAATTCAGAGAAACTCGGTCTCCGCTATGTTAACGCACCTATGAACGAAGCGATATGGGCTTGTAATTTTGTTTACGGAGATTGTAATGAAGAAGTACTTAGGTGAAGAAAAATTTGCACTATATTAAGGAGGACCGCCACTGTTGATTGGTCCATAAAATTTGATACTTGAAACACTGACAAAAAGTGACATTCAATAAGTGTTGGTAATATCTCAGACAATTATTAATATTGACAACACTGTTTTTAGTTTGTCCTATGTTTTCACCCAAGTGACATATGACGTTGTAAGGTTCTATGACTTGAGTCGAATGAATATAATGGTTGTATGTCAAGTTTTTCTTTAATTTTTCAACAGATCTCAAGTTATATTCAAATGCACCGATATTCCACTGTTAATTTCATCAGGTTATGGGCCCAGAACTCTAGTTAATCAATAATTAACGTGAACAGTTATTTTCGATTGATTTACTACTTCAGTGAAAAGTGAATATTGAAGGGAAGAAAAATGGCAGTCAACTACTTGAATAGCGTGCCAAAGTTAGTAGGCAGAGAAAACTACGCAGATTGGGCATTTGCAGTCGAAAATGTGTTCATTTCAGAAGGTTTGTCCAAATGTCTAGAAGGTGATGAACAAGACGCAGTTTTAATCAGCAAAGCCAAGACGAAATTGATACTAACCTTAGATTCATCACTGTTCATTCATGTGAAAGACACGAAATCAGCCAAAGATGTATGGGAAAGGTTAAGAACACTCTACGAGGATTCTGGATTTGCCAGGAAGATTGGTTTATTGAGAAAGTTGATATCATTGAGGCTTGATACTTGTGAATCAATGGAGCATTATATAAACCAGGTAATAGATACTTCTCAGAAGCTTGATAGATGTGATTTTCAGCTTAGTCAAGAGTTAATAGGTATTTTAATGCTTGCTGGATTGACGGACAAATAAGAGCCAATGGTAATTGCTATAGAGCATACAGGAATTTATGTAACAGCTGTCTCGATAAAATCAAGGTTGTTAGATATGCATCTAAGTGGTACTGAAGATAACACAGTGTCATCGGATGGTGCATTTGCCAGTTCAACGTTCGGCAAAGGAAATAGAAATGGAAGTACATCTAAAGGTTTCACGAAGGGACACAAATGTGGTTCTAATGATGGTTCGAAGAACAAACACAAAGAAATCACATGTTTTAAGTGTAGAAAGACTGGCCATTATATGAATAAGTGCCCTGAGAATAAAAAGCACAGTGAAAATTCATCATTGCCAATTGAATCTTCAGGTGATATACAAATAATGACAGTGGCTGGGAAGGAACTTCCAGTAACCATATCGAATGTTTACTATGTACCAAAGTTAACGACCAACTTACTCTCGGTAAGTCTACTTATCAAAAATAATAATAAGGTCATTTTCCATAAAAATGGTTTTGATATTTTTGATAAAAATAAACAGTTGATTGCTTAGGCTGATTTAGTAGATAATGTTTATAAGTTGAATTTTAAGAAACCACAGTTAAATTTAGCCGTCTTGACAGTTTCGCAAGAAGTCTGGCACAGTCGATTTAGGCATTTGAACTATAGAGATGTGAACTCTATGAAGAATGGATTGGTGACCGGATTTGAGTTCAAAGGTTCATTGACCAAGAGTGGGGAGCTATGTGAAGTTTGCTATGAAGGCAAGCAGAGTCGATTTCCATTTAGTAATAAAGGTACAAGAGCAAATGGTGTATTGTAGATTATACATGGAGATTTGTGTAGTCTAATGGAGGTAACCTCGCTTGGTGGATCAAAGTATTTTATGGTATTGGGAGATGAATATACAAGGATGGTATTTGTTTATTTCATAGGAAGTAAAGACGAAGCATTTGAAGAATTTCAAGAGTTTAAGAATTTTGTAGAAAATCAGAAGGGCACTAAAATAAAAAAATTCGAACTGATCAAGGTGGTGAACTTAATAGTAATAGATTTAGATATTTTTACAGAAAGAATGGTATTTTGCACCAAGAAACCAATGAATGCGTACACTCCACAGCAGAATGGCATGAGCGAAAGCATAAATCGCACTTTAGTAGGAAAAGCCCGATGTTGCATCATAATGCAAACCTCGAAAAAAATTTTTGGGCTGAAGCTGTAGCTACTGCAGTGTACCTCAGAAATCGTTTGCAGTGTCTGGAATTGAAACTAATCCATATGAAAAGTGGTACAATAGAAAACCAGATGTGAGCCAAGTAAGAATATTTGGAAGCAAAGGTATGGTCTTAACCCCAAAAGAAAAATGCCTGAAATGGGAGAAAAAGTCTAAAAGAATGATTTTAGTGGGCTTCAGTGATCATATAAAGGGCTATAGAATGTATGATCCTGACAGTAGAAAAATAATTGTAAGTAGAGATGTAGTTGTAGAAGAAAACAATTCATCTAGACAGCTAGTATCTCGTGAACCACAGGAATCATCCGATTCAGTGGGGGTTGAAGAAAGTCAGCAAAATTCTAATCAAAACTCTTCAAGTTCAAGTGAAGACTTTCACGATCAAGGTTCTTCAGAGTCTGACTCAGATGGAGATGATGAGATAGTTAACACTACAAGTGACGAAGATTTTGTTGTAGATACGACTGATAATGATCTACAAACAGATAGTTTGGGAACAAGAAAATCTCAAAGTTAAGCCGAAACAGTTTGAAGACTATGTAACCTATGCATGTGTACATGATGTTGGTGTCAACTTTAATGGTGATCTTGAATCTGTGCAGCAAGCTATGTAAAGGGCAGATGCTGAACTATGGAGGAAAGCTATGGCAGAAGAGGTTAAAAGTTTCGAAGACAATGATGCTTGGGAATTTGTCGATGGTGTAGCACATTCTTCAATTGTAGTACCTTGCAAGTGGGTATTCAAGACAAAAGTGAGTGAAATATCGCGCACGTCTAGTGGCAAAAGGTTGTGTGCAAAAAGCTGGTATTGACTATGGTGAAGTGTTTGCGCCAGTAGTTGACATTCTGCTTTAAGGTTGTTGATGAGTTTAGCTGTAAATTTAGATTTAAGAATTAAACACCTGGATGTCAAAACTGCTTTTTTGAACGGTTTTCTAGACAAACCTGTCTATATGAAACAACCAGAAGGTTTCGTTATCAGAGACAATGAGAGTAAAATATATAAGTTAAAAAAGGCAGTTTATGGACTTAAACAAGCATCCAGAGCATGGAGTGCTACAGTAAATGAAGTTTTGACTGATTTGGGATATAGCAAATGAAAATATGAAAATTGTTTATATATTAAGAAACACAGAAGTTTATTGACCTTGGTGGCATTGTATGTTGATGATTTTTTCATTTTTGGGAATAACTCTGAAGAAGTAGAATTTCTAAAGTCTAAACTTGGTAATAAGTTTGATATTAAGGACTTAGGTGAAGCTAAACAATGTTTGGGATTTAAGATTACTAGAGACTATAAGAACAAAGTCATTTATTTAGATCAGGAAGAGTACATTGATCGGGTTCTTAGTAATTTTGGTATGGAAAAATGTAAATCTGTTAGTACACCTAAAGAATGTGAAAGCAAAATTGTAGAAAACGTTGAATCAAAATTGATTGATGTGCCCTATCAAAGACTAATTGGAAGCCTCATGTATTTGGCAGTATTAACTAGGCCAGATATAGTGTCCTCTGTAAACTATTTGAGTCAGTTCAATAACTGTTTTTCACAATATCATTGGCAATGTGCCAAAAGAATTTTAAGATATTTGTGTGGTACAAAGCAACTTAAATTATGTTTTTCGAAGGATGACGATAATTGTGTATTGAAAGGTTTTGTAGATTCTGATTGGGCTAATGATAATGACAGAAAGTCATATTCTGATACTGAATTGTTTCAGCCGTTACTATTTGGTAGTTGATCATAATTAAAACAAATTGTAGAAATTACTATGTTTTACTACCAATAAAAATATATTTTACACATTTTCTTGTGACTCGAGTTTCGGGAAATGAACTATCCCATCATCAGACAACTAACTTCAGTTGTGCCAAACGAAAGTTAAATATACATAATTTTTTGCAATTTTAGAACTGTTTTGAATGAACAGAAAATCAGATGGAAATGAAAAATACAAATTCGAAACGCTCCATATAAATTTCAATATCAAAACAGATTTAATCTGTCAGTCTTCTTTAATTTTAATTTCAAAAAAATTTTTATTCAGAAAACTTTTAGAATTAAATTAATGTCTACAGAAGCACCGCTCATATTGAATACTGATATTAAATTGTAGAAGACTGGCAGATTAAATCTGTTTTGATATTGAAATTTTGTTATATTTATTCTATCAAGTAAAAAGCCTTTTACTATTTTATTTTATACATAATATATAATTATATTTAGGCTTGTATTAATCTCATTATGGAATGTCAATGGTTTAAAGAAAACCTTATAATACCTTACAGTTTTCTGTGATTTTGAGACGAACATAGACTATCTGTATTTTTAAAGTTAGTCTGTTTAAGCAAGTTCCGGTTACACTTTAAGGTAAGATATACTTATTGTTAGTTGATTTTGATATTTTAAATATTATCTAGGGCCGATGAAGAGATAATTGGAATTCTAATTGTTTTTTGAAGATATAGTGCATGTTTTGACAGATTTTTGAATTAACTTATTTGAATATTCAAATAGGTATATTAAATATTTTAAAAAAATTATATTTTTTGAGAAGTCTCTAAGTTGTGCTTTATGTTTATGAAAAAGAATTGGTGTTCATAATGTTAAGATCAGAAAAAAAATTGTATCTCCTTCAAATATTTATTTTTTAATTTTAAATGACTTTTCAAATTTCTTGGTTTATTTATTCCATTTGACATTGTATATTGAGTTTTGATTATAAACGTCTATTAAATATAAGCGGTGCTTATTTAGACATTAATTTAATTCTAAGTTTTCTGAATAAAATTTTTTTTTAAATTAAAATTGTAGAAGACTGACAGATTAAATCTATTATGATATTCAAATTATGATAATTATCAATTCCCTTAAATAATATTGCTTTAAAAAAAACTAACGACAAGAACAATAAGCTTTTCGAAACCAAAATTATAAATTCTCTCATAAACAAAAATAAAGAACAAATGATTCTGAAACAAATAAACTACACTTCCAAAAAAGAAAACAATAACAAAAAATCTATGATTGTTTCGGTCTTCACTTGACGGAAATTCATCTTGAAATTATGAATAAAAACAATATTCTATTTCCGCTAATATTTTATTTCACTACCATCGTTTCGTCATACCATGTCTTCTTTAGGTGAGTACTACTTGATACTGATTTTACAATGTTTGAGAATTTCTATATATGGGGCAAGTTCATAACAGAAAATAGAGGGGATGAAGAAAGTTTTACAATTATTCGAGAATTCCGAGAATATAATACAAAAAAGATTCAATATTGGGGAGCTACTCAATTCTGTTTGCTTGTTTAATAATATATGTTTTTTATGACATGCTAATAGATTTAATCTGAAAATTTTATTTTCTATGTGTGAAATTTCAAAATCACTATTAAAAATATGTCCTGTGTCCAATAGGTGTTCTGCATAGGTTGAATTTCTTTTTTTGTTACAATATAATTTTTATGTTCCCTGAGGCTCTTCTGGAAAGGTCTTCCTGTTTGACCAACATATACAAAATGGCAAGTACCGCAAGTTAGCTTATGAACACCTGATTTCTTGTTCTTAGATATTTTATCTTCATTATTTTTTATTAATTTACCTGATGAATTATTAATTTAGAAAGAAATTTTAAAATTGTGATTCATCATTAGATATCTAGCTACCTTTTCTGTTTTTAATCCTAATTAATGAAATATATTTACTTTCAGTTAAATTATTGATTTCGGGATATAATAATGACAAAGCCAACTTTAATTGTATTTTTGCGAAAAGATTTTCCATAATTAGAACATTGAAGCCGTTGTTCAACGCAATCTGGTTAATATTAGGAGTACAAATAAGTTTCCGCCGTACGGAACCCAGTTTCCTTGTTTATGAATGATTTTAAACGATGTGAGACTGCTTGCTGAGTGACTTCTAATGTTAGAGCAAGTTCTTTTTGTGTTTGAGATGAATCTTTCTCCAATAATTCCTCCAATTCTGCATCCTCGTGAATTTTTGGCCTTCCACTGCGATCTTTGTCTTCTACGTCGAAATCACCGTTTTTAAACTTTTGAAACCACTCTCGACACGTTCTCTCACTCAAAGCACCCTCACCATATGCTTCTGCGAGCAATTGATGCGCCTCAGCAGCAGATTTCTTTAAATTAAAGAAGTAAACTAATATTTCCCGCAAATGACGCTTACTTGGCTCAAATTTTGACATTTTCAACTTATAAAATTTATATTTTACCAATATAAAATCAATGATATTAATAGGTTATGTTGTTCTTGAATGTTCAAACTATTTTTTAAGCCGGTTATCATCTGCGAAAGCTACACGAAACTCCGTGCCGCGCACGGATCTACAATAAAACGGCGGAAACTTAATTGTACTCCTAATAATATTGTATTCTTTGTCGAAATTCTCACGTGACATAGGTAATTTGGCTAATCTATATAACATACTACTGTATACTGCTAATTTTTGGGAAAATGGGTGATTTGAACTGAGATGAATTGTGCTATCAGTATGGGTTGGTTGCCGGTATATTGAAAATTTATTTTTTAAATATTTTAATATTAGCCTTCTACATATTTAATTTCAGAAAATTATATTTAATAATTATAACTTCAGGAATTAAATTAAATTAATGTCACATAAGTACCACTTATATCAAACAACATCCCTACTAATATTATAAATGCGAATGTAAGTTTGTTTGTTACGCTTTCACGCAAAAACTACTGAACCGATCATCATGAAACTTTGTACATATACTCTTGAAGGTATTAGAAGTAACATAGGGTACTTTATATTTAAAAAAAAAATTTTTTTACGAAAGATAAAACAATTGTTTGTCAAAAAATCGTCAAATTTAGCTACTTCAGTAATGAAGTTTTACTATTATTATACCCTTACCCTTTATCTTTCATACTTATTTAATGACTCCACTGCGGGCGAAGCCGCGGGTAAAAAGCTAGTAATATTATAAATGCGAATGTAAGTTTGTTTGTTACGCTTTCACGCAAAAACTACTGAACCGATCATCATGAAACTTTGTACATATACTCTTGAAAGTATTAGAAGTAACATAGGGTACTTTATATTTAAAAAAAAAAAATTTTTTTACGAAAGATAAAACAATTGTTTGTCAAAAAATCGTCAAATTTAGCTACTTCAGTAATGAAGTTTTACTATTATTATACCCTTACCCTTTATCTTTCATACTTACTTAATGACTCCACTGCGGGCGAAGCCGCGGGTAAAAAGCTAGTATAAAATAAACATTCATTATAAGACATCCAAATGATATAACAAAATCCAATAAATAAAAATTGTTAACCATAATCCTATAAATTAAATATTTTGAATAGACAAATTTTTGTTTCTGCTGATCAATCTTATGAAAACAAATATCTTTCAAAAATGTTTAACATAATCTTAAGAATTTCATCATGAAACTATCTTACTTAGAATATTCAATATTGTTGGATATCTAGCTAAGTTACTTTCTATAAAATCTCAATATATGTAAAAACATTACTGAAGAACAAGTTTCAAGAGAGACTTTGCTTCGTCAGTACTCAAATAATTCATATTCAATAAAATATAACATCAATCAACAACAAATATTTACTCACCTTTCAACAATTTAGAAAACTTCTGGAAAATGAATACTGAAAAATTTCAATGGAGTGTAATGTTAACTAAAAATACATAATTCTGTGGTTTACCCTTGATCTAAAAGATTGAAAGACAATTTAACGGCCTCTATTATAGCACAAGGACTATCTGTATAAAGAATGTTAAGGAAACAAATTAATTATATATTATGAATAAAATAACATAAATAGAGGTTAATACTTGATAGAGGATATATAAAATTATTTAAAGATTTTAATATTAGCCTTCTACATATTTAATTTCAAAAAATTATATTTAATAATTATAACTTCAGTAATTAAATTAAATTAATGTCATATAAGTACCACTTATATGAAACGACATATAAAATAAAAATTCATTATAAGACATCCAAATGATATAACAAAATCCAATAAATAAAAATTGTTAACCAAAATCCTATAAATTAAATATTTTGAGTAGACAAAATTTTGTTTCTGCTGATCAATTTTATGAAAACAAATATTTTTCAAAAATGTTTAACATAATCTTAAGAATTTCATCATAAAACTATCTTACTTAGAATATTCCTGAAGTTATAATTATTAAATATAATTTTTTGAAATTAAATATGTAGAAGGCTAATATTAAAATATTTAAATAATTTTATATATCTTCTATCAAGTATTAACCTCTATTATTTATGTTATTTTATTCATAACATATGATTATTTGGTTTCCTTAACAATCTTTATGCAGATAGTCCTTGAGCTATAACAGAGGCCGTTAAATTACATAATTAATCTATGTAATATTTTCAACTTTGATGGTAATTTGATGTTTTGATAATTTATTTCGGTGACTGGAGATTAGTTAAAATCGTTTTATATTTAACTAAATGTGTCAAAAATTTGAGGCCCGGCCTCAGTTGCTTCATACGACGAGCCGCCACTGGTCACAATCTCAGTATTACATAAAGTGAACTCGCACAATTAGCAATAGGCGAATACCATATATGGCCATGCTAGATGCAAACATTACGTCATCAAATTCGCCGAATATTTCATTCAAGCAGTATTGCCAACTCATAGAAAATTTCCCGATTCATGGAATATTTTAGCGTTCATAGGGAAAGCAGAAATTTTCATTGTCACATTCGTGGTATACTTTGGACAGTTTCTGGAAAAAGTAAATGAAACAAAATATTTCAATACCTTCGTTTTCATTAATTTAAGCACGATCGCAAGAATAATAACATTTATTCACCAAATATATACATAATACTTTTAAATAGAATAGAAAGGCCTTTTACTTAAAAGAAGAAATATAACAAAATTTGAATATTAAAACATATTGAAATATGTTTATCTTATACAATTTTAATTTCAAAAAATTTTTATTCAAAAAACTTTTAGAATTAAATTTATGTCTACAACAAGCACTGCTTACATTTAATAGACGTAGGTATATAATCAAAACTCAATATATAATGTCAAATGGAATAAATAGTTTGAGTTTGATTATATACGTCTATTAAATGTAAGCAGTGCTTGTTGTAGGCATAAATTTAATTCTAAAAGTTTTTTGAATAAAAATTTTTTGAAATTAAAATTGTAGAAGATAAACATATTTCAATATGTTTTAATATTCAAATAATACTTTTAAAGTACCTAAGCACAAATAGGGAATAAATAAAAAGGTTAGTCATGAAAGAAAACCCTTGAATGTGAAGAATGGTTGGTTGTCTTCACACTATTCCAATGCAGACTCAAAAAATAAAAAAGGAACCGTCGGTTAAATGACTCATTAAGTGGATTGGTCTCATTTCGAAGCGCTTAACAATGAAGGAATTGAATTGTGTAACATTAAAAAAAAACGAAATAAGTAGACCTTGAATTGAATCTTTCTAAGATTTTTTTTTAATAAAATCACAGTTTTTATGCTTCACAGTTTATTCAGAATCCTGACACACGTGACAGAATTCTGAATAAACTGCGAAACATAAAAACTGTGTGAATTTTTTTTTTTAATAAAAATCTTATGATGTATCGCCTAGAACCAACCGCATACTCCATTCATTTAATCTTTTTAAGGTTTTATTTTTGATTATATTCATTTTTATTATATTTATGGAATAGAATGGGAATAAATTTATTTTTCAACTTTTTTGGATTCCTAGTACAAGAAAAGAACATTTCATACATCATGACGTGTGAAATTTTATAAGGAAAAAGAAGAAAGTTTCTATAGGTATTTTAACATATAGTTTTACGGTTTCCGCTGTTGTCCCAAAATACCTAGGTATAACGCCGATGTAAATTTCGTCCGTACATAAACGGACGTCCTCAGAGTACAAGGTATACACTGTTTTGGTGTTTGAATGTTGGGCTTTTGAAAAAATATTCAGATGTTACTTTTATTGTTTTATGACTGATAGGTATTCCATTCGAAATCACGAAATCAGACTAATGCATTGAATATTACAGATAAAACTGAATTAATTATCTGAAGCCTCTACAAGTTTAAGTTGAACAATATTTCAGAAACTTCTTAATTTAATTGTAATAGGGTAAAAAGCACGTAAAATTTTTTAAATTTTAATTCCAAAAAGTTTTCAACAGATTTTTCAGATAATATTTTATTTGTTAAGGTTTTGGAGAATTATTCCAGGTAATATCTATAAGATTTCAAAGAAACCTTCGACGTATATTTTCTATCTATACAAATATCATCAAAAGTCTTGCCACCCCCTATCAACTCTCAACTTGTTGAATGTAACATGACAATTTTGTGTGTGCGGAATCTTCACTATCTTATCACTTAAATGAAAACAATAAACCAGCAAAAAATATTTCTGTTCGGGAGAATACAGGTGTATCCGAAGTTAATCAGTTTTCAGCGAATAACGAGAGTTTTAATATTGAGAATATTCCGTGAAACTGCCGGGACATCCAATTTCTCAGTTTGGCCGGGCAAGGATAGTAGCCCTACATCAAGAAGCTTTCTCGAACCACCAGATTGCGCAACGTTTGATTATTCCACGGACTTCAATAAGGCGCACACTGGTCCTTTTCCTAGAAATCGGCATCGTTGCCCGGAGACCGGTTCCTGGTCGACCCAGAGTAGCATCTGCAAGAAAAGACCATCGCAAATTTTACTCGAAGGAATCGAACGGTATCTGTAACAGCCCTTCGAAGTCATTTTTTGAGGAACTATAGACGGGTAGTCTCAACCAGTACCATAAGGAGACGATTGCATTCCTCAAATTCAAGGGCAAGATCTTTAAGAGTACCTCGGCTATCACCTGGATATAGAGCTATCCGTCGGCAATGGGCAAAACACTACCAAGACTGGCTTTTACCACAATGGCGCAACGTACTTTTTTCGGAGAGTCCCTATTCGGTTTACAAAGTGATAGTCGACGAGAAAGGGTTTGGAGACGTCCAAGCAGACTAGAGCGACTCAATTTCGCCCGGGAAGTTGTGCCCTTTCAAGGCGGAGCAATAATGTGCTAGGGGGGTATAATATTCGGTCGCCGTACCCCTCTTATTATTGTTGAACGAACAATTACTGGTGCCATCTACGTAGAAAACATCATTGAACCAATCCTCTGCTCAACGAATTTGGGGATACACCGTACACGAAGGGTTCCAAACATTCTTCAAGAGAACAATATCCAGAGAATGAACTGGCCAACAAACTCGGCAGACATTAATCCAATTGAGCACATATGGGATTACTTAGGGGAGCAATATCCAATCGCCAAAACCCACCTTCAACTTTTCAGGAATTTAGTTTAGCCCTTCAGGAAGAATGGAACGATATGTCTGAAAATTTCATTAATGACTTGATTCGTGGGATGCCGAGGCATATTGGGCACTTGATTGAAATAAGAGGTGGTAATACGGACTATTGAGTTTGGCTTCAGTTGTGGAATAACTATAATTAATCTTCTTCTTCTAGACCTTAAGATCTGTTCACTGTGAAGGTCTCCCCCTTAGGAAGCGGCTTCCTGGGAGATTGAACTCCAGCTATCCTTCCATCGTTTGGGTGGTCTTCCTAATGGCCTTCTGCTTGCTGGTTTTTCGTCCTTAGCGATGTATGCTAATCTATTGTGGTCCATTCTTTCTACGTGGTCTCGCCAATATCTTCTCCTCTTCCTTCCCCATCTCACTATATCTTCAACTTTACAGAGAGATCTTATATCGCTGTGTCTAACTCTGTCTCTTAATGTTTTTCCTGCGATGGTTCTGAGAGTTTTCATCTCTGCTGTTCTTAGGATGTTCTTCGTCTTATTCGTGTCAGCTCGAGTCTCGATACCATAGGTCAGGACCGGCCTAACACAGGATTTATATATTCGCACTTTTCCATCGACATGCGTATGCTTGTTTGCCCAAACAACTTCTCTTAGAGAGCCGGATATTACTGAGGCCTTGTTGACCTGTACTTGATGTCCTCTATCGGATTATGATTGCTGGCTATGTCCGCTCCTAGGTAAAGGAACTTCATCACTTGTTCCACTATCTTACCATCTATAACTATTTTACATCTTGATGGTTCCTTCGAAAATGTTATACATTTCGTATTTTCAATAGATATGGAAATGTTGTAATTTCTGCTGATCTGATAAAACTTTTGTATTTGTCTTTGTAAGTCGTCTTCGGTTTCCGCTAGAATAACTGCGTCATTCGCAAAGCATATCATGGCGGTTGGTTTGCCGCTAAATCTGTATCCCATCTTCATAGATATTATTTCTTGTATGATTTCATCCATGACAAGATTAAAAAGGAATGGGCTGAGGCTATCTCCTTGCCTAATACCAGCTGGTGTTGGTATATCTTCAGTTGTTTGTTTGTTAACTCTTATTCTTGTTGTATTGTCTATACTCAGATTCCTGATGACGTTTATTATCGCGTTTGGTATTCGTTTTTACCTCAATATTTGGATAACATGCTGAAGATCAGAGATCGCACGTAAAGAAGAAGAAAAATACTGAAAAAACAGGTATAATGAAATTGTCTGTAATAATTTTCTTCGAGCTCTTAGTTTAATTGAATAAAATAATGAAGAATATTTCCACAATTTAATTATCAACAGCAGTTGTTTCGCCAACACTGTGGCTTCTTCAGGTTTATATTTTGACCTTAATTGGACCAGTTAGAGAACAGGTTAGACAGACCAAAACAAAATAGCCGATAGAAACTGTCGATCCGTTCAAAATGAAAAACCTTTCATTCAATTACACACATGAATACAATTTTAACAGTAATGTTATGTTTTTAGATGTTTGAACTGCATTCAATCTTCTCAAAATTTACCAACTTTCAAAAGGCATTATAATCGGGAATAGCTAATTTCCAGTCACTCAATTGAATTAACGAATAAGATGTGATAAAACGAATGATTTCGTGGATAGTATTTCATTTGAATCAAAACAAAAACATGATAACAATGATAGTTTGCCAATAAGTTTTAGAAAATGAAGGCGGCTACAAAGCTCAACTCTAAGTTCAACGAGGAACAGAAATCATAATTTATCTCAATTATAGCACATTTTCACCAAGAAAAGGAGATTCCTCCATGGACAAGCTATAAATTAGGAGGGCATATCATGGAAAGATTTCTTTCAAATAAAGTATCAAGTCTGAATTTTTAATAAGTTATGGAGTGAAAAACTTGAGTTAAACCCTGAAAGCTGTATTACTCCAAAGATAAAATAAAAAAAGGCTTTTCACTTGATGGAAGAAATATAACAAAATTTGTATATCAAAACAGATTTAATCTGTTAGTCTTCTACAATTTTAATTTAAAAAAAAAAATTTTTTTTATTCAAAAAACTTTTATATTTAAATTAATGTCTAATGTCACAGCTAATATTTAATAGACGTATATAATCAAAACCCAATATACAATGTCAAATGGAATAAATAAACCAACAAATATAAAAAAAGTCATGTAAAATTAATAAATAAATATTTGAAGGAGACAAAATTTTGTTTGTGATCTTACCGTAATGAAACCAATTCCTTTTCAAAAATATAAAACACAACTTAAGGATTTCGCAAAAAATATAATTTATTTGAAATATTTAATATATTTAAATATTCAAATAAATTAATTCAAAAATCTCTCAAAACATGTCCTATATCTAAAAGCCTTTTTCCATTTTATTTTATACATAATATATAATTTTAGGTTTCATTACGGTAAGATCAGAAACAAAATTTTGTCTCCTTCAAATATTTATTTATTGATTTTAAATGACTTTTTTTATATTTGTTGGTTTATTTATTCCATTGTATATTGAGTTTTTATATTATAATATACGTCTATTAAATATAAGCGGTGTTTATTATAGGGATTAATTTAATATTAAAAGTTTTTTGAATAAAAAAAATTTTTTTGTACCGGGGTGCTCAAACATGATAACCTTCAAACGGAAAGAACCACAACCTTGACACTTTCAAGGAAGGTCTGGGATTTAAATACCGCGGCTAAGTTCGTTAATGGGCTTAACCGGTCCAATATTTCCGTAGTTATTTACGTTTAAATATGTTTCATATTTTTTCCAATATTTTCGTAACTACAGATTCTACAGATCTGAAATTCAGCATTTACTAGTGGAATAAGAACGCGTGATATGAACTAGCGTAAATAACTCCTGATTTCACGTCAGTATTTTTAACTTTTTTTCGGAACCATTTATAAGTTATATAATTTCCAGGGAATCAAATCAGACCGTACCAAAGACAAGAATCACATTGGTACGATGTTGAAGTTTTAGATTCGAGCAGATTCAAGAGTTTCACGATGAATATTTTTAAAAAGGGCCAACACAATTTAACGTGAAATTATTTAGTAAACAGCAGTTTGAATTTCAACGCTACAAAAGGAATTGTCATGAAGTCAATAGGGAAACAGGTCAATAGGGGAAGCCGTTTTAACTATTTCTGCCTAAAATATCAAATCACTTCTTTTTCTATCACTTTTTCCCTATTGCGGATACAGTGACCCCGAGATTCGTAATCTAACTAGACTTGATGTTCCTTGAACCTTTCTGTGAAAAGGGTTCAACGAACATCGAGCATCAATGAAGCATCGAAACGAAAGCTCTAATTTTGCGAAACAAGTCATGTTTTCCATAAATTGGATACTCTTAAAATACAACATCTGCAACCAAAAGGCAAGAAGAAACATCCTGGTGTCAATTGATGTTTATGAAAATGCTCACGATCCCGCAACAACACGAATCTGTGGTATTCCCAATTGTTCGAACTTCTACACAAACCGAATTCCTTGAACATAAAAAAACCTAATTAAAAAATATATAGGAGACAGTATTTTATTTCCACAAAAATGTTTGTAATAAAACAATTGTTTCACCACGATGTGACCTCTTCAGGTATCTACATTCTACTGGCAGATGGTATTCATTGTAACCGAGTTTAAAGACATTGTTAGGTACGTGACAAAATAATAGAGGAACAAGTCATAAAAACTCAAGGTGTTTATTAGAGTTTGCCGCTAAAAATACCATTAGGGAAAGATATTCAGTAATGGAGACTTGTCAACATCTGTTTGTTCGTTCAAAAGGATTTTACAGTTATTGTACCTGTTTCTTTTATCGAAATTCTAAAAGTGTTAATCTAGAAATTTTGCTTTCAACGTGGATAATTTCATAGTGATTGTTGAAATTATGCCTGAATTCCTTAAGATGATTAACGTCGAATATACGGAATCAGATATATAACTCCTTTGGTGGCCTTGGATTCTTTTCTGGAATGATCTAATATATATTAAAGGGCAATTGTCCGGTTAATATATATTAAAGGGCAATTGTTGGTCAACTTGTAGACTCCAGATTTATTTTCTTTATTAGATCGATCATTATTATTTTTTATGTAGGTACTATGATTATTAATGGTTCAAAAGCTGCGTTGTAATTGGAGATATTTTTGAAATTATTATCATTATCCTGATACTTCATTTAGCAATATTTTCAGATAATATAATACTTTAACATAAGATATTGAAAAATATTTCTGTGTATTGTCCTCTTTTATGATTGGGTACACGAGATTTAATGTCATTTCATTTTTTTTATTGGATACCATTTTGTCTATAAGAAAGGGGTTGTAACCGTTGTTTGACGCTATTTGTTTTATAATATTTAAATCTTTCAAAACGTTATCTGAATTCAAAGGGACATTCAATAGTCTATGAATAAAACTATTATATGCTGACATCTTTTGGTTGGTGGAGTGATTTGAAGTTTTATGTATTGTGATGTGTTTATGTGTGGGTTTGTAAAAATCATGTAAATTATCTAGTCTTTTTATTGTGAGGTCAAGAAAATTAATACTTTAGTTCTTTTCTTCTTCGATTGTGAATTTGATTTTTAGGTGGAGTTCATTAATGAATTTCGTAAAGATATACAGTTGTCGTTTTGTTAATAGACTGCACCTAAAAATCAAATTCACAATCGAAGAAGAAAAGAACCAGAGTATTAATTTTCGTGACCTCACAATAACAAGACTAGATAATTTTCATGATTTCTGTATTTTTCACAAACCCACACATACAGACATCACAATACATAAAACTTCAAATCACGCCACCAACCAAAAGATATCAGCATATAATAGTTTTATTCATAAACTATTGATATGTCCCTTTGAATTCAGATAACTTTTTGGAAGAATTAAATATTATTAAACAAATAGCGCCAATAGTTACAAACCCTTTCTTATAGACAAATGGTATCCAATAAACAAAAGAAAATGGCATTCAATCTCGCGTACCCAATCATAAAAGAGGACAATACACAGCAATATTTTTCGGTATCTTATGTTAATGGTTTATCTGAAAATATTTCAAAAATATCTTCAACTACAACGCAGCTTTTAAAATCATTAATAACCTCATTACCTATATAAAAACAATAAGGATCGAACAAATAAAGAAAATAAATCTGGAGTCTACAAGATTGCCATTTAGTATACATTGGCCAGACAGGTAAATCATTCAAGAAAAGAATCCAAGAACACCAAAGCAGTTATATATCTGATATCGTACATTCGACATATGCTAATCATCTTTAGGAAATCAGGCATAATTTCAACAATAACTATGAAATTATCTACGTTGAAAGCAAAGTTCTAGATTAACACTTTAAGAATTTCTTGAAAGCAACAGGTACAATAACTGTAAAATCCTTTTGAACGAACAAACAGATGTTGACAAGTCTCCATTACTGAATATCTTTCCCTAATGGCATTTTTAGCGGCAACCTCCAATAAACACCTTGAGTTTTTATCACTTGTTCTTCCATTATTCTGTCACTTACCTAACAATGAATTCAAAGTCGATTACGCTGAACAGCATCAGCCAAAAATGTAGATACCTGAAGAAGCCACATCCTGGTGAAAAAATTGTTTAACAAACATTTATGTGGAAATAAAATACTGTCTCCTATATATTTTTTAATTAAAAAGAGTTTCCACCAAGTAAAGACCGAATCAATCAAACATATAAAAAGCCTTTGTAATACAACTTGTTATACGCCATTTCGAAAATGTAGTAAGACGACGGAACTTGGGTCCTTATGTTCCAAATAATAAATGAGTAATAGAAAACGAAGTAATTTCTTATTCATTCCATTCTTAAAATGGACGATCACAAAATAACGAACTACTACATCCAGTATTTTTACAGGTCGAATATTTCCCATTTTGGAAATAATTTCGTAAACACATTATTTAAAACTTGTCCGAATCGAAAAGAAATTAGGAAATATATTTCAAAACTCTCATATTGAATTGAGGTTTTCCAATTATTTTACCACTTAAAAAGACAAAAGTAGATAACTTACCTCGAAACACTAAATATAAATCCAAACTCTGGAAAATTGTCTATTGGTTGTCGATTTCCTTCGACCACTAAACCTCACAAAAAATGTCTAATTGTCAATGTCCTTCACACCGAAAAAGTAAATCACGAAATAAAAACAAATATGCAATACTCAAACGAAACTAATTGAAACAGAAAGAAATTCAAAACAGGGAAAAACCAACACCTAGTATAATAAAACACGTACGCACTCTAACCGATCTTTTAACAGTTTGAATTAGTACTAGCGTTTGAAGCAGAGCTAACAATCCGTAATAGTGGGGAGTGGGGTAGGTAGAATAAATAGGTCAAGCCATAATAATAAAACTGGTAAATCCTCGTTTTTTCAGCTAGACGGCAGAAGAAGATAGTGCTAATCGAACCAGTGTTGCCAATTTGCAGATTCTAATTCGATTATCGGATTTTTGTCCCCTTGTGGGCTATTTTTCGGATTTTAACATTTTGCGGGTTTTTTCCAAACGTCACCTGCTTTCAGGAACTTCCTTCACAAGAGAAATTATTATAATTAGATCATTAACAAAGATGTTTGTACTACTACAACAATTGTTTCACCACGATGTGGCTTCTTCAGGTATTACATTGTACTGTCTGATGGTATTCAGTGTAACCGAGTTTAAATACATTTTTAGGTACGTGACCAAATAATGGAAGCACAAGTCATAAAAACTCTAGGTGTTTATTGGAGTTTGCCGCTAAAAATGCCATTAAGGAAAAATATTCAGTAATGGAGACTTATCAACATCTCTTTGTTCGTTCAAAAGGATTTTACTGGCATTATACCTGTTGATTTCAAGAAATTCTAAAAGTGTTAATCTAGAACTTTTGCTTTCAACGTGGATAATTTCATAATTATTATTGAAATTATGCCTGAATTCCTTAAGATGATAAGCATATGTCGAATGTACAGAATTGAATATATCACCCCTTTGGTGTTCTTGGACACGTTTCTTGAATTATCTACCAGTCTGGCCAATGTATACTAAAGGGCACTCTTTGCAAGTCAACTTGTAGACTCCGGATTTATTTTCTTTAATTGTTCGATCTTTATTGTTTTTTATATAGGTACTTAGGTTATTAATTGTCTTAAAAGCCGCGTTATAATTGAAACAACTTTTGAAATATTTAGCAATATTTTCAGATAATTCATTGACATAAGATAACGAAAAATATTTCTGTGTATTGTCCTCTTTTATGATTGGGTGCACGAGATTTAATACCATTTTCTTTTGTTTATTGGATACCATTTTGTCTATAAGAAAAGGATTGTAACCGTTGTTTGAATCTATTTGTTTAATAATATTTAATTCTTTCAAAAAGTTTTCTGAATTCAAAGGGACATTCAATAATCTATGAATAAAACTATTATATGCTGAAATCTTTTGGTTGGTGGGGTGATTTGAAGTTTTATGTATTAAGATGTCTGTTTGTGTTGGTTTGTGAAAAATACTAAAATCATGTAAATTACTTAGTCTTACTATAGTGAGGTCAAGAAAATTAATACTTTGATTCTTTTCTTCTCCGATTGATGTTTAATAACTGTATTTACTTCTCCTGTGAAAAACAGAATTCTCTGACAATTTTATAGCCCCTTGATTATCACTATGACATGTTATACATTCAGAGAAATTTTTACAATTCCTATAGATTTTTTAAATGAATAGCTTCCTTAAGAGTCTCTGAAATTGCCATATATTCGGACTTGACGGTTGACAGGACAACAGTGTTCTGTTTCCTACCTTCCCAAGAAATGCAAGAACCTGGAAGTGTGAAACAGAAATCTGTATATGACTTTCTGTCATTCGCCTTACCCGTCCAGTCAGCATCTACATGCCCCTGCAAATCTAAATCATTTTTACAAAATTTTAGACCAAGATTCTTCGTTTTCTGCAGATATCTCAGTATCCTATTAGCACACTTCCAAAGCCATCCATCATGATTATTATTAAACTGAGTGAGGTAGCTCAATGAAAAAGATATATCGGGTCGGGTTAACACAGATACATTCTGTCAAGAAAGTACCGGGAATTATCGATTTAAATCTGGCGGGGCAATGAGGCAGGTAAAAATTTTTTTTCCTAGGTTGGTACCACTGTCCTTAATTACTATGCCAAGCTTGAGCGGGATCTGTCAACTAGTGTGTTTGCAACAGCTGATTAAGTCAGTCGATGTCAGAGTGCGTGCCGATTTTTACTATGGGTGATTACGTTGAGCAAATAATTTGTTTAAAGTTTTGTGTTGCAAATGAATTTTCGTGTGCCGATACATTGAAAATGTTGCAAAAGGCCTTTGGTGATAATGTTCTATCGAAAACTCGTGCATATCAGTGGTACAGAGCCTTCAAGGACGGACGCCCATCGACGGCTTCGATCGAAGATAACGTCGATAAAATTAAGGAAAGGATGTTGGATAACCGTCGTACCAGCTTGAGAGAGATAGCACATGATCTTAAGATATCCCACGAGTCCGCACGTACGATTTTGATTGATATTTTGGGCATGAGAAAGGTGGCCGCACGACTCGTACCGAAAGACCTGAATTTTCTTCAAAAACGTCATCGCGAATAGGTTGCTTCAGACATGCTGGATCGCTGTAATTCCGATTCTACATTCATGGAACGCATTATAACTGGTGATGAGACCTGGGTCTACGAGTACGATATGCAAACAAGCCAGCAATCATCGGAATGGGTGGCAAAAAATGAGCCGAAACCGAAAAAACCACGCCAAAGCCGCTCGAAAATGAAGGTGATGCTCATTGTTTTCTTCGATATCCGTGGCGTGGTGCACTACGAATTCGTTCCAGAGGGTCAGACGGTAAACAAGGAGTATTACCTAGGCGTTATGAAACGTTTGCGTGAGCGTATCCGTAAGAAACGGCCAAATTTGTGGGCGAACAACTCATGGATTTTGCATGACGATAACGCGCCTTCTCACCGAGCTACGATTGTGACTGACTTTCTCGCCAAAAACTCAACAAACGTGCTTCAGCAACCACCGTATTCGCCGGATTTGGCTCCCTGCGACTTTTTCCTCTTCCCAAAACTAAAATTGCCCCTTCGTGGCACCCGTTTTGAGTCGATTGAAGCCATAAAACAAAATTCGGCGCGAGAGCTAAAGTCCATCCCGGAAAGCGCCTATAAAAAATGTTTCGATAATCGGAAGTGCCGTTGGCATAGATGTATTGGAGCAAATGGAGCCTATTTTGAAGGCGACCCAATAAATTTTGACGATTAAATGTAAAAATATTGTTTTAATTGAAAATTCCCGGTACTTTCTTGACTGAGTAGTAAGTACACAAGGACTAATTGCTGGTATGGCACATCATTATTGGCAGAATCAGGATTAACAAGTTTAGAATCTAGCTCCATAGGCGTACTAACTGGCCGACAATCAAATATAGAATTTTCGTAATATCTGTCCAATATACATTTCCTGATTTAATGTCACAACTTTATTCACTCTATCTGTGGTCACACGTGAATTCTACCAGTAGGTGTATTGGCATGTGAGCGTAGCCTCACCAAGTCATTAAAAAAAAAAAAAAAGGTGCCCACAAAATCGTACATGAAATACAGTTTTGGTTCCATATTGGGTGCCTGATTTCAGAGAAACATTGTTATTACAGAGTATTAAAAGTAAGGTAAAATAGAGAAATAAAATAAGGATAGAAAATAAAGATGAAAAAAAGAAAAAAAATTGAAGTGTAAGATGTGGACAGTGATGCATAGCGCAGTATGCCATAGTTTATAAAGTGGTACAAAGTTTAGGCAAATTACAGGTTTGTTAACTTCCATTTGGGAAGTATTATTGTTCTGATTCCTGCTGGTGTCTCTGGGAACGCTTTGCGCCACTTTAACCGATACGACACTTCACTATCGCGATGCCCGTCACGACACTCCACAAATTACACTTGTTGAGTCCTAAGGTTTGCCGCTGCAGGTTCCGTCTCGAGTAGGGTGGGGCTTCGTTTTCTTGTTTTCCTGGAGGATGTGAGTTCCCCCGGGAGTCTCTGGATTTTATGGCCAGGTGGTTCACGAGTAGGAGGGGGTGTGTCCTGGTTTTTTTCTGGTTTCCGTCTCTGTGTTGGATTAACCACGCTGGCAGACAAGAAAATAATTTCCTACAGGTTTGGATTGAGGGCAGTGGGGGGTTCCAGTTCTGGTTGCCAATTAGCACGGACTGGGACTGGCTAATTGTTCGAATATGCTCCTGTTCTCCAGATGAGGGTTAGGTTTTAGGTCAGGTGGCCACGTTCTGATTTCTTCGTTTATTAACTCCTGGGTGTCCAAGTATTTTGGGCAGTTCAATATCCTGTGTATTGGGTCGTCTGTTTCGTTGGGGCAGGCGTCGCAACTGTCAAATTCGGATTTCCCGATTCTTTTCAGGTGACAGCCGAATTCGCCGTGTCCTGACAATACTTGGGCTTGAGGAAGTCAATATTCAGAGGTCTTTCCTGTGCGACTTCAGGTAAGAATTTGAATGTTATTCTACCTTTAGTCGAGTTTTCCCATCTTTCCTGCCATATGTCTTCTGATTTCATCTGGAGGTACATTTGTGCATGTCGAATCGAATCGAACTGGAGGGGCACGATTGCTTCGTTCTGGAAAGTTCCAGACCTGCCTCTGCGAAGATTGCTGATGCAGGTCCTCATATCAATTTCCAGGTCGACGGGGGTTAGGCCCGCCATGACTCCTGCTGCTTCGGTTGATACAGAGTTGTAGCACTGTGTCATGGTTCGGGAGATTGTTCCATAAATAGAGTGGTATTTCCTGTTGACTTTGGAGAAGGGCAGCCTGTCCAGCCAGACGTTGGACGCATAACTCAGGATGGGAAGGAGGGCCCCACGGTATATGGTGAGGGCCGAAGTTTTGATGTCCTGGTCCCACTTGGTTTTGATACTTTTCCTGAGAGACATGGCTATTCTTCTCGTCTTGTTGGTTGCGTAGGCAGCGTTCTTCTCGAAATTCAGTTTTGGGTCAATAACGAGACCCAAATATTTGTACTGGTCCACTCTATTTATTTTCTTGCCGTATATGTGGGTTTGCACATCCCTGTGATGTACTCTCTTGGGGGATATGTTTGCCATATATACGGTTTTTTCTTCAGAAATCTGGAGCTTGTTGGAGTGCGCCCAGATAAGGATTTTGTCCATTGTGTCTTGCATCTTCTGAAGAAGTTCCTCGCGTTTCTCGGCTTCTATGGTGATGGCCAGGTCATCTGCGTAGGCAATGGGTGTGACGCCATCAGGCCAGGCAGATTCTAGGAGTTCATCAAGGATGAAGTTCCATAGGTCAGGCCCTAGAACCGAGCCCTGGGGACATCCTTTGGTGATGTGCTTCTTAAAAACAAAGCCGTTTTGTTCGTACTCGACGGTTCTGTTCGTTAGATAGCTCTTCATCATCTTCAGGGTGTTACAGGGAGCATTTCTTCTCTTCAGGATCCGCATAAGAGAGGGCCACCATACATTATCGAAGGCACCCTTCATATCGACGAACAACGTGTTCAGGTACTTAGCGTTGCTGCTCTTCACCTTATTCTTGTATTTCAGCAACGCATCCGTAGTGGATCGTCCTGGAATGAATCCGAATTGTGACTCGTGATGTCGATATACGGGGTCTCTTCTCATCTTGTTTCTGGTGACTTTCTACAGGATTTTACCATATTCTGGCAGAAGGACTATTGGACGGTAGTTTTTCATTCTGCCCGTGTCTCCTGTTGGGTCCTTAAGGAGAACCACCAAATTTCCATGTTTCCATATGTTCGGGAAGTAGCTTTCTCTCCAGCAGGCATTGTAGATTTTGTGCACTGCTTCTCTGATGAACGGGTGAACAAGTTTCACGACTTTTCCTTTTATTTGGTCCCTTCCTGGAGCTTTGTTGGGTTCGAGGCTTTGAACGATGTCGTCTATTTCCTCGATTCCTATGGGCTCCGTGTCGTCGCCAGTGCATAGATTTCTATCCGGGTTAAAGGAGTCGAAATCGGTTTGTTCCATGCTGTGGACGTTGTCGTTCTTTCCTTGTTCATCATCGGGTAGCAGTGACCGTAATAGGTAGCTCACGGTCTCTTCAGGGGAGAGGGTTATTGTATTGTCCTCTCTTCTGAGTGAGTTGAGTGCTCTAGCACGGTGAAACTTTTCAGCTGCCAGTTTGTAAACTACTCCCCAAGGGTTTTTCTTCATGTCTTCTTGGGCGAAGACATTCCAGCTTTTCTCACGAGCTTGATCGAGTTTCCTCTTGAATTTCTCTTTCGTTGCAGTCATCTGGGCATGTGGGTGGGCCGAGTAGACATTGTATCTATTTTTATAAAATAGATCCTTCGTCTTGAGGTAGACTTTTCGATGTCTTTCTACCTCGTCAGTCCACCAGTCTGGGCGGTTTGTGCACCTTTTCCTCCTGGAAGCCGCCTTCATAATGGAATTCCTTATTCCACTTTGCAGCATTTCAATTGCGAAGTCAATTTCCTGTTGATTCCCCAATTTTAGGCTGCAGAGTCGTTGATTAAGTTCCTCCATTCTTGCTCCAACGTATTCCTCGTCGATTTTCGAGACATCTAGGGTGTACTTTGGCTGGCTAGTTGTCTGTTGCCAGCAGTCCTTATGGGTGAAGAACTTGATCGCGTTGTGGTCAGAGGTGATCGTGTCTCTGCACACGGTCCATCCTTGGATATTCTCGGCGATGTTGAGGGAAGTTAGGGTAAGGTCGATATGGCTGGATCCATTGATCGTCTCAAACGTGGGTGCAGTGTTTGGCCTGTTAATGATCTCCAGATCATTGGTCAGGATGAATTCTTCCAGAGTTGGAGATTAGGCGTCGTCTATCGTGTCAAACCACAAGGTGGATCTGACATTAAGGTCTCCGCCAATCAGGATTTTCTGGTTCTTCAACTCATCAAGGATCCTTTGTAGCGACTGGAGGTCGGCTTGGAGGTCGCTGGAGGGCGGGCGGTACACACTTGTCCAAAAAATTTGTCCATTATTACTGGAAGTGGAGATGACTGCGACATTTGCTGTACATAGCTGTGGGAGGTGCAACGCCTGGATTGCATCTCTGTTGTACAGTATGGCAGCAGAGAAATTACTAGTCAGGCTGTGAGCGGCAGAAATACCCTGTAGGCCTGGTATGTAGTATACATTGTTGTTCCGTTTAGTGGTGTAAGGTTCCTGGATCAGCGCGATATCTGTTTTGTTCTTCAACAGATGTCCAATCAATTCATTAGTTGCTGTTTTTGATCGCTGCAGGTTAATTTGTATGACGTTAGTGTGTCTATACATTAACGTCGTAGGTGGTTAGGTTGATCTGCTCCTGGATTCTATGCTGGTAGATTGGACAATTGTTGTCGGCTGCATGGTGGTTGGTATTCTTTATACCACTTCGGACACAATTTGTACACTTGTGCTTTCCAGTGTTTTCCTTCAGAGGGCATTCCTTGCTTGGGTATTCCGGGGAGGTGCAATATCCGCAGCTACGTTCAGCCTTGCAGTACTTCGAGATATGCCCGAAACGCTGGCACTTGTAGCACCTGGATACCGCGATGAAACCAAGTCATTAGTTAGCAGTCATCCCCAAGAGACAGAAAGTGTGATAAGGGTTACGCCTTATCATCGCGCATGGCGAGAGCCACTCCAAAGAGCTGAACCCACCAACTTCTAGTTTGCGCTTCAGGTCGAAAAACCTACAACCGTATGACTGGTAGCAGCGAAGCTGTATCCAACCTCTACTGGCTCTGCACTGTCAATATCCGAATTGTTTGGGACGCAACTCACACGCCGAAGGGGCTTCTTATCCATCCATCTGAACGCAGTCCCATGAACCGAGATAGTCTCAGGATTGATGCCTCAATTGATCCTGGTACGAGCACTGCCAATCTGACCTTCAAGCACCAATGGACTACCCGTATCGTCGAGATCCACAAACCCCAGAAACGTCTCGCAACCGATCCCGGTTCAGGACGAGGCCGGTCGAACCGTCAAGTCCCGCTAAACCCTAAAGCATTTCATGAGAATATTCCGATCATGAGTGTCTGCGAACAGATAAAAGGAATACCCTCCTAGTCAAGCATGCGGACTGTCAACCACTGCACCTCGAGTCCAACACCAATTGGGTGGCCAGGTCGTAAGAATACTTCCCGAGGATCTCTACCCTCCCAAGGTAACGCAGTATGCTACATAACGCACTCGGCCATTGGACCGAAAAATCCGGAGATTTACTGGTAGATTACGTTAGTTTTAACGGAGAGGCCCTGTGCTGCGACGGACTTCCTTGCCATCGAGTTGATCAACGCGACTCAGTCCTCCATTCCACCTACCGGTGAAACTATGGCGTCATTCGGTCGATCTTCCACCACACGGGTTCAGTGACTGGCGCGAATGGCATTACGTTGGGCAAATAACCCTCCATTTCACCGGGATGAAACTAGGTTCCTAACAAAGACAAGCGCCCTTAGCGCAACAATCTCTAATGCCATGGGGGCCGTATCTGTGGTCACACGTGAATTCTACCAGGTTTTCATATTGGCATTTGAGCATGGCTCTTCACCAAGTGACCAGAACCGTCTGACTGGTAGCAGCGAAGCACTATCTAACCTCTACTGGCTCTGCAGGCCAGTACCCGAGTTGGCTTATGATGCAACTCACCCGCCGGAAGGAATTCTAATCCAAAATCATTGTTTCGTACCACGGTTAGTTTACCGCAGTATTTTGCCTATTCATTCGGTATTTTGAAGTAACAGGCAAATGCAAATTAATTAATTTCGTTGATTAATTTCGAAAGGTTTAGTAAACTGTCTTTTTGATGCAGTTACCGAATAGTTTTACTTTAAGGGCACTTGCATGTAGTTATCTTTTCTAATCTTTTTCACTTAAAAGTGAAAAAATTAATATTAACAAAGTTCTCTGAGGAGATGCATATTGAAATCTGTGGTGTTGTGATTTCGGGTCGTGGGGCTCGTCTAGCCATTCTTAGTGTTTATCGACCAGGTACTGGTAATTTTGAACTCTTTTTCAATAGACTATTTTGTGCTTTGCTGTCCTGCTTTGATACTGTGGATTCTATTATTTTATGTGGCGATTTTAATATAGATTATTTTAAAAAGGATTGTATAAACTAAAATTGTTGATGGATGTTCTCCATTGTTTTGGTTTGAGGGCTACATCCCAGAGTGCTACTAGGGTTTTTACTAACATTAGGGGTCATACTAGTATTTCCAAAGTAGATTATATCCTTACTAATGTTAAACCAGATAAATGTACAGTTGAGGTCTTTGAGCCACATATTAGTGACCACCGGGGTATTTTACTAGGAGCTTGGCTTTGAGCTGGAACGGAGACGGAAGCCTGAAAAATTTATGTTCAGAAATCTTAGCCAACTTAATTTGACAAATTTTTTGGTATCTCTGGCAAAATGCAATTTTTCCGTTATATATGATTGTGGCAATAGTGATAATTGTTTTGAAATATTCGTTAAATCCTTTCAGTATCATTTTGAGCAATTCTGTCCGGTAGGTAAAATATCATCTGCCAATACAACAAAAGGATGGTCAACAGATGAAATAGTCCAAAGTAAACGGAAAATTTCCAACCTACAGTGGTTATATAAACATATTTCTATTCCTCAATCATATGAAAACTACAAAAAAGCTAAACATCAGCACAATATGCTAATAAAAAGTACCAAGTCTCAGTTCTACAGTTCAGTAATAGATAGATCACTAAATAGAAATAAAACGGTTTGGCGTTTTGTGGGAGATCTCACAGGTAGAGTGAGAAGTAACGAAAATGATTTCACCATATATATTGATGATGGTGAGTGTTCCGATCCAAGTCATGGAGCAAATGTTTTTGCCGAGCATTTTTCCACTGCCGCTGGTCTCAAATTGAAAAATCGTTATGGAGACCAACTGTCTCTGTCCTGTACATTATCACCTATGTTAAACAGTAATTTTTTCTTCTATTCTGTCTCTGGATTTGAAGTTGAGGATGTCATAAGAAGTTTGAAAAATAAAAAGAGTGTTGGTGTTGACTCCATATCTGCTAAACTGCTGAAAATATCTAATGAAATTATAAGTGGACATTTCGCACATCTCATCAATATATCTATTGTAACTGCGAAGTTTCCTAATATTTTAAAGAAATCGGTGGTTATTCCAGTGTTTAAAAATGGAAATATGCATGAAATCACTAATTATCGACCAATATCGATCTTGAGTGTGTTTTCAAAGATATTTGAAAAGATAGTTCTTTCTAGAATGATGGGTTATCTCAACAGATTACGGATAATTAATTGCGCACAGCATGGCTTTAGAAACGGACACTCAACCCAGACAGCGTCAGTTCAATTTTTCGAATCTGTTTATGAGTGTCTGGATAAAAACTTACTTGTTGCGGGTTTGTTTTTTGATTTGTCCTCGGCCTTTGATACGCTATCCTTTGAATTTATACTAGACAAGTGTTATAACTTAGGATTCAGAGGCGTTTTCCTGGATTGGTTACGTAGTTACCTTAATGAAAGAACTATGTCAGTTAAAATTGGTGAGAGTTATTCTAAAAGTCAAGGTATTGGCCTTGGAGTTCCTCAGGGGTCCGTGCTGGGACCGTTGTTGTTTATTTTATTTAGTAATGATCTTCCTGCCCATTTCAGCCGTTTTTTGATAACACTTTTCGCTGACGACACTTCGTAGTGGTTTCTGGCGGGAGTCTTGGGGAACTCCAGGAGACCTGTGAGTATATTGTACGTGAATTTGTGAGTTGGTGTCGAGCTAACAATTTGGTGGTGAATGTTGAGAAGACTGTATGTGTTTATTTTGCTCTTAAAAATAAGGGGATCAGTTCGTTTACTGTGAGATGTGGTTAAGATGAGATCACATCTTCTGAGGCGATTAAATTTTTGGGAATTTATGTGGAAAGATATTTAAGGTGGACATCCCATGTCGATGCTATGTGTAAAAAATTAAACCAGTCATTTTTCGCCATTGTCAGGCTCAAAATGAATTTACCAAGGAGCTGTGTGCTCAATATTTATTATAGCCTAGTATATCGCCATACATTCTGTCAAGAAAGTACCGGGAATTAGCGATTTTAAATCTGGCGGGGCAATGAGGCAGGTAAAATTTTTTTTCCTAGGTTAATACCACTGTCCTTAATTACTATGCCAAGCTTGAGCGGGATCTGTCAGCTAGTGTGTTTGCAACAGCTGATTAAGTCATCGATGTCAGAGTGCGTGCCGATTTTTACTATGGGTGATTACGTTGAGCAAAGAATGTGTTTAAAGTTTTGTGTTGCAAATGAATTTTCGTGTCCCGATGCATTGAAAATGTTGCAAAAGGCGTTTGGTGATAATGCTCTATCGAAAACTCGTGCATATCAGTGGTACAGAGCCTTCAAGGACCACGCCAAAGCCGCTCGAAAATGAAGGTGATGCTCATTGTTTTCTTCGATATCCGTGGCTTGGTGCACTACGAATTCGTTCCAGAGGGTCAGACGGTAAACAAGGAGTATTACCTAGGCGTTATGAAACGTTTGCGTGAGCGTATCCGTAAGAAGCGGCCAAATTTGTGGGCGAACAACTCATGGATTTTGCATGACGATAACGCGCCTTCTCACCGAGCTACGATTGTAACTGACTTTCTCGCCAAAAACTCAACAAACGTGCTTCAGCAACCACCGTATTCGCCGGATTTGGCTCCCTGCGACTTTTTCCTCTTCCCAAAACTAAAATTGCCCCTTCGTGGCACCCGTTTTGAGTCGATTGAAGCCATAAAACAATATTCGGCGCGAGAGCTAAAGTCCATCCCGGAAAGCACCTATAAAAAATGTTTCGATAATTGGAAGTGCCGTTGGCATAGATGTATTGGAGCAAATGGAGCCTATTTTGAAGGCGACCCAATAAATTTTGACGATTAAATGTAAAAATGTTGTTTTAATTGAAAATTCCCGGTACTTTCTTGACAGAGTAGTATATCGTACAATATCTTGCTCTGGGGAAGTAGCCCTGATTTTCACAGAGTATTTGTAGCACAGAAGCGAATTTTGCGTTCGATATTTAATTTAAGGCCATTAACGTCATGTAAGCAAGTTTTTGTTGAAAACCGTATTCTTACTTTACCATGTATATATATTTTGAAATGTTTAGTGTATGCCAAGGAAAATGAAGGCGAATGGTTGAAATTATCAAGTTACCATGAATATGCTACTAGAAATGCACAAATAATGATGTTCCCTAAGCATAAAACTTTTAAATTCGAATGCTCTCCCTTATACCGAAGCATTGAGTTTTTCAACCATTTGCCTTCATCTTTGAAATCCTTGAATTTAAGAGGGTTTAAGAGGGAAGTCAAGGAACTTCTTTTGGGAAAGGGATTCTATTCAGTTGATGAATTTTTTTGTGATCCCTTGGCGGTTTAGTTTTCCAATTTTTTTCTTTATCTCTTATGACTTATCCTATACACTATGTAGTGTCTTAATGGATTAAATAAAATTATTATTATTATTATCTCGATGATGAACTAGCTTTGTTTATCCAATAAGACAAACCAACGAAAATGATAAGGAATTAAAGTAAAACACTTGTAATACACTATAATAACAACGAACTATAATTCTTGGTTTACTGTAGATAAACCAAGTAAAAGGTATGATTATTACACTAACAACAAATGTAAGGTTGTTTACGTTTACAGCAATCGCGTTAAGCTTGTACAATTACAAACGAACATTTTGACTATTTCGAGAATAATGCATAATGTAGCTACGGCTACATGCGACAACTTTGTTTATTACTCGAATAATAATGCATGATGTAGCAAAGGTTACATGCGACCACTTTGACTATTACGAATAATAATGATTTTACAGTCTTTTCAAAAACTGAACGTTAGAGGTGCTCGATGCACCCCTCCTAACAAAAAGAGGGAAATTAACGTAATTGACTGGAAGGTCCATTTGGAGGTGGACTGAATGAACAAAATCTTATTGATTACAGAAAAATTATGAGAATAATGCAAGAAAAGAAGAATAGAGTCAGTTTGTAATTCCGAATGCTGCGTCATGTGAAATTAACAGGCAATAATATATCCAAATCTCTAATTGACTTTCCATGTTTTCTAAGGCCATATATAATAATTAGAAAACCAATAATCTGAAGTGTCGAGTAAAACCAAACAGTTTGAAACAATATCAAAACTGCTAGATCGCATATCAACAGACATAAGTATCGTATCGAATGACAAACTAATTTCGAACGACAGGGCCGTCTTTAATGAGACGGAACATTCATTATCATCCAAAAAATAACGAAACTACAAACATTTGTTCAAACCGATAGCTCACTGAACAATTGCGCAATAATTTAAAATAGAAAGGCCTTTTACTTGATAGAAGAAATATAACAAAATTTGAATATTAAAACAAATTGAAATATGTTCATCTTCTACAATTTTAATTTCAAAAAAATTTTTATTCAAAAAACTTTTAGAAATAAATTTATGTCTAACAAGCACCGCTTACATTTAATAGACGTATATAATCAAAACTCAATATATAATGTCAAATGGAATAAATAATTACTTTCGTATATCTGTTGGGTTATTTATTCCATTTGACATTATATATTGAGTTTTGATTATATACGTCTATTAAATGTAAGCGGTGCTTGTTAGACATAAATTTATTTCTAAAAGTTTTTCGAATAAAAATTTTTTTGAAATTAAAATTGTAAAAGATAAACATATTTCAATTTGTTTTAATATTCAAATTTTGCGCAATAATTATTCCGTTTCACTATGGAATACCAACGGAAATCCTAAGAATATCTTTACCCACATATTGTTGCAGTATTCCAACAACGTTGTATTAAGGTTCTATGGGGTGTATATGGGATAACTGCATGTCCCAGTAATAAAATATCATTTGCTAATTGAGGTCAGGCGTGACTGTGATTTATGTGATCTAAGACTTAAAAGAAGTATTTTAGTTGTCACGTAATCTGATTTTATACATTGATTTATATGTAACGGACAAAATTCAGAACTCTGAGATATAAATGGATCTATAAAGTGAGAATAAAAAAAATTGCCAGAAAGCACTGACCTCTAGTCAGGTGCTTTTGCGCGCAATAACGGATGATAATGAAATATTCAGATTTTCAGAATAGTTTTCAAATATGAATTTCCAGGTTGTGTTCGAAAATGAACGGAATAGATCGAGTGGTTTCGGAGTAATTGATATTTTAAATTTGCGAGTAGGATGTTTTATTTCGATTTTTTTCGATGGTTCGCAGCATTTTTAAATGGAAATGGGTAGAAGAAAAATGGAATTTTCTGATGGTTTTGACTTTTTCGAGAAAATTCGACATCTATTTTAAAATGATACGTAAACTTCACGAAAAACGCCTATTTCGGCAAAAAGCCAAATCGTACAACCCTAGAGGTTTTCTTCCAAGAGTACAGTACCGATGAGGAGCGAAAGCCAAAAATTTGAACCATCCATCGACGTCTTTTTTTTCCAATTCTGACATAAACCGAATTCACCTGACGTTTTCCATATATAATTGGAACACTGAAATGGAAAATGTCAAACTAGAGACGAGTCAGAAATTGATATTGTACTGAAATATCGAAAAATACGATACGTTTTCCGATTAATCCTTCATATTTTCGGAGAAAATGAAGTTTTACCATTAAGAATAACGAGAATTTAGTAATTTTCAAGTCATAAAAACTTAACTTTGAAAATTTGTCGTATAAGTATGAGAAAACCGAAAACTGAATATTTGGATTTGTGTGTTAAGCTTCAAGTTTTTAACGATAAGGTTATAGGGTGTCTCAAAAATTATATTGCTGTTTTGAATTATTTCCTGATCGTTCTA
The DNA here is from genome assembly GCA_034642435.1 of Megalocaria dilatata. Taxonomy (NCBI): domain Eukaryota; kingdom Metazoa; phylum Arthropoda; class Insecta; order Coleoptera; family Coccinellidae; genus Megalocaria; species Megalocaria dilatata. Next base: position 3,750,727 of record CM067862.1, on the reverse strand, counting down.
TTTAAAACGATTCTTTCATCTTAGGAATAATGATGAATATGTACCGATTATATATGGGGCGTAAATACAATAAGTAAGAATTTAAGATTTATGTTTTCGACAATAAATCTACAGAGTGTCTCTACGAATTAAACTTTGTTATTTTCCATGAATTGTGAATTATGAGTTTCGATGATATACAAAGCGTGCTTATGAGAATATTGTATACGAGGAATTTGAATTTGTGTCGTCAGTACCGGGTGTCTCTCCATATATATTGTTGATTTTATTTTTTTTTATGACCGATTGAGTTAATATTAAAAACTTGATTGTATAGTGATTTCTATTCTATGAATATTCATATAGATTCATACTATATAGTAAAGAATTTGTTTTGATGATATATAGGTGTCTCTATGAATAATATATGGAATGAATATAGATTCGTGTTTTTAGCTATGAGGTTTTAACGATAATGTTACAGGGTGTCTCTAGAATTATATTGCTGTTTTGAAATATTTTGTGATCGATCTATTAGGAATAAAATCTTTGGCGGAGAATTTTTTTTCATTTTTACGAATACTGACGAGTAAGTTTCGTTGTTATACAGGGCGTCTCTATGAACAATGTATGGTAGGAATTTGGATTTGTGTCATAGATTAGTTAATATTCCCATGAATCAAGAAAATTATTTTTCAGAACTTAACATAATTAAACAAATAGCTATTAATAATGACTATGATCCTAAGTTGATAAACAAATTGTTGATGAATAAAAATAATAAAATAGCTTCAAATATGGTGTTTCCTAATATAAAAGAAAATTTTAAATACATTTCCTTAAAATATACTAAAGGTATTTCTGAGAAAATTGCTACATACCTCAAAAATGAATATAATTTAAGAACTTCATTTAAAACCAATTCAAACTTGAGTAAATTTATTAAAAATAATAAAGACTGTACACATAAAGATGACAAATCGGGGGTTTATAAGTTAACCTGCGGTGATTGCCCTAAAGTTTACATAGGACAAACTGGAAGAACTTTCCGACATAGAATTTGTGAACATTTGAAGAGTTTCCTCAATAATAAAAGTAATTCTACATATTCCAACCATTTTTTAGAAACAGGACATACTTTCAACCATAACTTTGAAATTCTACATATAGAAAGTAAAAGTTATGCCTTAAATCTGTTAGAATCCCTAGAGATAAATAAACATAATAAAATTAGAATATTACTTAACGAACAAATAGATTCAAATAACTCACCTCTGTGAAATATATTCAGATAAGCTGGAATTTGCAGAGAAAGTTTTTGGGTTTTTAGTGCTCAATAAAAATTTATTATACTTACTGTAATATAAATAGCAACGGATTTCGGAAACAAGCTTACTTATTCAAAATGTAATCTTGCCTGATGATGCTACTGTGATAGCGAAACGATTGTTGTAAACATAACAATAAAAGTTTGTGAAAATCAGAATAACCTTATTTAAATATCATTTAATATGGATTTTCACCAAGTAAGGACTGATTCAATTCAATATTCTCTCATAATTCAATTGATTATAAAATTTCTCAATAGGTGGTAGACATATTTCTTTCAATTTATCTAAACTATCCATATAATCATATGGAAAAACACCTTTTTTAATTAAAAGTTTCAAATGTTCCTCACTCAAACTATTGAATTGTTTTTTCAACTCAGTAAACTGATCTATTGTAAGATATGAAGCAAGATCTTCAAGCGAGCTATTCAAAAAACGAAAGCTATCGATCAATCTAAATTGTATTTTTGTTTTTGTATCAAATTTGTCTAAACTGATATATTTTTCCTTATTCAAAGGCAGAAGAGAAATAGTTTCATGTTTTGAAAGCTCTTTTATTATCAAGTGCGCATCATACCCGCCAAGGTTGTGAAACACTACCGGAATTATTATACTCTTTTTGAAATTTAGGGTACAACTATTATGTGCTCTTCCACTATATTTCCCAGTGAAATGGTTATGGTCAATGACCATGTTATCATTAGCTGTTAATCCTTTCCCACAGATATGACAAACAGTTTTATCATCATAATCATAATATAATACCCACCAAGGTTGTGAAACACTACCGGAATTATTATACTCTTTTTGAAATTTAGGGTACAACTATTATGTGCTCTTCCACTATATTTCCCAGTGAAATGGTTATGGTCAATGACCATGTTATCATTAGCTGTGAATCCTTTCCCACAGATATGACAAACAGTTTTATCATCATCATAATCATCGGAATATTGGGAATCTATAGGCTTTACAAATTTTATTCGATCATACAAAGCATCTGCTATTTCAGATAATTTTACTGAGAGCCATTGCATACACTCTGCAGCTGTATAAGACTCATAATATGAGGGAAAACATTCATTTTCATACAAACTTTTTAAATAGAAACCTGCACTAATAGCTTTATGTTACTGATATTTTCTTGAATTAAATTTCGCTTCGTTCAAAGGCTTCAAGAATGATTCAAAGTCAGAATATAGAACAAATGGATTTCTTTGTTTATACGGATAATTAGTGAAAGAAATATGAGACTCTTGTGGAAACAATATGTGACATGGTTTATGTTTCGAACATAATTGTTCATAATTATACAACATTTGCTCCGAAGAGAAATAATTTAAGCATTGTTCACAAATCCATTTCTTTCCATTATGTTTATTAAGTTGATTTGTTAGTAACCGTGATAAGTTTTTTATATAAACATAATGATAATGTATCTCCTGATCAATTGAGTTCACTCCGAATTCATCTTCTGTTTGGTAAATGTTTTGAATTAGTAATAAATTCACATGTCTATTCGGTATTTTCAATGTACAAATACGTGAAGGAACTACAGTAAAATTTTTTCTTTTATCCATTTGTAATGAAAAAACATTAATTGATAAGTCATTCAATTTCTCAATTTTTTTAAAATCTTGGAACATTATTGGAAATTTAATATTATCAGTATTGAAAATAGTATTCGGATGAGGATATGATGATACTCTGTATTCAGTAGATGATGCAGGATATAAGCATGCAAGAATGCTCCATAAGAAAGAAAGCTCATCATCTTAATTTTTTACATTCACACAAGCACGTTTCAAAGCAATTTTTTCAGGTAAACATAAACTACTCTGTCAAGAAAGTACCGGGAATTTTCAATTAAAACAACATTTTTACATTTAATCGTCAAAATTTATTGGGTCGCCTTCAAAATAGGCTCCATTTGCTCCAATACATCTATGCCAACGGCACTTCCAATTATCGAAACATTTTTTATAGGCGCTTTCCGGAATGGACTTTAGCTCTCGCGCCGAATTTTGTTTTATGGCTTCAATCGACTCAAAACGGGTGCCACGAAGGGACAATTTTAGTTTTGGGAAGAGGAAAAAGTCGCAGGGAGCCAAATCCGGCGAATACGGTGGTTGCTGAAGCACGTTTGTTGAGTTTTTGGCGAGAAAGTCAGTCACAATCGTAGCTCGGTGAAAAAGCGCTTTATCGTCCTGCAAAATCCATGAGTTGTTCGCCCACAAATTTGGCCGCTTCTTCCGGATACGCTCACGCAAACGTTTCATAACGCCTAGGTAATACTCCTTTTTTACCGTCTGACCCTCTGGAACGAATTCGTAGTGCACCACGCCACGGATATCGAAGAAAACAATGAGCATCACCTTCATTTTCGAGCAGCTTTGGCGTGGTTTTTTCGGTTTCGGCTCATTTTTTGCCACCCATTCCGATGATTGCAGGCTTGTTTGCATATCGTACTCGTAGACCCAGGTCTCATCACCAGTTATAATGCGTTCCATGAATGTAGAATCGGAATTACAGCGATCCAGCATGTCTGAAGCAACCTGTTCACGATGACGTTTTTGAAGAAAATTCAGGTCTTTCGGTACGAGTCGTGCGGTCACCTTTCTCATGCCCAAAATATCAATCAAAATCGTACGTGCGGACTCGTGGGATATCTTAAGATCATGTGCTATCTCTCTCAAGCTGGTACGACGATTTTCCAGCACCCTTTCCTTAATTTTATCGACGTTATCTTCGATCGAAGCCGTCGATGGGCGACCACTTCACGACCGTCCTTGAAGGCTCTGTACCACTGATATGCACGAGTTTTCGATAGAGCATTATCACCAAAGGCCTTTTGCAACATTTTCAATGCATCGGCACACGAAAATTCATTTGCCACACAAAACTTTAAACAAATTCTTTGCTCAACGTAATCACCCCTAGTAAAAATCGGCACGCACTCTGACATCGACTGACTTAATCAGCTGTTGCAAACACACTAGTTGACAGATCCCGCTCAAGCTTGGCATAGTAATTAAGGACAGTGGTACCAACCTAGGAAATTTTTACCTGCCTCATTGCCCCGCCAGATTTAAATCGATAATTCCCGGTTCTTTCTTGACAGAATGTATATGAGGTTCCACCATTTCCTATTTCTACTTTATTCATATTAACTTCTAATGATATCACCGAATGAAGAGCAAATCCACTTTCCCGCTCTTGAAACGATTCCAGTTTAATTTTGACTTTTTCAATTACGTTCAATTCAAACCACTCTTTTTGATTGATTTATATTCTAAACTAACCAACGAAACATAAAAATAGTCTTAACTACATAGTAAAAAAAAATTAACCAACTAGAAGAAATTATATTCCTCTCAATATTTGATCTTCTGATAATTTGTGCCAATCAGTTGGCAGTATAATTTCAATCCACCTCTTAAATAACTTGGGATCCCTCTTGGGAAAACGATGTCTAGGGCTGGTTAGATCTTGACATCCCTGTACACAACATTTCTTAATATATCTCATTTTCAAGTACTGTATTGAACTCAATATTTGAAAATACATCAGTTCAGATTTAGTAAGATTATATCAAATCACTGATTTATTAGAAACTGTGCAATCTGTACGATTAATTTACTTGGTAATAGTGAGTTGTTAAAAGATCTAGATTTTATTGACTGTAGGAAATATCAATTTGCTAATTTGATGAAACCGGGACACTACTTACTTTTTATTTAATCAGTGTTTTAATTATCTCTTTCATTTTATTCCAAGACTTTGTGAGAGAAGAAAAATCTCAAAATCTCTTGAAAATATCATATTGAAGAATTTATATTTTCAAATTATGAAGTGTGCTTCACATAATCTTCATCAAATATTATATGCTTGACTCTTTAGGTGTTCTTTATTCTGGTGGTGAAAGCAAGTGAATAAAATAGCAACCAGAACTGATTCAAAATTTTCATTCAGTAATCCAGAGAAAGAATTTATTGACCCGATTAAGGACCAAGCTGAAAGATATTTTGAATCTTAAAGATCTCATAAATTAATGTTCTCAGGGTTCAATTTTTGTCTTAACACCTAGGAATATTTTAAATTTGTTAATTTTCTCTCTTTTTTTATTTAATGATTTTTATTTTTTATAGCCAATGAATAATTATTGTTCAAACATATTTCTGTTATTCAAATAGTGAGTTTGAACACTGAAACAAGTTTTTGGAAATTACTATGTTGTACTACAGAAAAATTAAATGTTAATTTCATCTCTTTTTTTATTTAATGCTATTTTTTATAATGAATAAATAATTATAGTTTATACATGTATCTGTTATTCAAATAGTGAGTTTGAAGATTGAAACGAATATTTAATCTTCTTTCAGTCTTTCCTAGGGTTAAAATTAAAACAAGTGTTCAGAAATTACTATGTTTTACTACCAAAAAATTGAAATGTATTTGTTTTAGAGTTAACTGAATGTAAGCATTTCAATATTCTGGTAGTAAAACATGGTAATTTCTGAACACTTGTTTAATTTTAGCCCAAAGAAAAACTGAAAGAAGATACAAATATTCGCGCCAAGCGTCGATAATGCAGTATTCTAAAAGCAGAGTTAATGCAGTTCTCTTGAGAGTTGGTAATAGAGCTTTCTTTAGTTGGATTTGTTTCATGCCCAGTCGCTACAGAAAAGGGACAAACTTGATTCAGACTTTTTCCAGTGAGTATCCCATCTATATAGTCTTGTTGATCTATGACTCCTTCAGAGCACTAAAGGTTCTGAAGCTCTCAAAGTAAATGCGGTTTCTGAGGGAGCTTCCACCTCTTATTTAGGGAGGCGGGGTTTCATTCTGAGTCTGCGCACCTGAAACTCTTCAGACAGCCGTGGTGCGCAGCTCTACCTGTGACCCCAGAGTGAACCCGCTCCTCATGGGAACGTCAGTCATCGAACGCTGGTACTCTGGCCTACTTAACCCCGGTGAGAGCGCATTTTTGAGGTTTTGTTTGCTACCTGTCGCGCTCCCTCAGTTCCCTTTCGCTATAAACTCTTAAAAATTCCAACCCCCTTGTTGTATCTCAAAATTTGCAAGAAAAGTTACCGCCCACTAACAATGAAATAGAATTGGTTTCAATTGATCAAGTTTTGCTCACTGATTACAAATTCGTGGTCAAATTCAATTCGGTGCGTCCGTCCGTATGCACGATAACTCTCGAAGTTGATGACGTAGAGACTTACGGGGAAGGTTTGAATTTCGAAAGTCATGCTGAAGTACGTTGCAACCTTCACTTTATTATTATAAATTTGTATGAATTTACTAGTGAACTGTTACTTTGCACATAGGCAGCTTTTGTAGTCTTTGGAGAGCTGGATCGTGAATACCAAAATCAAACTTACAAGAAAATTTGTTCGCCACCACATATATTAGGAATAAATAAACATTTATAGCAACTACTTTTACTACACCCAAAATATGGGAAGTGTATATTGAATGAAATGAATATATCCTAAGCTAGCAAATAATGAAAGATAAATAGCGTATGAAAATATACCATTTGTGCAATTCTGACATCCCAAGGTACCTTGTAAAAGACCTAAATCTACCTCTAATCTTAATTATTGTGATACTGAATTGTTTCAGCCGTTACTATTTGGTAGTTGATCATAATTAAAACAAATAAATATTACACATTTTCTTGTGACTCGAGTTTCGGGAAATGCACTATCCTATCATCAGACAACTGAAGACCTAACAGTGGTACAGTGGTATTTAAACAAAAGTTATAAATATTTTGAATATTTCAACAGATTCTCGGTAAAACCTAATAGTGGTTTACAATCGGAACGTGATAAAAAACCGGGTTAAACAAGAGGGGCCTTTAACAGATATCGGAATGTCGGCAATCGACAAAGAAGGTTGTTAAACAGATGGTACCCATTTAAATATCTCAAATAATTTTTTGGGGTTACATAGCTCCGTACAGTCATTCATTATTTTTACGTTATTTTGTTGTATATCTCAAATATTTGGATTTACATAGCTCCATACAGTCATTCATTATTTTTTTAAATTATTTTTATCGTGAACTAATTTGAAAATTTCAACAGATTCTAGATAATCGAGTTTCTTTCCTTTTGATTCTACATGTAAAATTTTAAGATTATCTATTGTGGGAAAGGAATGACCGTTTTCTAGACAATGAGTGGCAAAAGTAGAATTTTGTTTATTTTTTATGAAACTAATTTTATGTTCGTTGAACCTCGTCTTGAAGGAACGTCCTGTTTGTCCTATATATTCATTACTGCACGTAGAACAAGATAACTCATTAACTACTGATTTATGTATGTTTGGAGTAGGGTCCTTTGCGTTAAATAATACCGATGATAATTTGGTTTGGCGTTTTGAAGGCAATATTGACATCTGATTTTGAAAAACTATTGGCCACTTTTTGACTTATGCTACCAAAGTACGATAGAGAAAATTGGTCTATCGTACTTTGGTACCATAAGTCAAAAAGTGGTCAATAGTTTTTCAAAATCAGATGTCAATATTGCCTTCAAAACGCAAAACAAGTTATCATCGGTATTATTTAACGCAAAGGACTCTACTCCAAACATACACAAATCAGGAGTTTATGAGTTATCTTGTTCTACGTGCAGTAATAAATATAAAGAACAAACAGGACGTTCCTTCAAGACGTGGTTCAACGAACCTAAAATTAATTTCATAAAAAATAAACAAAATTCTACTTTTGCCACTCATTGTCTAGAAAACGGTAATTCCTTTCCCACAATAGATAATCTTAAAATTTTACATGTAGAATCAAAAGGGAAGAAACTCGATTATCTAGAATCTGTTGAAATTTTCAAATTAGTTCACAATAACAATGTGAATAATAATGTAAAAATAATGAATGACTGTACGGAGCTATGTAAATCGAAAATATTTGAAATATTCAAAAAGTAACATCTGTTTAAAACCTTTTTAAACGAACATAAAATGAATTTAATGAAAAGTAAACTAATTTCCGCTAATATTTTATTGACACTATGATCGTTACGTCATACCATGACTTCTTCAGGTGAGTCGTTCGTAGTCGATCGTAGTGTCAATAAAATATTAGCGGAAATTAGAATATTGTTTTTATTCATATTTTCAAGATGAATTTCCGTCAAGTAAAGACTGAAACAATCATAGATATGAAATGTAAACAAAAATTCAACTTTTGCCACTCATTCTTTAGAAATTAGTAATTCCTTTCGACAAAAGAAAATCTTAAGAATATTTTACATGTAGATTCAAATGAAAAGAAACTTGATTATTGAAATTTTCAAATTCGCTCACAATAAAAATAATTTGAAAAATAATGAATGACTGTATAGAGCTATGTAAATCCAAATATTTGAGATATGTAACCCCAAAAAATTATTTGAGATATTTAAATGGATATCATCTGTCTAATAACCTTTTTTGTCGATTGCCGACATTCCGATATCTGTTAGAAGGCCCCTCTTTTTTAACCGGGTTTTTATCACGTTCCGCTTGTAAACCTCTGTACCACTATTAGGTGTTAGAATGTATTGAAATATTCAAAATATTTATCACTTTTGTTTAAATACCTCTGTACCACTGTTAGGTCTTCAGTTGTTTGATGATGGGATAGTTCATTTCCCGAAACTCGAGTCAGAAGAAAATGTGTAAAATATATTTTTATTGATAGTAAAACAGTAATTTCTACAATTTGTTTTAATTAATTATTGTGTACTGAAAATTTAAATTCCTAATAACTAATGTGAGAGCTCATATATGTACTATTTTTCACACACCCACAGATCTGACCATTTAGTCCGGATTGTCACTTGTGCGATTTACGCAGGAGTTTGTTAGATGTATTCCCAGATAATTAATTACTAGGTTTCCTAGATGTTGTGAGGTAATAGACGTAATGATTCCAGTCCAGGTAACAGTAATTTCCATTAGATGAAGATAGATATTTCGTTAGTTCTTCTATTTTAAGAGAAACCTTCAATAATGAAAATCTCGGGCTGACACACGAAAATCACAATTCGTGGGATCCATTTCATGCGTAGTTGTCAAAATCGACCGATTTAAATTTTTCAATCGAACGAAAATTTAGATATTATAAGAAGATAAGCTACAAAATAACTTCAAACGATATTAGGCAAGTATCTACGCGTTGAGTCTTCCTCAACGCTCATCTCATTTTCTTTCCTTCTTCGTGAAGTAGATGAAATGTGAACCACATTACGCATCAACGCACGCGCGTATTTATAAAATTTAAAGATGAAATATTTGAATGTTACGTCAATGGGCAGAATTTGCCGAATGTTTCCAAAGTGATATCTATTTGAAATATAATTTTCCTGATAATTTATTAACGACTAATCCAATCAAGTTGAAACTTCGTAAGTGAATGTAGAATATCAGTTAAATGCTTCGTCTAGTTTGGTTCATTTGGTCAGCAGCTTCTGCGTATTTGTTCATATTACTGGAATAACTTCGACAATCCATTATTTCACATTCAAATATTGAATTTTATGTCTATCCGTCTTGTATTTTTGGAAATATTGAGAAAAAGGTAATTTACGTGTATATTTTGCCTATTTAAGAATTCAACTTTCGTGTTCAAGCCTTTAACCTACTCTGAAAATTTTCTAGGTAGATTTACGGCTCGAAAACGAAAGTTGAATTCATAAATAGACAAAATGAGTTCTTGAGACATGCACATTTGAATGATAATTTTTCCAATATTTCCCAAAACATGAATCGGATAGGAATGAATAAAAAAAAACAATGATTTTTTTTCTAAATGAAAGCTACTCACTGAATTGTTGTACTCTTGATTTTATCGATATCCAAATTCAAATTTTGACTGAATATGCCGATAAGTCCAGCAATATCGAATTTTTGAAGAATATTATTTTGAAAATTTTTCAGTGAAAGGAATCTCGTTCCAAACCAACCCTCAGGGCCGTCTTTAAACTATTTGAAACCCTGGGCACATTAGGATCATGGGGCCCCTATGACCTTGAGAAAACACTTTTTAGTTACAATAGATAAAGAAAGACAAACAAGGTTCTTAATTTATTTTTATTTAATTACTAACTATAAAAAAATAGGAAATATAAAAAATAATCTACTAAAGTAACTCGCTGTCTCGCTTAACTTAAAATCCTTAGATTAGACAAACGACGATTTAATCAAACAATACTATTTTTTTTATCAGAGCTCGAGCACAGTCAGTAACAAACTAACAACTACAAACAAAACAAACGCCACAACATCGCAGACAAATAATTGAAGGGAATTCCCCCGTTCGTCAAGTCAAACGACGATCGGGAGTCGGGAATTCCCCTTTTTTGTCTTTGGTATTACGAATGACGTTCGAATAGGTTTCTTTAAGACATAAACCACACCGCATCAAATAATTCTTCTTTTTTAAATTTAATAATTTTTCTTTTAATTGTATTCTTATACTTACATATAGGTATTTAAATTAACCTAAACATACTAATATCGGAAAAACTCATTTTTAAGAGAGAGTGGAGTACTTATACGGATACCCTGTTTATTTATTAGTTTGATCTTTCTTTTTGACGGATGTCAAATCTGAAATCGATATAACTTTGCAACGACGAACAATATTTTCTTATTTTAATAATATTAAAAATTGATAATAATCATAAGAATAGACACACAACATAAAAGTACCTGTTAAGGACTCAAGCATTTTCCGAAAGTCTTAAGTGGTTTTTATTGCTTCGAAGTAAAATTTAAATAGAAAAACTGAAACCAATGGTCTCTTACCTACCCAATGTTTTTATGTCTAGTGCAATAAAATTGATTGACGAATGAATTTATTTATTTTGAATAGTTTAAAACATACATACAGCCACATATTTAGCCAACACATTTTTTACATCAATAGATATTTTCTGTTTCCCATCACTGACCCATCTGTCAAAAAGTTCAAGCTATGTTGTACAAGGTATAGCTATCCGCATGCGGCAAACTAAAGGTAATATAATAAGCGCAGGTATTGTAGTAAGTCATTATCATCAGATTTTTCAAAATTAATGTTTTTCGGTAATACCTAAATATCGGTTATCATTTGGTAATCTGGCAGGAACTAGGGGGCCCCATTCGATCGCGGGGCCCTGGGCACGTGCCCATAGTGCCCAGTGGGGAAGAGGGGCCTGCCAACCCTACGATTTTTTTGCGAAAGTTACAGTGTTTACGAGTCCAACCGAGTAGTTTGAAATCGTTGTCGGCTGTAAATTCGACAAAAACAGACATTTGGGAAAAAGGATAGTACGCTGCCCCAGGAAAAAGAGAGCACAAATAAAAGTGAAATATCTTAAATTATTCAGTTGATATTTCCAGAAGGGTACAACTAATTTAGTGAAAATTTCGAATTCAACAAGGAATTCATATATCTGACGTGTAGTCCTCTAATCTAGAAGTATAATAATTATAAACAAAAAATAATAATAATAATAATAAGCATGGATTGCATGCTAATAATGCTCTCTACGCACAAATATAAAAACGCTTGCGTGACATGGATGTCTAGGGTGCTGAATTTGAGGCTTCAGTCTATTATGTGGCGTGAGTGCGAATCCCACCACAAGAAAAGTATTTTTTTCTATGATCTTCATCCGTTTTTTGAGATAGTTCACACTATAAATTTTCGAAAGTATTCATTTTTTGTTTGTGCCTGCAGGGCACTACTCTATTGATAATGATAATGATAATGAAGATAAATTTATGGCCTCCAATGGAAAATTGATGGGATAGGACCAATTTCTTAAGGACATTCAATTATATAGAAAGCCGACGTTTCAATTTATTTAAAACCTTTCTCAGGGCTCTGGAAGAGCGACACAAAATTACAGTGAAATTGAAAGTCACACTAAATATTACAACTCAAGAATCATAACCTGTCTTAATTTGAACAATTAGAATTAATCAACATTACAAAAACAAATTACAATCTCAGTTCTGAGAGACAAAAATTATTTTATGGAAAATAAAAACTGAAAACACAATGTTAAAAACTATACCTGATATGTGGGAAAAATCAAAAAATGAAAAAAAAAATTGAATTAAAAGCAATCAAAGTAGTCCAAGTAAGACCTGAGGGCGTGAAAAGAAAACACTCACTTACACTATCAGTTGGGTCCTTTTGTAAATTTGGATAAAAACATCAATTCAAAGAATGAACAACACATTTCTTCCTTTGTTTACAATTCAACTAACATTTGTACCGGATATTCCATATCATACGGAAATATGAACTGGCCGTCAGTTGGAAAAATATATTATCAGAGACAAAAAGGGTGGTCATGAAGCCGACAAAATGAAGTTGTTACTTATTTATTAAATTTAATCAATTGTTTATTTCATTCTTTATTTTTCCTTCTTTAATTTTCTTAATCACACTAAAATATGCAGTATTCAGATTTTCTATGTCGGATCTTTTATTTATTGAGTTTGCATCTTACACTATCGATACCATCTCGTGAATCAACCTCTTTTTTAATATACTTTGATGGCCAAGTACGGACACCCCAGCGAAATCGAAAGATTGCAATTCCTTGAAAGAGTGCTCTGCAAGGCCGGTATTATTATCTTTCATTTTGACTGGATTGTGTATATTTATGCAGTCTCTGCGATGTTCAGTCATTCTTGTTTCTAGATATCTACCTGTCTGACCAATATAACCCTTCTCGCAATTTTGACCGGAAATCTTATAGATTACATTAGAATCCGTTAATTTTGGTGTTGTAGATTTTAATTGAGAAAAAAAGCTCTTGACTGTATTGCAAGGTTTATAAGTGATATCAATACTAGTTTACTTAAGCACGTAACCGACTCTCTCAGATAGACTCTTTATACTACTCTGTCAAGAAAGTACCGGGAATTTTCAATTAAAACAACATTTTTACATTTAATCGTCAAAATTTATTGGGTCGCCTTCAAAATAGGCTCCATTTGCTCCAATACATCTATGCCAATGGCACTTCCAATTATCGAAACATTTTTTATAGGCGCTTTCCGGGATGGACTTTAGCTCTCGCGCCGAATTTTGTTTTATGGCTTCAATCGACTCAATACGGGTGCCACGAAGGGGCAATTTTAGTTTTGGGAAGAGGAAAAAGTCGCAGGGAGCCAAATCTGGCGAATACGGTGGTTGCTGAAGCACGTTTGTTGAGTTTTTGGCGAGAAAGTCAGTCACAATCGTAGCTCGGTGAGAAGGCGCGTTATCGTCATGCAAAATCCATGAGTTGTTCGCCCACAAATCTTACGGATACGCTCACGCAAACGTTTCATAACGCCTAGGTAATACTCCTTGTTTACCATCTGACCCTCTGGAACGAATTCGTAGTGCACCACGCCACGGATAATGAAGAAAACAATGAGCATCACCTTCATTTTCGAGCGGCTTTGGCGTGGTTTTTTCGGTTTCGGCTCATTTTTTGCCACCCATTCCGATGATTGCTGGCTTGTTTGCATATCGTACTCGTAGACCCAGGTCTCATCACCAGTTATAATGCGTTCCATGAATGTAGAATCGGAATTACAGCGATCCAGCATGTCTGAAGCAACCTGTTCGCGATGACGTTTTTGAAGAAAATTCAGGTTCGGTGCGAGTCGTGCGGTCACCTTTCTCATGCCCAAAATATCAATCAAAATCGTACGTGCGGACTCGTGGGATATCTTAAGATCATGTGCTATCTCTCTCAAGCTGGTACGACGGTTTTCCAGCACCCTTTCCTTAATTTTATCGACGTTATCTTCGATCGAAGCCGTCGATGGGCGTCTGGAACGAGGCAAGTCCTTGAAGGCTCTGTACCACTGATATGCACGAGTTTTCGATAGAGCATTATCACCAAAGGCCTTTTGCAACATTTTCAATGCATCGGCACACGAAAATTCATTTGCAACACAAAACTTTAAACAAATTCTTTGCTCAACGTAATCACCCATAGTAAAAATCGGCACGCACTCTGACATCGACTGACTTAATCAGCTGTTGCAAACACACTAGTTGACAGATCCCGCTCAAGCTTGGCATAGTAATTAAGGATAGTGGTACGAACCTAGGAAAAAATAAATTTACCTGCCTCATTGCCCCGCCAGATTTAAATTGATAATTCCCGGTACTTTCTTGACAGAATGTATATGGTATCGTGAAATATTTTTTATTATTAGTATTGTTGTCACAGGCAGTGGCGGATTAAAGGTCCAGAGCGCCCTAGGCAATAACTTTGTCGGCGCCCCTGTACCGACCATAAATGGCCATCTTAATTAAAAATTCTGAGCTCGCGCGCCCCTTGTAACTACGCGCTCCTAGGCACGTGCCTAGTTTGCCTTACGGATAATCCGCCACTGGTCACAGGTATTAGTTTTTTTCTGTACTTTGTCATTTTGTAAAATTCTTCTAATAATAGTCAACGGATAATTATTTTTCAGAAGGTATGATTTTATTTTGTCCAAGTTATCATTATGAAATCTTACGTCAGACAAGGAAATTGCTCTGTATTTTAGATTTTGTATTAAATTAATTTTGTGCGAAAAGGGGTGGCATTAATTAAAATTGAAAAAACTCTTAGAGAAAGAAGGTTTATGGTACCAATCTGTCTCTAACCCATTGCTCGTTTTTATCACCAAAAATCTAGAAATGGTAAACTACCATTTTCCTCCAATTCAACAGTAAATTGAAGTCGCTGATGAAATGAATTGAATGCTCCCAACATCACATCAACCCCATTAGATGGAACCGAGGTAAATATGTCATCAACATATCTGAGAAAAAAGGGAACTGTGAAAGGTATCTTACGGAGACCAAAATTCTGTAGTTTACTCATCACAATATCAGAGACGACTGGCGCCAAACAATTACCTATCCCCAGACCGAATATCTGTTTATAGTATTTATTGTTAAAAAAAAGTAACTATTTTCCACGCAAAATCCAAACAGTTGCAAAAATCAGCAACCGGCAGTGAAGTATGAGGCTCGATTTTACCCCAGTCTTCTCGAATAAGATCACAAGCTAGCTCTACCGGTATATTCGTGAAGAGTGAAATGACATCCAATGAGATGAGGTATAATTTTGGGGTAAGGTCACACCCCGAACTCTTTCAATGAACTGGAATGAATTTTGCATGAATTTGTCATCCCTCTCAATAATATGCGACAAAATTCGAGCTAAAAATTTGCTAAGGTTGTACAAAGGAATTGTTTGGATTTTGTGTGGAGAATAGTTACTTTTTTTTTAACAATAAATACTATAAACAGATATTCCGTCTGGGGATGGGTAATTGTTTGGCGCCAGTCGTCTCTGATATTGTGATGAGTAAACTACAGAATTTTGCTGTCCGTAAGATACCTTTCACAGTTACCTTTTTTCTCAGATATGTTGATGACATATTCACCTCGGTTCCATCTAATGGGGTTGATCTGATGTTGAGGGCATTCAATTCATTTCATCCGCGACTTCAATTTACTGTTGAATTGGAGGAAAATGGTAGTTTACCATTTCTAGATGTTTTGGTGATAAAAACGAGCAATGGGTTAGAGACAGATTGGTACCATAAACCTTCTTTCTCTAAGAGTTTTTTCAATTTTAATTAATGCCACCCCTTTTCGCACAAAATTAATTTAATACAAAATCTAAAATACAGAGCAATTTCCTTGTCTGACGTAAGATTTCATAATGATAACCTGGACAAAATAAAATCATACCTTCTGAAAAATAATTATCCGTTGGCTATTATCAGAAGAATTTTACAAAATGACAAAGTACAGAAAACAACTAATACCTGTGACAACAATACTAATAATAAAAAATATTTCACGATACCATACATTCTGTCAAGAAAGTACCGGGAATTATCGATTTAAATCTGGCGGAGCAATGAGGCAGGTAAATTTTTTTTTCCTAGGTTGGTACTACTGTCCTTAATTACTATGCCAAGCTTGAGCGGGATCTGTCAACTAGTGTGTTTGCAACAGCTGATTAAGTCAGTCGATGTCAGAGTGCGTGCCGATTTTTACTATGGGTGATTACGTTGAGCAAAGAATTTGTTTAAAGTTTTGTGTTGCAAATGAATTTTCGTGTGCCGATGCATTGAAAATGTTGCAAAAGGCCTTTGGTGATAATGCTCTATCGAAAACTCGTGCATATCAGTGGTACAGAGCCTTCAAGGACGGTCGTGAAGTGGTCGCCCATCGACGGCTTCGATCGAAGATAACGTCGATAAAATTAAGGAAAGGGTGCTGGAAAACCGTCGTACCAGCTTGAGAGAGATAGCACATGATCTTAAGATATCCCACGAGTCCGCACGTATGATTTTGATTGATATTTTGGGCATGAGAAAGGTGGCCGCACGACTCGTACCGAAAGACCTGAATTTTCTTCAAAAACGTCATCGCGAACAGGTTGCTTCAGACATGCTGGATCGCTGTAATTCCGATTCTACATTCATGGAACGCATTATAACTGGTGATGAGACCTGGGTCTACGAGTACGATATGCAAACAAGCCAGCAATCATCGGAATGGGTGGCAAAAAATGAGCCGAAACCGAAAAAACCACGCCAAAGCCGCTCGAAAATGAAGGTGATGCTCATTGTTTTCTTCGATATCCGTGGCGTGGTGCACTACGAATTCGTTCCAGAGGGTCAGACAGTAAACAAGGAGTATTAGCTAGGCATTATGAAACGTTTGCGTGAGCGTATCCGTAAGAAGCGGCCAAATTTATGGGCGAACAACTCATGGATTTTGCATGACAATAACGCGCCTTCTCACCGAGCTACGATTGTGACTGACTTTCTCGCCAAAAACTCAACAAACGTGCTTCAGCAACCACCGTATTCGCCGGATTTGGCTCCCTGCAACTTTTTCCTCTTCCC
Source organism: Megalocaria dilatata (assembly GCA_034642435.1). Lineage (NCBI taxonomy): Eukaryota > Metazoa > Arthropoda > Insecta > Coleoptera > Coccinellidae > Megalocaria > Megalocaria dilatata. Next base: position 3,733,484 of record CM067862.1, on the reverse strand, counting down.
AAAACTAAAATTGCCCCTTCGTGGCACCCGTTTTGAGTCGATTGAAGCCATAAAACAAAATTCGGCGCGAGAGCTAAAGTCCATCCCGGAAAGCGCCTATAAAAAATGTTTCGATAATTGGAAGTGCCGTTGGCATAGATGTATTGGAGCAAATGGAGCCTATTTTGAAGGCGACCCAATAAATTTTGACGATTAAATGTAAAAATGTTGTTTTAATTGAAAATTCCCGGTACTTTCTTGACAGAGTAGTATATAAAGGGTGTATCTGAGAGAGTCGGTTCCGTGCTAAAGTAAACTAGTATTGATATCACTTATAAACCTTGCAATACAGTCAAGAGCTTTTTTTCTCAATTAAAATCTACAACACCAAAATTAACGGCTTCTAATGTAATCTCTAAGATTTCCGGTCAAAATTGCGAGAAGGTTTATATTGGTCAGACAGGTAGTATCTAGAAACAAGAATGACTGAACATCGCAGAGACTGCATAAATATACACAATCCAGTCAAAATGAAAGATAATAATACCGCCCTTGCAGAGCACTCTTTCAAGGACTTGCACTCTTTCGACTTCGCTGGGGTGTCCGTACTTGGCCATCAAGGTATATTAAAAAAGAGATTGATTCACGAGATGGTATCGATAGTGCAAGATGCAAACTCCATAAATAAAAGATCCGACATAGAAAATCTGAATACTGCATATTTTAGTGTGATTAAAAAAATTAAAGAAGGAAAAATAAGGGACGAAATAAACAATTGATTAAATTTAATAAATAAGTAACAACTTCATTTTGTCGGCTTCATGACCATCCTTTGTCTCCGATAATATATTTTCCCAACTGACGGCCAGTTCATATTCCCGTATGATATCGAATATCTGATACAAATGTTAGTTGAATTGTAAACAAAGGAAGAAATGTGTTGTTCATTCTGGTGCGTCTTTGAATTGATGTTTTCACCCAAATTGACAGAAGGACCCAACTGATAGTGTAAGTGAGTATTTTCTTTTCACGCCCTCAGGTCTTACTTAGACTACTTTGATTGCTTTTAATTCAATTTTTTTTTTAATTTTTAATTTTCTCACATATCAGGAATGTTTTTAACATTGTGTTTTCAGTTTTTATTTTCCATAAAATAATTTTTGTCTCTCAGAACTGGGATTGTAATTTGTTTTTGTAATGTTGATTAATTCTAATTATTCAAATTAAGATATGTTATGATTCTTGAGTTGTAATATTTAGTGTGACTTTCAATTTCACTGTAATTTTGTGTCGCTCTTCCAGAGTCCTGAGGAAGGTTTTTAGTAAACCGAAATGTCGGCTTTCTATATAATTGAATGTCCTTAAGAAAATGATAATGATAATGTGTATTCAACTCATGGCACAAATAAATATACAAGAATAAATGTCAAATTCCATTAAATTTTAAATTGATAGTGTTTTGTTTAATTTACAAAAATCTAAAAACTCTGTACACACTGTACGGTTCACATTTCCTTATGAATTTGTTTAATTTCTTAATCAATAATGTATCTTCCTTTATATCACTGAATTGTTGTGGCAACGCATTAAATAATTTTATACACATATAGATAGCATTACTTGGTGTTAAAGTTAAAGAGTGAATCGGGTAGAAATATTTAACACTTTGTCTATTTGAGAATGTAAAGGCCTGTCAAATTATGTATATTGTTAGCCCGGAAAACACCTCTACACGTCTGCCTATATTTCATATTGAGTATACATCTCATTACTTAACATTTTATTTATCTAAGTAACTCTAAAAGAAAACACGGTATAGCTCATGATATTCAAAAACGTAAAGCATGCAATTAATCAGAAGCATTTAAAAGATGTTTACTTACTAAGAGTTATTAAGGGGTACTGTTATAAGTACAATTATCCTGAGTATGTTACTAATTTGCTCAGGAGGTTAATTTCCAAGAACCTTCCTCTCGGCTGCTTCAAAATACAATGGGAATGCTATATGGATGTTCTTTTCTTTGTTATTGTCACTAATCGCCTACGTGGCACGTTACAGTTACAGAATATTTGACACATAAATAACGCGGGTAAATACAATGACGTAATGGTGGAATTTATATCATCTATGAGAGATTCTGTGACTCGTATGATCCTTAGAGGATACGGATCCCTTCAATAGATAAAAAACTGAACATACAAGGCAATAATTAATAATGTGTGTGGATAGCTCAGCGGGAGAGCATCGGACTCGTGACCGGGAGGTCCGGGTTCGAATCCTGTTCAGGTGGAAAAGAAATTTTTCAGTTGGACGGGTGTCTGCCACCATTTCACTGTTAGGTCAAAAATTAACAGTGTTGTGACCTAAAGTGGCGCAAGATCGCAGTAACAAAGCCTACACATAACACAACTGAACTCCTAACTCGCACAAGCTGAAGAAGCTTCTGAGGATTCTTCACAGAAGATCTAGGAGTATCAGGATAATAATAATAATAATTCAGCATTTAGCGTTGTAGTCTACACAGAGGAACTGTATAATTCAGTCTGCAATCCCGAAGTATGGACAGAAAGTGTTTTTGTGAGGGAATTTTCGTTTTGAAACTTATTCCGAAACCCTAGCAGCACCAACACAAAATAAACCAACTCCCTCAAATAATAAGTTAAAAAAAACATATAATGCTAATTACAAGCTCACACACTTAAATATTCGGTCTATATTAACATCCATAAATGGTCTAGAAGTACTATTAAACAATACAGCAGTTGAATTTCTAACACTGATTGAACACTGGCAGACATATGAAGAACTAGCAGCTTATAAATTCGATGGATACAAACTGTTCTCAAGTTTTTGTAAGAACTTAAATGAGCATGGAGGGAGCCCCATATATGTAAAGATTTCAATAGAATGAGTATTCCCTGAATGCTCGATTGCTCGAATGCAATTGAATGCTCGGCACTAAAATATGAAACAAGCCAACACAAAAAATAATCATAATGAGCATCTACAGGCCAAATACATCACCTTATGAAAACTTGGAAATACTCTTAGAACAATTCAACAAGATTCTTGAATTTCTAAATAAAGATAAGAATACAGCTTACACTGTAGTAGGAGATTACAATATTGATACAATGAATAAATTAGATAAGGACACGAACACTCTATTGTTGATGTTGCAAACATACAACATCAGTCCTCAAGTTAAAGGACCCACAAGAATAATATCATTAAGTGGAAAATGCATAGACAATATATTCAGTAACATCAAGGAAGGTGAAACATCTGTAATACAACCACACCTATCAGATCACCATGCACTACACTATGAATTCAAACTTCAAGGTAATCCGGCTCCAACGAAGAAAGTGATGAAAATACAGAAACTCAAAGAAGATAACATAACACGCTTTGTTGAAGATCTGAAAAACGTTGACTGGAATGTGATATATGAATTTGATGACACGCATATTAATGGTATGTGGAACTTCATTGAAAAATATAATAAACTATTTGATAAACACTTTCCGTATGTCGCAATAAAAATTCATAGATCAAAAATTTACAAATTAGATCCTAGTATTCAGAAGATTAAAAGAAAATTGGACAACCTCTTCACAGCCTCGGTATGAAGACCACAATTACTGGAAGACTACAAAAGAGTCAAAAAGGAATATGATAAGACAATTTCAAACACAGACATTATGCAGAAAGAATTAGGAAATCACAATCGAAGACAACATGGCAAATTATAAAGAAACTCACTAAAAACATAGAAGACATTAAAATAATCACCATCCCAACAAGAAACCCCGAACAGCTTGTAAATGTTTTCAATATTTCGTGAATGTAGCTCCGAGCATAAACAAAAAATTTAGATCTGGAACACTTTATTATTGATTTTGATAATTATAGGCAAATGACGACTAAAACCTGGATCAGAGTGAACTGACCAAGAGCATTTAAAGGCTATAACAGGGGTTGTTAAGAAAATGTCTGGCACTAAGATTTTGATCTGGTCCTGTGATTCTTGTAGGAACCAAAAATTCAAGATAACTGAATCATTATTTGCTATAAAATCACATAAATAGTCGTCTCTCAGATTTGAAACCCCAGAGCCCAATGATGGGTGTTGAGCATTAAAATCACCCAGCCATAGAGTTCGGCCATTAAGATATGGGCTAAAAACATCCTAAAGGGAGTTTTGGATCGCAATATCACGTGGTAAATGGCTCGAAATAATGGTCATCTAAGATGACCATTATCTAAGGTAAGATAACTCATCTTACCTTCAAAAGACAAGCCTATCGTTTGGCAGCGATCCGGAAGCAGAGATGTTTTAATGGACAAAGCTTCAGATGAATTGCATATATGTATTATCCCATTTGGTATAGCTGAAGGTGAATCTAACAGCTATTAATTTCAAACCCGGTATTAGTTGTTGAAATCATTTATTCAAAATCATACATTTAATTTTATGGAATTCATTTTGTAATTGCTGTTTCTCTTAGAGAACTGTTGTTATAATGTTGGTAGATAAAAAAGAAAGAGTGCAAATTGTCCCTAAGTGGAATACAATTCTATGACTGTGTCTGTAAAATTAGATTGACATTGGCACAAGAACAGAATATGGTTAAATAAATAAATGCAAGATTTAAGTATTGCTGAAAAATCATTAAAATTCCAATCTGTGCTTGGATTAAAATAAAGAAAACATTAAATACCAAGATGAATAAAGAAGATTTCGAACGTAATTCCACCACATTTCTATTGTGGGAATTTGAAATAAGAACTCTTACAGGCTAAAGACTTGGGAAATTGTCCATGGAACTATTACAAAGGCGAGTACTGAAATAAATCCAAAGAAATTGAAAGAATGGAAAACAAAGGATGCCCAAACCAGAAAGTATGTAGGCTACAGGTGACTTAAGTGTGAAAAACCCTCTTTTGAAGTTTGAATCAGCCAAAGAAATGTTTGATCAATTAAACTTAGTCTTTAATGAGGACTCATCTCAACAAAGAAACAGACTTTGGAATGAGTTGTACAATTTTAAGGTCGGTAAAATCAAGGCATTCTCTATCTAAACCTACAAAATGTAACTTTCCGACTAAATAGACTGGATGAAAAAATATCTGATGACATTATGATATAAAGAATTATATCAGATTCATCAGACGAATATCGATACTTAAGTAGTGCATGGGACTCCTCTGCAACTGATCAAAAAACTTTGGACAGAGGAAGAAAGAAAAAGAAGAGTACAGATAAAGATGAAGTTTTTTTGATACAATTTTTCAAGACCGTTATGGAGGTAAGGAGAAGGGATTATTTGTCATAACTGTAAAAAGGAAGGACATTATAAAAATCATTGTCCTAAACCAAGAAAATAACGTTAATATAATCAAGATTCCAAAAAAGAAGGAAGAGGCATTTTCTCCATGTCAATATTGTAAGAAGACGAATGATCCACCTGAAAAATGTTTCTGGAAAGATTAAAATGAGGCTAAGAAAAGACAAAATAATACCAACCTATTCTTCTGTTTCAGATGAAGATAAACATGCTTCAGATTACATTTTTGTTGCTGACACTGGAGCAGCTAAACATTTTGTGAAAGATGCAAGTCTTTCAAGCAATCCTAAAAGAATCGGAGGAATTGACTTTGGTGTTGCCAAGGAAGGTGAGAAACTTACTTCAAATCTTTGTGGAGAAATTGTGTCCAAAGATGTTATTCTCACTAACGTTTTGCATCTTCCTGGTGTAAGTAGGAATCTACTTTCAGTCAGTGCTGTGACTGAAAAAGGAGGAATTGCAATATTTTATAACAAGTGATAATATTGGAAAAATTTAAATTGTTCATGGTACTGTCGTACCAAAAGACACAAAGGACTTTGGGAAATCGATATGAAGAATAAAAATTTTGGACAAGCTTTGTTAACTCAACAAGAAGAACTCATTATTGGATGGAGTAGTCCGTTACTTTGTGATAGTTCATTTTAATGGAATGAAATAAGAAATTACTTTGTTTTCTATCACTTTTTATTATTACTGATATACAGTGACTCGAGTTTCGTAGTGTTTACTACATTTTCAAACTGAATGAACAAATTAGATCTCAACTATTATATATGCTGATTGTAGGCTTCGGCAGAGCTTTGAAGAGAGGGGTTTTCCAAAGTTCCGTCTGTTCGTTTAGTAGTTTTATTTGTGGTACGTGCCTCTTACATTTTTCAATTTCTATCGATTCTAGGAGGTGTCATAAAAAAACGAAATTTTAACCCTTTTCGAACTTTGCGTGGAAGAAAATTACTTTCAATACAATAGTAAATTTTACAAACAGAAAAATGGACTTACCATGGGTTCACCTCTCAGCCCATTACTCGCTGAAATTTTTATGTCCTGTTTTGAAAGAAAAATTCTAAAATCCACACACGCAAAGCATATCACTTTTTGGTACAGGTATGTAGACGATATATTGGCTTGCTTCTGCGGAACACATTCAGAATTAAATGAAACATTAGAATATCTTAATAGTTTGCACAATAAGGTCAAATTCACCATGGAAACACAATTTGATAACAAAATAAATTTTCTGGACATAACTTTAATTAACAGTAATAATGAAATTTCCTTTGATATACATTCTGTCAAGAAAGTACCGGGAATTATCGATTTAAATCTGGCGGGGCAATGAGGCAGGTAAAATTTTTTTTTTCCTAGGTTGGTACCACTGTCCTTAATTACTATGCCAAGCTTGAAAGGGATCTGTCAACTAGTGTGTTTGCAACAGCTGATTAAGTCAGTCGATGTCAGAGTGCGTGCCAATTTTTACTATGGGTGATTACGTTGAGCAAAGAATTTGTTTAAAGTTTTATGTTGCAAATGAATTTTCGTGTGCCGATGCATTGAAAATGTTGCAAAAGGCCCTTGGTGATAATGCTCTATCGAAAACTCGTGCATATCAGTGGTACAGAGCCTTCAAGGACGGTCGTGAAGTGGTCGCCCATCGACGGCTTCGATCGAAGATAACGTCGATAAAATTAAGGAAAGGGTGCTGGAAAACCGTCGTACTAGCTTGAGAGAGATAGCACATGATCTTAAGATATCCCACGAGTCCGCACGTACGATTTTGATTGATATTTTGGGCATGAGAAAGGTGTCCGCACGACTCGTACCGAAAGACCTGAATTTTCTTCAAAAACGTCATCGCGAACAGGTTGCTTCAGACATGCTGGATCGCTGTAATTCCGATTCTACATTCATGGAACGCATTATAACTGGTGATGAGACCTGGGTCTAGGAGTACGATATGCAAACAAGCCAGCAATCATCGGAATGGGTGGCAAAAAATGAGCCGAAACCGAAAAAACCACGCCAAAGCCGTTAGAAAATGAAGGTGATGCTCATTGTTTTCTTCGATATCCGTGGCGTGGTGCACTACGAATTCGTTCCAGAGGGTCAGACGGTAAACAAGGAGTATTACCTAGGCGTTATGAAACGTTTGCGTGAGCGTATCCGTAAGAAGCGGCCAAATTTGTGGGCGAACAACTCATGGATTTTGCATGATGATAACGCGCCTTCTCACCGAGCTACGATTGTGACTGACTTTCTCGCCAAAAACTCAACAAACGTGCTTCAGCAACCACCTTATTCGCCGGATTTGGCTCCCTGCGACTTTTTCCTCTTCCCAAAACTAAAATTGCCCCTTCGTGGCACCCGTTTTGAGTCGATTGAAGCCATAAAACAAAATTCGGCGCGAGAGCTAAAGTCCATCCCGGAGAGCGCCTATAAAAAATGTTTCGGTAATTGGAAGTGCCGTTGGCATAGATGTATTGGAGCAAATGGAGCCTATTTTGAAGGCGACCCAATAAATTTTAACGATTAAATGTAAAAGTGTTGTTTTAATTGAAAATTCCCGGTACTTTCTTGACAGAGTAGTATATAGAAAACCCACATCAACTGATACAACAATACCAAATTTTTCAAACCATCCGATCAATAATAAACTAGCTGCTTATAGATCAATGGTACATAGAGCATTTTCAATTCCTTTGATAATATTACGTCAAAGAGGGAATTGAATACAATCAGACAAAAGCCACAAAAAATCAGTTTGAAACAAAAACTATAAATTCCATCATAAACAAAAAACAAAAGCAACTAATTCGTAAACAAATTTACTCCAATTCCAAATCAGATCATAATAACAATAAATTCATAAAACTAACATATTTTGGACCAATTTCACAAAAAATAGCTCAAATTTTGTCAAAAATTAACATAGTAACAGCTTTCACACCCTCTCATAAAATTTCTGATCTCTTTTTTAATCCGAAAGACAAAGAGAACCGACTGAATAATTCTGAAGTCTATAAATTAAGTTGTCAACGGTGTAATGGTGTATATATGAGAAACAGGCCGACCTTTCCATAAAAGGTACAGAGAGCATCAATCTACTTTTAGGAACCGGAAGAATAATTCCAATTTTGCGAACCATTTCTTCAATACAGATCACACGTTCGCAGAATTGAACAACCTTGTTATCTTGCACGTGGAAGCGAAAGGAAAAAACTTGACATCCTGGAATCCATAAAAATTGAAAAATATAAGAGGCACGTACCACTAATAAAACTACTAAACAAACAGACGGAAATTTGGAAAACCCCTCTCTTCGAAACTCTGCCGAAGCCTTCAATCAGCATATATAATAGTTGAGATCTAATTTGTTCATTCAGTTTGAAAATGTAGTAAACACTACGAAACTTGAGTCACTGTATATCAGTAATAATAAAAAGTGATAGAAAACAATGTAATTTCTTATTTCATTCCATTAAAAACTCATTAGATGGCATAATAAGCTAGGTCATATAAATTTCTATGATCTTAAAAAAATTCCTGACCTGTGTGATGGTCCAGAAAGAACCAGAGCGACACGACCATTAGAGATAATTAATCCAGACATATATGGAAAAATTTCACCGTTTGACAATGAAGAATATATCTTGATGATTATGGATGACTACACACATTTCTTGAAGGTATATCTACTTCATACTAAAAATCAAGCTGAATATTATAGTAAGGAATATGTGCTAGAAGCTGAGGCACATATCCATTTAAAAACTGAAATTCTTCGTTGTGATATAAGAGGCAAATTAATGGGTAATGAATTCAAACAATGGTGCAAGAATAGAGGACTTGTGATTGAATACACAATTAATGATACCCCACAACAAAACTGGAAAGCTGACAGAGTTAATAGGACTTTAATGAATAAGGTACGTGCAATGCTGTATTAATCTAAACTTTATAATAAATTTTGGGGTTTTGCTGTACTAACTGCTGTTTATCTTTTGAATAGAAGTGCAACAAGGACTGTCCAAATTACTCCCTATGAGATGTGGAACAAAAGACCAGATCTTTTAGTAACTGAAGAATTTGGTCAGACTGTCTATATAAAAAATCTAAGTTATCTAAAAAAAACTTGATCCTAGGAGTGAAAAGGTATTTTTATAAGTTCATACTAATCGTAGAGTCTATATATCAAGAGATGTTGAATTCACAAATAAATTTGAACTCAAGAATCCGATACCATTGTACTGCAAGATTTACATATAAAAGACGAAGAATATGATACAAATTTTGTCCATCAAAAACATAATCAGAAGATTTACAATGTGAGCCAGTTTAAGACACATATAAAGGGAGAACTCTATAGAAAAATGTGTGTAGATATTGGTTAATGCAGAAAAGGCTGACAACAAGAGGATAATAACAAGCAGTGGGTACTTAAAAAGAAAGTTAATGGTATACACAAGGCACGTCTAGTTACTTGAGGATGTCAGCAAGAGAAAAATTCATCCAATTTTGTAGAAATTTATAGCTCGGTGGTACTACTTTAAGAATATTCCTAACTATAGCGGCTCTAGAAAATTTCAAAGTTATAAAATTTGGTGTCAAGACGGTATGTCTCAATGGTGAATTAGGTGTGTAGAAATATTCATTGAATTACCTGAAGGATATAATGAACCTGGAAACATATATTTACTCAAGAAAGCCCTTCATGGTCTCTGACAAGCTCCTCAAAAATGGAATCAAAGATTGATAGATTTTCTGGTTCTTCAAGGATTCATTAACAGAAAATTGTTGCCCTATCGATGACAGAAGCAGAATACATTGCAGCTGCTTAGTGTGTGAAAGAAATTAGGTATTTAAAGACTTATAGAAGAATTGAAAAATCTGAGATTGAAATATACCTGAATATTGATAATCAGCCTCCAATTAAGATGATCAAATCGGATCAATTATCAAGAAACAGCAGATATTGAAGTGAGATATCATTTCATCGCTGATGAAATGAAACAGGGTTGGTTTGACTTGAAATACTGCCAAACAATTGCCCGATATCTTCATGAAGCCCTTGCCTGATGTGAAGTTTACAAATTTGAAGAAGATGCTCAAGAAGAAACCAAACGAAGGCTGTTTTAGTGATTCATTTTAACATTAAAGATTTCATATAAAATTTTTGTTTCAGGTTAAAATTTATTCCTATAATACAATAATTGTTTATTTCATAAGTAATGTTAAGATTTGGAAAACTTTCTAGATCTTGTGTTTTGAGATATTTATTATGACATGTTAACATTGATATTTTAACTATTTTGTACAATTTACCCTCTTTAGGGAGTGTGTTGTTATAATGTTGATAGATAGAAAAGAAAGAGTGCAAATTGCCCTTAAGTTGTATATAATTTTATGTCTGCATCAGATGTATGTTTTGCTAAATAAATGCAAGATTTAAGTAATGCTGAATAATCATTGAAAACCCCTAAAAAATAAATATATTTATTCTTAGCTCACTTCCATAGAATTTATGGCCACACTAAAAAAAATTAATAATATAGGGGTTATCGATAATTTCTCTTTTGAACTAAGACTTATCTGTCAAAATCAGATAGCTGTATGTTTTTCAAATTCACTACTGGACATTTTAAGAATTCGTTTTCTTGCAACATCTGACAAAGTATTAGGAGTATAAATAAGTTTGTGGGTTTTTTTTGGAAATTGAAGCTTTATTGTTTATACATTCAAAGTTCAAAGTATTGTATGTCGCTAGCCACTACTTTCTTCCATCTTTCTGGCAATTTATGGATCCCATCACAAAAAATGGCCGGTTCTTTGCCCGCTACCCAAGCATCGATCCATTTTTTAACTTCGTCATAATTGCAAAAGTGCTAGTCAGCTGGGCCATGTTGCTTCGATCGGAAGGAGCTGTACTGCTGTACGTTTTAACGCAAAATGTGGCTGTGCATTTTCAATTACGTTGTCGCATCAATTGTCGTCAATAGACCTCCCTTGTATTCCTTTAGTTCGATTGTAGCATATCATAATTCACCACATTCAGCTAGCTGGTCCCACCAAATACACAGCATGATCTTCCCACCATGAATATACCTGAATTAAGAGTTGGTGATACATTGCCCGATGTTTTGGATTATCGTAATGGACCCACTTTTTATCGCCAGTCACAATTCGATGCAAAAATCCCTTTTTTTTGCTGTTGGCGCAGTAATTCACACGTGAAACAAGGGCGTTGGACGTCTATTGGCTTCAGTCATACGGCATCTAATTTCCTACCTTTCGGATCATTCCTATTGCTTTTAAACGATGAAAATGGCTGGTTGAGTAACTCCAAGTGTTTCTCTTGCGTTTTTCGTGGATTTTGATTGAGCCTTGCCTCTAATTCTTCATCTTCAAACTTTGGTGGCGCTTCGGGCCGTTCTTCGTCGTCCAAATCAAAATTGCCACTTTTAAATCAGACAAAAACACTTCTGACACGTTAGTTCAGCTTGAGCATGGTCATCCTAAACATCCACTAAAATACGATGACTTTCGGCAGCCTTTCTCTTCATATTGAAGTAATGAAACAAAACTCCGCAAAAACTCATTATTTGGTGCAAAATTTGATATTTTCAGAGCACACACAAACTGTTAATTACACTTTAGCGAAATGACAGATACTGAAAATAAGGCAATGAATACACTTCAAAATGAAGGTGTGCCAGATGAAACAATGGAATAATAAGCTAGTAGCAACATTTGTTATCAAAACAGCACAAACGTTTTTACTCCTAATATTGAAAGTGAAAACCATTTTCAATTCGATATTCTCAAAATAATTGCTGGAAAAAAACTAAATCTCATTAAGATTCCTACTTCATTTTTGGGGATTTTTGGACACTCTGGGGAAAATTTCGGGGACAACATTCCATGAAATATTTTTTGGGGATTTCAGCTTTCCACTGAGGTTTTTGTGGGGTAAAATATTCAAATTTAATATCTTATATATTTTCCTAAGGCAGCTCACATTTTGAATTTAGTTGGACTGAAATAAGAAAATACTTTTGTTTTCTATCACTTTTCATTAACTGAATATACAGTGACTAGAATTTCGTAGTGTTTACTACTAAACTGACTAAAACAAATTGTATCTCAACTATTATACATTCGTTAAAGGCTTCGGTAAAACTTCGAAAAGTGGAGTGTGCCACAGGTCCGTCTGCTCATTTAATAGTTTTATTGTTGGAACGTGCTTTCTGTGTTTAAATATTCTGATGGATTCCAGGATGCCTTGTTATTTTCTTTTCGCTTCCAGGTGCAATATTTCAAGACTGTCCAATTCTGGAAAGATATAGTTGGTTTCGAAAAAATGTTTCGCAAAATTAGAGTAATCTTTCCGGTTCCTAAATGAAGATCGATGTTCTTTGTACCTTTGGCAAGATGGCAAGATCTCGTTGGGAGCTGCACTGTTGACAACTTAATTTATAGACTCCAGACAAAACAACCGGATGAATAATTCTGCAGTCTGTAAATTAAATTAAGAAATCGATTGTCAATTTTAAGCCCAGAAGCAATTTTGATAGTTCGATTTCATTTAATGAAAATCATTATATTATATTCTGTGTATTCATTTATAAAGACAAAGAAAAATTTGAAGATTTTCTTTTAGATTAACTTAATATAATAATGGTTTTCACGAAATGAAAAAATTTTCTCTTATAATCATCTACAATTAATTATTCTTATAATTATTGGAGTTCAGTTATACTAAAATATAAGTCTGGGGGATTGTTCGAAAAATATCCTGATTTTGGGGTATTCTCAATGAAGTAACATGGCAACCCTGGATCATAGTGAGGACATTTTAGTCCTAGGTACATAAATCACCAAAGCTGTATTATTCAGTAATCTGCGTATTCAGTTTAAGTTTGCTGTTGCGATAAAAGTGAATATTGGTTTAGCAATAGTGTTAATGTTTGAATATTTGTAAGTAAATTAAAAGGTTTCTGCTTTCATAGTGTAATTATAATGATTCTTTATATCTTCACCGAATTGAATTATAGTCGACTGTTATATACCTCCTAAAATGCAAACCCATCCCGACCTTCTGGAGCCTCTATTTTTGCGGTTATTTTGTCACTTTGGCAGATACAAATGAAATTCAGTATACAGGGGTTTTTGGCTAAGCCAAATTGTTTTGTGATAACAAAAAAACGTAATTTCAACCAGTGGCGGAAATAGTCGGACTTCCATAAAATTACTCCTAATAAATCAGTTGGTGGTTTGCAAGAATTTTCAGTGGGAAAATAAGATTCTTTAAAGGTTTTTAAGGAAAAGAGGTGCAGTAATTTGATTAAATCGGTCCTTATTTGATGGAAATCTATTTTGATTAAATAAAATAATATAGATTATTTCCCCAATGTATTAATTTAACGGCAATTGGTTCACCAACACTGGCTTCGTCAAGTTTACATTTTGAATATTTGATTGAAAACGTTCTTAAGCACCATTCTCGAGAATAGAAGTTTTTATAACGTGGGGCGTTTAACATACACTAACTTTTGATCTCAAATAATTCAGTAGATGCCTGTCACTTCGGTCAGGTGCTTTGTTGGAATATATGTACAATTAAACCTTTTTTCTCGAGAATGGTTTCAAATAAGTGTACTATTTTTCTTTAAAAATGTTTAGAGAATCTTATTTTCTGCTCAAGAATTTAACAAGATCAGTAGCTTTTTAGGACATAAGTTGACAGGAATTTGTCTCATATTTTACCTCTAGAATTATGTCTTTAAATATATTAATCTGGGAAGCTTTGTCAGTCACCTAGTACTGACTATCGAACACAAGTTTTAAGCAATGGTAGTTTTATGAGCTGTTGTGAATCACTAGGGGGTGGTACGAAATTGATAGTTGTCTCTATTCACAAACCATGTGGAGGAGAGAGAAGTGTATTTTTTGAAGCCTTTGAAACTATTATTTCCTATTTCGTTTCTGAGGATTGCTCTTTGAGTGTGGCTGGAAATTTTAATATTGACATGAACTCTTAGTGCAGTGGAAGAAAAGAATTTTCGTCAACTCTTGAATCCTTAGCTCTAATTTTAACTATTAACAGCTTCAATCACATTTTACCTGCATGTGAGAGTTGCATAGAAATTATCCTAATATATCATAATATTACACTGTGCAATTCTGAAGTCATTCACTCTTTAGTGTCCGACTACAAAAATAATTTTTCCAAAGCCATCATGTCTCTTCTGAAAACTTAACTGAAAAAAGATGTTTTGTCCCTCATGTAAATGAATGTAAACTGTATGTATACTGGACATCTTTCTTGGTATCAGTACGGTGGATTCAGGATATTCTAATAAATACAAACATGTTCAAAAATAGTACAATCAGGACCGGTATCTGAAACACTGTTGATTAATGTTGCCAGGGAACTAAGAATTAAGACATCTACTCGTTTTGATGAAACTTCAATTAAGATAATAAAGTCAAACTTCAATCACATTTTCAGGCTCTTATCGTCATTAACTCTTTGAGCAGTGGGGTGTTTGCAGAATGACCGAAGTACACAACTGTGAAGCCTGTATTCAAGAGAGGGAGACAATATATCGCTTTCGTAACGTGGTTCTAGATCCCCAGTGGCGCCGGGGAATATAATATTTAAATTCCTATAAACACTTTTCTACAGAATTAAATTCAGAATTATTTCTGGAAACTTTGACCACATATATTAAATATCATATATTAAAATAGTATCACAATATATATAATTGAATAATTTAAAATTTTTTTTTGCAGGAAACATGCCTAAAGTAAAAAATAAATAAAAAAGATTGGGACACAAGGTAAGAAATTATCAATTATTTTGTAATAACCAACTTTATTGTTTTATAAACTTCTGCCTAAATCTCTGCTGTTACCAATTTTATAGTAACAAACTACCCTATTGGTTTTTTCCTTTTTATTTAAATTTTATCATTTTATCCAAAAGTAACCTTCGTTTGGCCTACACACAAAGGTAGGTCTTAAATTGTTCATAGATTATTCTGAGGTGATAGGGGGAAAAGAAAACAGATATCATAATTTTACTCATTTATGTTTAAAAATGAAAGTATCAACTGTCCAAACTGTTGTTAATAAATACTATTGACAATAAATTCATCAAATATACTAAAATTAATTTAAACAAAATTTCAGTAGAATGAACTATCAAGTAAAATTGAAAGAAAACAAAATAATAAGAAAAATTCCACAAATTATCGATTCACAGAAGTTAAAATAAAATTAGAGGAATTCTTCAAATCAATGTTTCCGAGTTTTCAGTAACCTTGGATATACGTAATTATGCTATAAACTTAAATTCGTATAAAAAAACTAAATATCCAAGATAAGTATATTGTAAGACTCACGTCAAATGTAGCTATTCTAAGGTTTTGTCAATTTACAAAGAAAAACGACGAAAAAATCTTTCTTTCCGCGCTTCTAACGGGTTTTTAAACTTCAACAATTTTGTAGGCCCAGGAATCACTAACCATAGATTACATATTACACAATAATTCATTTGATCTATGGCCAAAACGTAAATAAAGTTGAAATTTTAGAAATTCATTTTCAATGGCAGTTTTGATTAAATCCTCAGTAACAAGAATATATCTAACAAAACTTCAAATTATACCTTTCATACTTTTTACCGAAATCATTAGAGTTGTATGATTAGAAGATTCAAAACAAAATTTTCAAAAACAAATAACTAAAATGTTAATTCTAATATTATTTGAAAAATTTGACTCAAAATTATTATTTTTCGGAAACTTATTGGTTTTTCCTCGTAAAAAAATTAACCTGGTAGCCTAATTAGCCTAATATTCGAGTGTTGGTAGCCAGGGTAGAAGAGAAATTTTCTAGTCAGACAAGTTATACAAATCTTACGAGGAATCTTCACAGAAGGTCTAAGAGTATCAGGATAACATAAATATCATCTGAATATTGTTACTTTCAGGTCTACGAAGGTCTACAAGAATCAGGAGAAAGCCTGACTATTTTGCAGACGTCGTAGACTGGACTACTCTTAAACGTAAGTTATTTTTTCTTTACCTTAAATTTGATGTGCTCCTGAAAAAACCAGAACAGCAAATTCCAAATATCATAAGTATTTATATTATATATTTTTGTTGCTGCTGGATTTGAATTTATTACGTTCTAGAGCCTCCAATCTATGGGGCTTGCAAGAATATGGCAACGATGCTATGACGCAAGTATCGTTTTAATAATGCAATGTAATTTTGCCGCCGCTACATCTAATGAAATGTTTTCAAGATTCATAACAAATTGAAAATATTTAGAGTAGACCATAATAGTCCTTTTCCCTTCAATAGGTTTCACTCACTACTCACTTTCACAGTTTATTCCTGTATTTCCCTCTCATTGATTCAGATGTTTGAAATGAAATAAAATTTCCCAAGAACAATAACTCAATGATTCTGACAAAGTCCTCAACATTTCATTTTTTCTTTCTCCGTGATATATGCACCAGCTGCTTTTGTTTATATGTTCTTCAAAAGTGTTAAAAAAAATAATGAAAGTATCATTGAAGTCCTTCAGTTTAATCTGACCCAATTTATTATAAATAACTATTGGCAGAACTGTCCTCTTTCATGTGAATAAATCGTATTTTTAAATCTTTTCAGCAGTTATTTCATTACGAATTCTAGTTTGTTCGAAATTGCTCGAATTCGCTCTTTTCCTGATTTTTTGACGTTTTCCCTGCTTAGGGAGGAATTGCAGCACGATGCTCAATTTCTTCATCATTATGACGTCAGTCATTCTGGTCATCTTTCACTGAGGATATCTAGAAAACTAATGATCGTAAATTAGTAAAATTTAATATTTATACCCTCACCACTTTTCTTCTAAAAGTTTTCTTATAAATTTCTTAACATGATAGATAGATAGATAGATAGATATTTATTTAGTGATCTTTACAACTTAATATATTGTATTGCACACGTCAATGGTCAATATACATGAGGTATATTAAAAAAAATTAAAGCTATATTACAAATACAATTACTATACAATTAAAAAATCACTGTCATATCACAGAATAAAAAATGGCAGGATCAGCAGACAGGAACCCGTGCACGCTTCCAAATGCCATTCGCTTCAACAAACTGTCCACCACAGTTTTAAACTTTTTGAGAGGCAGACATCTAATATCATGAGGTATTTTGTTGAAGAGTTTGTGTGAAATAAAGTTTGGACCATTTTTAGATTTTTCCAAGCGATAAAAATCTGATTTAATATTATTCTTAAACCTGGTGTTATATTTATGGTCATCACCACACTTATTTAAATTATCATAGTTGGTGAACGCATAGACCAGACATTCAAAAATAAAAATGGATGGAAAAGTTAGAATCTTAAACGATTTATAAGCGTTAATGCAATCGTCACGGTAGCCTAGACCTGCAACAACTCTGATCGCTCTTCTTTGCAACCTGAAAATTCTATCACGACCAGAGCTATTACCCCATAGAATGACGCAATATCTAAGGTGCGATTCAACCAAACTATGATAAGCTGTTTTTAGTACGGATCTTGACACAGTGCCAGACAAATTTCTCAAAAGATAGATGTTTTTAGTGATCTTAGAAGCCACCTGTTCTATGTGAAAACTCCAAGTAAGGCTCGGATCAAAATGTATTCCCAAGAATCTAACCGATTGTTTATCCCCCGTATAGACTTGCCTTTTCAAGTTGAAAAGCATACGTTCCGTTTTAGATGAGTTGCAACATAGATTATTGGATTCAAACCACCTTTTGGCCCTCGATTCTGCATCGCACCTGAACCCCTCCACAGAGTCCAGATCAGACCCGGAGAGCGAGATGCTGGAGTCATCTGCCCACAAAATATGCTCAAACTCGCTCATGAAATACGAGAAGTCATTAATAAAAATTATAAAAAGGAGAGGTCCAAGGATCGAGCCCTGTGGTACACCAGTGCCCACTTCCTTTATTCCTGACCATTTACCATTCAAGTAAACCCTCTGTCTCCTGTTATTTAGATATGATCCTAAAAATTTGATACAGTCATCATCACACCCATATCTGGACAATTTCTGTAGAAGAATCCGATGCGACACACAATCGAAGGCCTTGCTAAGGTCTAAAAAAACTGAAAGTGAAAATTGCCCTTCCTCAAAACATTTGGTCGTAAAGTTAACAAAACGCAAAAGTGCATCAACCGTTCTAATTTTTTTTCTGAAACCAAACTGATTTCCACAAAGTAAGTTGTTGTTATCAAAATACTGAACCAGTTGATTGTAAATCAATTTTTCAAAGACCTTCGAAATAATGGGTAAGAGTGAAATAGGTCTGTAATTAGAGATATCGGTTTTATCTCCTTTTTTAAATAGGGGAATTACCTTGGCCAATTTCAAACAGCTAGGGAATGTTCCGGTAGCGAAACACTTATTAATTAATTTAGTTAATGGATAAATAATATTGTTAATATTCTTTTTAATTAAAATTGCTGACAAACCATATACATCCTTGGTACTATTATTCCTCATTGAGTTTAAAACGTCTCGAACCTCATTAAACGATACCTCTCCAAAACCGAACGTACTAGTCACAATCGAATTTGTGGACATCAGAGAAATAGGGTCCTCTTTTATACCACTAGATTTTGAAATATCGTGAATTTGAAAGGGTATAGATACAAAATAGTTGTTAAAAGTATCAGCACTCAAACTAGGTAGCACCTCGACAGATGGTAATCTCTTTGAGTTTATGATTTTCCACATGCTTTTATTACAATTTTTAGACCGTAAGATGAATTTGTTATTGGCTTCAACTCGTGCTCTTTTAAGAGCTGCCCTATATTTATTGCGTATCGAATTGCGAATAGATCTATAGTAATCACATTTATAAAAACTATAAAGGTCACTAACAAGCCTCAGTCGATCCCTCAGATCTCCCAACTCACTATTAAACCATTTAACACCTGAATCTGACACTCTAGCTTTTATTGTAACTTCAGGAAAGCAGTCCTCAAAAATAGAAACAAACAAGTCATGAAACATCTGAAAGCCCTCCTCGGCTGTCAAATGACCCTCCTCAGTAAAATCGTCTTTTATTTCTGATAGCATAAGGTGAAATTTGTTAAAACCTAGCTGAGTAAGAGGTCTACATTTATTAAGTGTTACCCTGTTCTTCTCCATACAAGGGAAGTTGAATTCTGCATATTGCACTCTGTGGTCTGAAAAACCTACACTAATAATTTTCGATCTGATAAACTCACCATTCGAAGCTCTCATAAAAATGTTATCTATGCAATTGTCATTTCTCGTTGGTGCAACTATATATTGCGTAAAACCAAAAGAATGAAGCAACTCAAGAAACATGCACGACCTCCTGTCACCATCAATATTTTCCGCCATCTGAAATTTAACGTTAAAATCACCTGCAATTACAGATTTTTTTGTGACATTTATAGATTCTAAAAGACTACTCATCACATCCATAAATACACCAAAATTGCCCAGTGGTGAACGATATACAGAAATTAAAATAGTATCATCAATTTCAACAGCTGCTACTTCACAATCAATCTCAGTTGAGAGATTACACAAATGAACAAGGGTCTTATAATTATGGTGTTTGCTTAAAATCATAGTACCTCCCCTCTTGTGAATTGTTCTTGCAAAAACAGAAGCAACATGCCAGCCCTCAGAAACATAAGATTCTGAGACCTCCGGACACAGCCAGTGTTCAGATATACAAATTGCATTGCACTCATTGAAATCACGGAAGAAATTGTCCAGTTCGTTAGTTTTAGCATGGCTAAGACCTTGTACATTAAGGTGCATGACCTTAAAAGTGTCACTTATATTTAAGGAAGTCGCAGCTAGGAAATGGTCTTCATCTCCTGTCTCCTTTGAAAAAACATGGATATAAAGGCCCCTATGGGCCAAAGATCACAATTTTTCGCTCTAGGAAGATTTTCTTTATGAATAGAGACCTTAAAGGATTGATAACATTCAGGATACCTGGAAGTAAGCTTTATACATTCTGCTTCCTCAAAATTGCACTTTACCATTTCAGCAAATTGTTCAGGAGTTGTCTGTACATCAATTCTTGAAACAAATAGTGCTGTAAACTTAGGAACTGTTTTTATCACAGTATTTTTAGCATTACCTGTAATCGACCATTTATTGGACTTTTTTCGATTTCTGGAAACAACCTTGTTCCATTTAGGTTCTTGAGATTTATTATCATTATTCACGTCAGTTTTGCTACTTGTCAAAACGTCAGAGTCATATAAATGACCTACCTCGGGAAGACGCACAGAATAGCTACCATGTGAATTAGAAGTCGTTGTAGCGCCATCAGGTGTTTCCAACGGGATGGTCGACTTATTAACCTCATCATCTTTATGACGTGCCAGGGCGATATGATCCATGTTTGAAACTGAAACATTCTGACCTCTTGAAAGTTGTTTACCTTTTTTTGATGCCTTATCAATGTTCACTGATTTTTTTGTATGAGTCCCTGATGTCTCCACTTTATTTGTTAAATTGGAATTCAGACGTTGATTGAGTAAATTAATTATTTCTTCCTTGTCCAAAATAGTTTTACTCTTAGCTAAGATGATAGTTTCCTTGTCTTCTATAATTTGCTTGAGATATTTAATTTCCATTTGGAGTTTAATAACATCGGCTGTCGAAAAATTTATCGAATCATGAAATTCAGCGGAATCCATTTCACCACAGCAGTCAAAGACGTCGCTATTTTCTTCAATTAAATAGTCCTTTTTTCCACAGCATGTCCTGTGATACACTTTTTTACAATTTATACACTTTATAGTATTTGTTATAGCATTTCTGTTGCAAATAGTACAAAACTGCTTCATTTCACTTATTTACCAAAATTATATATCTACATATATTTACATCTGTGAATGCAAGATCATTTTTCAAGTATTCAATGTGACTATTTGTCAAACTAGCTCCGCCTCTTCTCCAGAGTTCACTTCATCCTCACAATAGGTTTCATTCCTCGATTGCCTTTTGAATCCCATTTTGTGTTGTCCACGCCGAAAAATGGTACAATTGAGAATCTTTCTAGAAAAATTGCCATCCTGTATTTTAATAACCACGCTCTGCTACCTCTATTAATATTTATGGGATTGATTGATTTTATTTTTTCTATTAAATAATTTCAAGATACTTTTGTTCAACTTTGTTTCACTATTCAACTTAACCTTACAATTTTTCAAAACAACGCTACAATCTTAATTGATAATAATAATTAATAATTTATAATAATTTATTCACTGACTACATTACAACATATATACACAGTAAGAAAATACAAAACATGAGTGGAGAACATAAATGCTCACATAATAATAAAATCATGTATTATAACAAATAAAGGAGTGAATAAAGTGTTAATCACAGAAGCTTTAGCTACGAAAGCTATTGCTTGTACGTGATATAATCAACCTAGATTTAACTATCCTCCATTGACAAGTGAACGAACAAACTCAAAATACACAACAAAAGGAGAAATATTTCTGCTTCCTGTAGTTCCACCTAGAACAGCCTTTGGCTGATCAGAGCAATCAATCCTGATCTTCCGATAGATACTATCCACTTCCCTGACATCTTTCTGAACAAACTTAAACTGTTGAGTTTCTTTATGTACGAGGGTAGCTGATTGAAAATTTTCGGAGCAAGGTAGTTACAGCAGCGCTGTCCTATATTCTTTTCACAACGGGGTATGCTTAAGGAGCTTGATCTATTTCTGGTGTTATAACAGTGGTCAACTGGATCGGAAGTAATTTTCGACTTTTTCATATTTATTAGCATACTGAGACAGAAGAGTTGTCTTATATCAAGCATCCCGGACTCCCTGTACAAACTATCGTTGGAGAACATGAGTGGTTTACCGTAAATAATTCTAAGTATCCATCTTTGCATTACATTTAAGTTCTCCAAATGATTATCATTCACGCCGCCCCAACCAATAATTCCATACGACAACTGTGGCTGCACTAATGCAAAGTACAGCAATTTCAGGTGTTTCAAGTCGAGGTAGTCTTTTAAATATTTAATTTTATATAAAATGCCTCTTAGCTTGTTGACGATACTTTTGATATGCATGTCCCATTTAAGGTGTCTATCGATCGTTATACCCAAATATTTGATGGAGTCCGCTTCCGGGATATGTAAGTTCGGTGCGACCATCAGGGGTCCAATATGTGGTAATCCACTCGAGTACGATGCGAATGGTAAATATCTCGTTTTCTCCAAATTTATCGTCAATTTATTGTACCTGAACCACATATCCAGATTACTGAAGTCCTTCTCGGCCTCAGCTTTCAGGGTGTTCCAAGAATCCGACTCACAAAACAACGCCACGTCGTCTGCAAAACAGAGAACTCTGCCTCTTACTCTGACACTCAACAAACTGTTTATATACAGTGTGAATAAAAGGGGTCCAAGAACCGTGCCCTGAGGCACCCCGTAATTTACATACATTGCTTCACTTAACTCTCCATTTACACTTACTTTTTGTTCCCGATCCATCAAATAACTTCTCATCATGTTGTAAATTTTACCTCTGAAACCGTATTTTTCCAATTTATTGAGTAGTTTTTCATGGGAGACTGTATCAAAGGCCTTAGAGAGATCGATAAATACACATAAGGATTGTTTTTTCTTATCTAGTGAGTTGTAAATACAGGATGTCAGGTGTCTGACTGCATCTTCGGTTGATTTTTCTTCTACAAAGCCATATTGAAATTGTGAGATAATTTTATGTTTCGTGCAAAATTTTATAATCCTCTTTTTCAATATTTTTTCCATAACTTTTGCTATATTGCTGATCAACGATATTGGCCTGTAGTTCTTCATTTCCAATCTACTACCTTTTTTGAATAGAGGTTTTATAATACCTGTTTTTAAACTTTTCGGGAAATATCCTTCATCAAAGCAACAGTTTATTAGGTGAGTCAGAGGTGCCTTTATCTCGTCAGATATATTCTTTAGAGTTTCCGCTCTTATGCCATCATATCCCGGTGCTGTTCCCTGCCGCAGTTTCACAACCGTCCCGTGGACCTCCTCGATGTTCGCAGGGGTGAGAAACAAGGAGCTTCTTACTGTTTTTTCATGTTCTCTATAGTTTTCCGGAACACTTATTTTTTCTGCATACGTCTGACCTAAGTTAGAGTAGTATGCATTAAAACTGTCACAGATCCGTTTCCCAGACTCCACCATTGTTCCATCTGCCGATACAATCTTTTCAATCTTTGTCTCAGGCTTCGAACGATTGCATATGTTATTTACACTGTCCCAGAGTGCCTTGGACTGGTTAACATTGTCCTTTATTAGCTTTCGTGCATAATTCTTCTTCGCAACTTTGATTAACTTTGCCAACTTACCCTTATAAACGTGGTATTCTGTCTTCAGAAGTGAATTATTCGGATCCTTTTGTAAATTTTTATACAGGTGCTGTTTTCTATTTATCGATGTGAGGAGCGCGGAAGTAATCCACTTCTTTTTAATATTTTTTTGTTTTTTCAACCTTATATTTTTAGTTGTTTTTTCGATATATGCACTTATTCTGTCAACAAATTCATCAGCCATTTCATCTATATTATGGACAGAATAAAATTTTTCCCACCTCTCCTCTCTCAAGTTTGTCTTTAGTGCTGCGTAATCTATATATTTTTTATTTCTAGAATCGGAATTGGGCTGTCTCGTTGATGTTGCATCCAAGTCCACAGTTAATGCAATAGGATAGTGATCGGTAATAATATGTTGAAAGACGTACGATTGAATTGGAATAGAAACATTTTCTTTCACATAGAAATGATCTATGCAAGTTTTACTTTCTGGTCGAGTGTAGTCATTTATGTGCGATTCATATCCGTATGTGTTCAAGATATTCTTGTATTCCTCAGAAAAATCTGAATTCGACATAAGATCTATATTTATATCTCCTGTTATAACATGCATATCGCTCCTTTCAACCGTTTGAATATATTGCTGTAAATCAATGTTGAATTTTTTTGGACATGTACTTGGGGGTCTATAGACGGCTGTTAAAATAGCTTTCTTAGATCCAAACTGTGTTGAAACTTCCAGAATGTTTATATTTCCTAGTTTCTTTATTTCGTGTGAAAAACTGATTTCATTCCTAATATAAACCAACACTCCATCGTTCTTATTGAGTGAACCCTCATTGTATAAAATGGTATACCCTTCAATCTGCAGCAAATTCAGGTCATAGACGAAATACGTTTCGGTGAGTACAATAATTTGAATATCGAGCGCAAGTTTATTCAGAAACAAAACAAATTCGTCCATATTTTTCATCGCACTTCTAATATTAAGATGTAAGATATTAAGTGGTGTTTGTATAGGTGGCAAAAAATGATCTATGTCAGGTATAATCTTAGCAATGATTGGTTCGTTCTTATATTCTCTAATGAATGGATCCATTTTGTAGCAGAAAACCCACAGAAAAAGCCAAACAACTTAATAGCCCAACGCAACAAAAATAAACAACAGGACAAAATACAACAAAATCAACTATTTCAAATCCTTTCTTTGTACGTTCAAGCGCAATCTGGTTACTCTTTCTGGCTTTACAATTTTTCTAGCAGTGTTTTCAGCTACTGGTGTGCTTTGCAATCGGTCGAGAACCGAGATCTCCCCGATATTTTCAGGAGGTTGAGCCTGAGTTCGTACTTCTTCCGGGTTATGTATTAGGGACTGAGTCGGGGTCGCCGGGTTGCTGTTAGTCCGGCGGACAGTGGGATGTTTTCGAGCTTCTTCTAAATCGTGGAGTGTATACTCTTTATTGTTGACTACAAGTTTATTTCCTCTAATATGACAAGTTTCTCCTTTTTCTCTTTGCTCGATCAAATATCCCCTAAGCACTCGATACTCGTTCCGCTGCTGTTCCGTCAGATCGTCTCTGATGGCAATACCACTGCCTTTCAATTTTTTGCAATGTCTGATAACCTCAATTTTCTTGAGATAGGAAACAAACTCAATTTTTACTGGGCGATTCGACTTTTTTCCTAGGCAATAAAAATTATTTATATCGCTTCTACCAATTTCTACACCTAGCAGGTCATCTAGCTCATTGCAAATGAAATCCGAAGTAATATCATCATTGGGCTCTGTCCATCCAAAAACCACGATGCTATTTTCGTTAGATTTTCTTTCCAGTCGGTCTACTTTATCCCTCAGAGACACATTCTCCCGCTCAAGTGTACGAATCTTGAATTTCAAGTTTTCAAGTTCAAGTAATATATTAGATTCCGAAGCTTGTATGCTGCTCTTAATTTCAGTTTTACTGTTCTCAATTTTTTCTAAAATATTTTGTACGGTTTTATCATCCATTATGTTCAATTGATAGAAAAAATTTTATGTAATAGTTCTGTATTAGGCAACTACCATAGCAGGGACACAAACCGAAACAAAAAATGAGGACGTAAGGGGAGACTCACTTCACTTCCTTGGGCCTTTAAGGAAGACTTGTAGCACAGAAGGTAGGCCACGGAAAAGTTGGAATCGGGAAATTTGGTGCGATATGGAAGGTCAGATTATTCTGTTTTCTCGTCCCGATAACGATTCATGCAGCGAACATACTACACCTGCCGAACGTACGCTGGCCGTCTAGACTTAAGCAAAAAAGACTCGATATCGAGAATGTATAAACAATTATCCGTTTTATAAACTATTCAGTTAGCTTCTTTTCCAAAAATATTAGTGTCTATGATGACCAGTTTTATTCTGTTTTCAACAATATCAATCTTTATCGAAATTTATCAATAACTCACTGAATTATGATGTAAGGTCACATTAACACAAAATAATTTTAAATCACAGAATAACAATGACTAGAAATCATTGTGCTTTGTTCTTCAACAAGAAGAAAAATTATAATGAACAACACAAAAGAAAATCATTAGCCGAAATGTATTTACGTATGAAGTATGATTCATAATTAAGCAGAATTTTTTCTTCATTTAAATTTTTTTGTCATTATATTGAAGAAATATCTAGAGGATTATTGGAAAATTAATTTTCTTTGAATGAGTATGTTGAAACAGTATGTGCATTGTTAGGAGAACCGAATTTAACTTATGTTAATATATTTTAGGAATAAAGACATGAAAGCCTCAAAAAATTGACTAGTCCCTAGAAAGAGATAAGAAGTAAATTACACATATTTTTTATCTATCTCAAAGAATACACCACTACACTAAAACTTCAGAGGGATCTTCACAGAAGACGTGTCAGAATAGAATTAAAAATCAAAACAAAGGATAATGGAAAAACGTGTCGGCATTAGTTGAAGTATTCCATGATATACATATACGCTATTTATGTATATATTATTTTGTTAGGTATGCACTCCCTAATCCAAATCGACTATAACATATAATGATAAATTGCTTATTGCGATCCTTGAGCCAGTTCCTCGCTTGATGCTTATACTTGTCATGATTTCTTGTCGACTTGTTTATATATGTTTTATCTGAAACCGGAACACCCAAAGTATGCAGAAGCCACTGTTGTACGATCTGACAAGTACTGGATGGTTTCATATGGGTAGATAATATCAGAAATCGATCATGTGCACATGTGATACATCTTGGACGTCCATTTTCAGTCCTTTCGGTCATGTTTACCTTGTAACCAGAACACAATATCTCCTATCTCGCACAAACTATATAAAGCTTCTGAAAGATCTTAACAGGGTATCTAGGAGTATCAGTATCATTTATCAAAAATAGCTCTGTTTATGAAAATATATTTATTTTTTCATTAACTTATGATAATAACCTTGGTGCAAACTTATCACTTCTCTCACATAAAACAGATATAAACTATGTTGATGAACTTTTACTATACTTGGATAGTATCAGCATTGCTCCTGGATCTTTCTCTATCATGTTCAACACATCCTAAATTTGCGGTTTTACTATCATTTGCTCTCCTGATCCTAAAATTCGTTTTAATGTGCCTATTTGTTATATACCTTAATTACGTTTTATTAAAACACTTTTGCAGCTTTAAACTTCAATAAACTATACTTTTATTTTCTTCCAAATAGAAATATAATGTATCATGAAATTTTAGATAGGCAGAACTAATATCTACGATATCGCTTCATCTCCCTCATATTTTATGCTACTATTTGACAGATGTATAGGGAATGTGAAGTTATGTCTCTATGCCTATGAAACGTATCGATGTGATCATATTCACTAATACTGATTTAGAATAATACCAAATGAGGAGAGGGTATATGGTTGGAATTTTAAGCTGAATACGTTCTGGAATAATTACATTGGAGCTGTAGATAATTTATCCAATTTGGCTGCATGTTTTTTTGAATACAGTTACTGTGGTAATGATAGAACATTATTGATTGCCTCTTTTATAAATATA
Organism: Megalocaria dilatata; assembly: GCA_034642435.1. Lineage (NCBI taxonomy): Eukaryota > Metazoa > Arthropoda > Insecta > Coleoptera > Coccinellidae > Megalocaria > Megalocaria dilatata. The sequence continues at coordinate 3,705,679 of CM067862.1, read as the reverse complement.
ATTTAATTCAAATAGTTTCGACTTGTGCAAGCTTAGTAACCACTATTTAATCACCTGTGTTTAACTTTTTACTGCCGATACACCGATTTTTCAGTTCCACGATCACGATGTTTTTGTTTTTAATGGTTTGCATAATATTCAATTGTTTTTTTTGGCAGAAACTTTAGCTAATTGTTCACAGGCCTGGTCCCCCGTACAAGGGTAAGGAGGACTATTGAACTGGAAGGGACAGAAACCCCACCGCCAAGAGCAGTGAATAGAGCCTCCTTGACCAGAGCCCCTAAGAAAGTCCTTTTAAAACCGACGAAGGTAAATCTATTACTGAGTGTCCGATTTTTATCTGATATTTATGAAATTATCTAATAACCTTAAATGTTTTCTGGTTCGATATTGTTTGAATACTGCATAATCTACGATATTCAATGCAAGAAATATAACCATTTTTTTTTGTCTTATAGGGGTCCCCTGGCAGTACAATTAAGGATGGTAAAAAATTATTCTTGACTTAATTAACTTTATTCATTGGTTTTATTGAGACATATTCCAATTAGGACAAAATATAATACTCTTTAAAAAAAGACGTTTAATCTTTCAACATTGTAAATAGTGGTGTTTAAATTAAATATATTTCCAAGCGTCTTAAAGATACATTCATTGAAATATAAAAAGTAAAATCTATACATGTAAGGCAGTAGCACAATTGAAATGTCTGTACATATGTGAGTCAGTAGATAATAGGGGGACCGGAAAATAATGTCCTTTCTGTGCATGTTGATATTTGATTTGTCAGCTCATAATCGGGGAACTCTCAAACACCCTTAACCAACCTTGGTTGAACATCCAAGAACATTTGCAGCAGATTGGAAGAATGACCAGAGCAGGCATTTGGGTCCCCCATAATCTATCCGAAGAGAACAAAGCCAACCGATTCATCACATGCAACATATCGCTTCAACGGCACTATACAGAACTGTTCTTTGGTCCCTTGATCACTGGAGGCGAAAAATGGGCCCCATATGACAATACAAAACGCAAGAGGCTCTCCAAATGAATCACCACGAAGAACTACGATGCCGGGTTTACATCCCAAAAAGGCGCTTCTGTCTATTTGGTGGATATCGCCCGATATCGCACCCTCGGATTTACATTTATTTCGATCACTTTGAAAATTTCGATGATGTCCAAAACGCCATCTCGAGAAATTTTACTCAAAAACTAATTAATTTTTATCGGTCTGGCATTGAAAATTTGCACACTAAATGGCAAAAGATTTTTTATAATGAAGGTGATTACTTTTTTATGATAGATTGGGCCGTTGCTTGGTAGAAATCAGTTGCAATTCAAGAAAATCTTCTTGAAAATAACCATTCTTTCACAAAAGAAATAGAAATTCTACATGTTGAAAATAAAGGTCTAAAATTGAACTTATGGGAAATTTACGAAATAAATAGACATAAAAACAGCAATAACCTAGTAAATGAACAAATAGATTTTTATTACACCCCTCTATTCAATATTTACAAGGGATCGAGTGAACACGATTCTGAAGGGAATATTCTTTGAGAAAACCAACCCGACGAACAATTAAAAACACATGTACACCTTCTGTAAAAAATCTTATAAATTCATTGTACAACAACTGTTACTTCGTATTCTGATGAAGTCTTTCTAGCAAAGACGAAACGTACGTCAATACCAAAAATAAAGTAGAAAATGTAAACAAGTGTTTTATTTTATAATGACGAAGGTGATTACATTGTTGATTAAAAATAAAAACTTGTTGATAATTTATTTGTTCGAATTTAATTTAATTAATAATATTTATTTATTATATAATTTTAATAATTTTTTTGCCTTCCCATTATTGAACAATTATAATACAAGCATATATTATCCTAAGAAACAAAAATATACTTCGGTCACAGAAGTAGTGCTATACTACTTGTAAGTGACATAATAAATACAACTCAATGGTATCAGCTACATCACAAAAAAAAAATGAATAAAACTTCTCAAAATTCAAAACAAAATGAATAACAGTTCCAAAAACTACACAGAAACCGTTAGCAAAAAAGGATCACAGCATCCGATCAACATATTCATTCCCAATGTCATCGAATTAATTCCGACTGATCAAATCACGCACAATCCCTCTATCGATATTCCGCAACCAATTTTTATCTTCTTCTTGAACCCAATGCCACATACCGATGTCTTGAGCTCCTCCGGGAGGAAGTTGAAGAGCCTAGGAGCAATGTATGAGGCGCATCTTTGCCCAACGGTCTTGAATGCTCTAGGTACAACTGCACCGTCCTCTTTCAATCTCGTGTCGTGTTGGTGGCCAATTGGGGTAATCTTTATCTTCTGTCGATTTATGTCCATTAGAAGATTCAGGGCGAACAACTGTCTGATATCACTCTTTCCTGTCTCCATATATAGTCTATCGGAGGGAAGTCTAATCTTTTTTTTGTATATGATCTTTAATATCCACTTCTGTAGTACTTCGAGGCTTCGAAGATAGCAATCAGCCAAACCTTCCCAAGCCGATATTCCGTAAGTCAGTTGCGATTGTACCAATGCATAATACAGAATATTTAGATGTTTTTCTTCTAAAAATTCCCTCAGAACTCGAAATCTCTGGATCAGTCCCCTCAATTTTCCCTTTAGATTTTTTATATGCAGGTCCCATCTAAGATGCTCATCAATTGTTATTCCAAGATATCTGACATGTTTTGCGGTTGGAATTGAAGTATTTGGTCCTATCTCGAGCGGTGCATCATCAGGTAAGTTACTTAAATATGAAGTGAATTTCATATATTTAGTCTTTGCGCAATTTAGTGTCAGTTGGTTACTATCCAACCACATCTTAACATTAACCAAATCATTTTCTGCCTTCCACTTTAGGGTATCCCAACATTCAGACTTATATATGATGGCCATATCATCTGCGAAGACGACCATCTCACCAACCGTTTTTTGCCGAAGTAGATTATTCAAATAAATAATGAAAAAAATGGGACCGAGGACGGTGCCCTGTGGAACACCGGACTCTACAACAATCGGATTGCTTTTTGATCCATTTATGTCCACTACCTGTGTTCTATCAGATAGGTAACTCTTCATAAGTTGAAGTGAGACTCCTCTCATTCCATAGTCCTCCATTCTTTCCAACATTATCCTATGGTTCACTGTGTCGAATGCCTTTGTGAGGTCGATGAATAAACAAAGCGCCGTGATTTTCTTATCGATAGCTCCATACAGCTCCGCAGTTAACTTCAAAATTGCATCCTCTGTCGACTTCCCCTCTCTAAAACCAAATTGTTTTTCAGAGAGAATGTTATTTTCATTCAAAAATCCTAGCATTCGAATCTTGATAACCTTCTCTACAATTTTTGATAGGTTCGAAATCAATGTTATCGGTCTGTAATTATTCATATTACTTTTAGAGCCCCCTTTATGTAATGGTTTGATTATCCCCAACTTCCAGATGTCCGGAAACTCACCTGATTCAAAACATAAATTAATAATATAGGCCATTGGTGAACATATTTATTCAGCTGCCTCTTTCAGTGTTTCCGATCGTAAATCATCATATCCTGTACCTTTGCTCGATTTTAGTTGCCTTATGATGGACAACACTTCAAATTGATTCGTGGGCAGGAAGAACAATGTCTTTTCACACCTGTCCCTCCTTTCCTTGTATTCGCCCAGATCGTCCGGTGTATTCCTGCTGTTCTGACCAATTTTACCAAAGAACTCATTCATCTTAATAGCAATATCTCTCTCGTCATTGATTGTTATACCTTCCTCTGTCTCAATCTTACGAATTGTTGTTTTAGCTTCTTCCTTGCCATACATTTTATTAATACATTCCCATAGAGCTTTAGACTCATTCTTCCTCCCCTCAATGTTTTTTTGTATATACTCTCGCTTCGAGCGTTTTATGAGCTTTGACAGGGTTGACTTGTACCTTCTATACTTGTCCTGCAGCTCAAAGGATTTCCTGTTTTGCTGCACTTGTGCAAAAAGTTTATTTTTCTTATTAACGCATTTTAATATTGATGGTGTTATCCATTGCTTTACAGCGGTAGTTTTCCTGTTTATTCTGACCTTCCTGGAATTTTGCGCAATATGATGCTTCAGCGTGTCTAAAAAATTCGACGCAGCTGCATGGACATCCTGAGAATCAAAAACGCAACCCCAATTCTCCGATCTCAAATCATCTTTCAGTTTAGAGTGCTCTATTATTAGTCTAGTCGTCTCGAGTTTTTTCTTTGGACATGCTGTATCTCCTCCATATATCTTAAAAACTAGAGCTATCGGAAAATGGTCTGTTATGTCATATTCCAGGACAAATGATTGAACATCGCGAAAGATATCCCGCTGTGCGACCTTTAAATGAAAATGGTCCAAACATGTACCACTTCGAACTCGTGTGCATCTGTTAATATAAGATATAAAACCAAAGTAACCCAATATGTTCTTAAATTCTTCCACAGTGTCGTCCTCAGATAGAATATTAACGTTCATATCTCCCACAAGTATATGGTTTTTTATATTGGCACTATTCTCCAGGTAATAAAATATATCTCTGCTGAATGCTTCCGGATTAAGACATGGTGATCTGTACATACAAGAAATCAGAATTTTACTCGCACCTCGAATTACCTCCAACTCTATACATTTAATGGGTCCAATGTGTACTACATTGTGGGAATATGTCAGGATACTCTTTACGTAAACAACAACCCCATCACATTTGTTTACACATCCCTCATTATAAATGATCCGATAATTTTCCAAATTAAACAGACCTATATCATGTATTCGGTTAGTCTCGCTCAAGACAATGACATCCACCGATTCTGGCGGAAACTGCTGTAAGAAACATATTAACTCATCATAATTCTTATTCAAACTTCTTATATTCAGATGAACAACATTGAATTGACCAGCCTCCACAATATATTCACTGAATTCCGAAACATCCCCAACAAATGTGGCTCCAATGCTTGTTCCACTGTAATCCCTTATATAAGGATTCATGACCAAAATCCGCATAAGACAAAGGAAAAAAAGAAAAAGAAAAAACAACACCCCTGAAATACAATAAAAACAGAAAAACGCTCCGAATAAATTAGTGTAAAATATCTACTTTACCCCCTTTTTACTAGAAGCCCTCGACGTGGAAGACTTGTGTACGGGTGGTGTTGCCTCTCTACCCGCAGAATTGAATCTGTTCCTCAGTTTTCGATCAAAATCTGATGTATTCTTCAAAACTCTTTCTAAGTCTGTGACCTCCTTCTGAATTTTAGATTCTTCTTGGTATTGGATATGAGTATTGTCCTCCATTAGTTGTTTACCCCTTGCCACAGGAAATGGAGAACTTAGGGCACTCCTTCGTTCTACCTCTTCTAAACAAGCTGTTTGACGACGAGCCTCCTCAGAAACCTCAGCCAAATCACTTGGATTGTATTTTTCACCATTTACATACAAACTCCAACCCCTTCTATATGCTCGGTAATTCTTAGCTCTTGCTTCCCTTAAATTAGTGATCAGAATTCTTTCCCTTTGTTTATCTTCCTTGCATAAATCATCATTTATATAAATATCAGTACCACGGAGCTTAGCCTTATTAGCTTTCACCTTAGATTTGGCAATATAGGAAGTGAATTCCACCTTGATCGGGGCCGTATTAGATTTTCCCAACCTGTAGATGTTATTGATATTTTCCAAGCTCAAGTTCGTCTCAAGAACCTCATTCAGCTTGCTTATGGTCGCGTCGACAATCTCCGAACCTTCTAATTTCAAGCCACTAATGACAATGTTGTTCTTCCGTGAATGTCTTTTCAGTTCTATTACATCTGCCTCAATAGCAGTGACACGTTTTTCCACGTCAAAAATTTGTAGTCGTGTTTTTCTACTGATTTCTCTAATTTCGTTCCCCAGGGCATCCAGTTCTTGCTTCAAGAATTTTGTCTGATTCGCTATTTCTTCTCTTAAAATTGCGATCATATCTGGTTGTGACATACTTGATTCGCTCCGTCTATGGATTGCTTTAGCTTAAGGATTCCCGCTGCACGTGTTCGATGACAACAATATACGTGACGAATCTGAAGATAAGCCGATGACTCCCGACTTCAAAATTCCCTTTGAACTAATTGAATCGCCAAAATTAAACACGATGGACTCAAACAGTCAATGAACACACAAAAATGCACTCACTTTAATAATCATTCCTCCTTCAATACACTAATAACTCTCAACTTTTTGAAGACTATTTTGATAACGTCCGTTCGCATTGATACCACATTCACACATTAATTATATATATATATATATATAATTATATATTTATTAATATATTTATATAATTATTATTAAATTTATATATTTATTATTATATTTATATATTTATTATTATTTAACAATATTTAACCACAAGCAAAGACCTAGTTCACCCATGATCCAAGTGGACAATAGGAATATAACACCCTCTCCAGCAATAAAATACCTTGGCATACAAATTGATAGCAAAGCAAACATGAAACTTCAAGCAAACTTCGCAAAAAAACAATTGCAAGACCGAAACACTTCAAATTTCTCACCTACAAGATTGTTTTGAAAATGCCACAAAGATATTCAAAACAATCTGCAGATCGATTCTTGAGTATGGTCATCCACTGTATGCAACCTAGCAATAAGAGAGAGAACATCACTGAGAATAATAACACGGCTGTGACATCCTCAAAATGGATTGCACAATCCACCCAACGAACTGCTATATAGAAAGACCAAGATCAGCCAATAACAGAAAGGCTGAAAATTTTGAATGAAAGATTTTTAAAACGGCTGCAGGAACTGGACGACATATTTGGGATTGTCCCATAGGGATCCAGTGACCGAGCCACTCAGAAAGCTTCCAGTCCAGACTGTAATGGACAGTCAAATTAGAAGTGCTGTTTATTTGAGTTGAATTTTTACATGCAATAAGTTTGTTCTTCTTTGCCTCTAATACAATCAGATGTACAGGGCTGAAGGACTTTGGTCGATGGCCTTTGACTGTGGTCAAAAACGGTTATTATTATTATTAATTTAAGAAAGCGACCTTACTTTCCGGTCCCCCTAATAATAATTTCACACGAAGTTGTACTACTACCTGACAGTAATGACTCAGAAATCTTTATTCTAGGTATTATTTGAATATTTTCTATTTCAAAATGATTTTTCTAAATGACAAATATATTCATTTTCATAAGTAGAATAACTATTCGGAGGAAAAGTTATAATCAAAATTATAGAAGAAAATCATTAGCCAAAATTTTCAAATTTGTATCTCGGTGTTTTTGTGTTTGATGATTGTTTTTTGGTAGAAACTCTGTAGTTGATTCTCCACAGGCCTCGCTCTCCATAGGGAAATAAAAATGGAGCCAATGACCCCACCCTCCAGACCCATAAGGGGGGTTTCGTTGACAAGAGCCCCTAAAAAAGCACAACCTGTTTGGGAACAATTATAAAATGAGGTAAGTTATTACATTATGTCTCACTGTTTGACTAACATTCACTTCATCCTTGATTCAATTCTGGACGCTTTCAAAACTTTCTTAGTGTTAAGGTAATCAGTAAGTAGTAATAGTATTGTATGCAGTTAACCACCCAAATCACAGACATACCTTCAGTTTAACATTTAATTAAGATAAAAAATGCAATATTTTATAGAAAGTATTTGTGATGAAAATGTTAATGGTAATTGAATTTAATCAGTCTTTACTTGGTGGAAATCCATATTAAATACTGTTTAAATAAGGTTATTCCGATTTTTACAAATTTTTATTGTTATGTTTACAACAATCGTTTCGCTATCAGTGTAGCATCATCAGGCAGGTTTACATTTCAAAATGTAAACCTGCCTGATGATGATACTCTTAATTAATTAAAAATTTGTGGAAATCAGAATAACCTTATTTAAATATTATTTTATGTTATTGGTTATCAAAATATCATTTTAGCATGTTTTATTGCAGAAAATAACCATAATGAAATAAAGTTCACTATATAGTAAACAACATTCAATAACAATACTCTTCAATAATGTAATAAGCCACCTCTTTATTAGAGGTGGTTGGATGGAAAATATTACTAGATTGACTTAATTTACGAATGGGGTGCGAACCAATGCTAGTCGAGCGGTCCTAGGAAGGGTACGGCCTTCGCGAAAATGGAAGGTCTTTGATGTTAATAAATTTTCTCTGTGATAATGAAGATGGTAATGAAACTCAATTATGGATTTAAAGAAGTATAATGATAAAGTGTGCCAAAGTACAGTAGTTTTAACAATCCTAAACTCAATAAAATTTAAATAAAGATGACACACTGAATAATTAAGGAGAGGGCGATGCGGATCCCTCAAGCACTACAAATCATTTATATAATTCTTAATTCTGTTTAAACTCCTCTAACATAATAATTACGAAGGGATATGTCAACCTTCTTCTTAATTTCTGACTCTACTTTAATATAGACAATTTCAACTACGAAATTCTAATATGTTTTACATCCCTTTTAAAAGAATAAATATAACACAGAACCACTTTATTAGATCCTTACAAGTGTTAACAATTTCAACGACATTGATACATGCACCATTACCCCGTGTCAACTGAAGAAGTCTGAGGGAGGGATTGTCCTCTGCACATTAATTTAATTAATTAAATTGAAACCTTTTTTCTGAGAGTCTCTACTTCTAATATGATATTCGCCTCGACCGCTTGCATTCCACGCTTCAATTCATCTCTACTTTTTAATATTTCATCATGCAGACTCTTTAGAGTGATCTCAGACTCGGACATTGCTCAGTAATGAACGGAAAATATGAGGATAGGAAAGGGTTCTACGCTCTTCACTCCAATGGGCCAGTAATGAAGGCTTCTCGATGAATATGGAGGGCCACGGATTGATCGGAAAATTGATCGGGTCAAGAAGAATCAGGATGTGAACAATTCAACAAGCGATAGTTTTCACAATACGCATACAGGAAAACAACCGTGACCGCAACTCTCACACATGAACAAGCAGCCGATAATAAAATAATGATAATCAAAAGAAGAGATATTAATTTTCAGCCGACAATATGTTTACACGTGCAACTTTTATGGTTTAGAATTTATTTGTTTACGAACTACAAACAATTTCAGCTGCACTCAAGTCTATTTCAGTGAAATTCAACTTAAGAAAATTGGGCTCACGTGAATCCTGTAAGCAACGATATCTCGACTCACAAAATTTTCTGCAAATTTCTACCTTCTGAACATCCGATTTAACACAACAATAAGCAACGCGACCTGCACTCATGCACTCACAATCAATAATCAATATTAACCAATATCTTTCAAGAATATCCAACATAATCTTAAGAATTTCATCACAAAACTATCTTACTTAGACTATTCAATATTATTGGATATCTAACCAAGGTACTTTATATAAAAAACTCAAGATATGTAAAACATTACAGAAAAACAAGTTTTAAGATCAACTTTGCTTCTTCAGTATTCAAATATTCATATTCAAAAATTATAACATCAATTAACAAAATTTATTCACTTACCCTTTAGTCTTCTAGAAATGGTTCTACCGAAATGAATCTTTTAAATGTGGTGAGGAATGGTTCACTACACACAAAAATATATCTGTGGTACTTATACGACATTATTTTAATTTATTTTCAGAAGTTATAATCATTAAATATAATCTTTTGGAATTAAATATGTAGAAGGCTAATTTTAAATTTTTTTTTTTTAAATTTTTAAAATATTTAAATAACTAAATGAACTGAATTCATATGATATTTAAGTTGCTCTTTCCAATTTGAAGAATATTTGCACAAATGACATTTATATCGCCTTGAGTTTAAATGAACTGTATCTATATGTCGGTTGAGATGACCTGTCTGATTTGCAGAATACTCGCAATAATTACATTTATGTTGTTTCAAATCTAAATGAACTGAATTTATATGATTTCTTAGACTGGCTTTATGATTTGCAGTGTATTCGCATAAGTGACATTTATATTGTTTCAAATCTAAATGAACTGTATCTATATGCCGGTTGAGATGACCTTTCTGATTTGCCGAATATTCGCAATAATTACATTTATGTTGTTTCAAATCTAAATGAACTGAATTTATATGATTTCTTAGACTGGCTTTATGATTTGCAGTGTATTCGCATAAGTGACATTTATATTGTTTCAAATCTAAATGAACTGTATCTATATGCCTGTTGAGATGACCTTTCTGATTTGCCGAATATTCGCAATAATTACATTTATGTTGTTTCAAATCTAAATGAACTGAATTTATATGATTTCTTAGACTGGCTTTATGATTTGCAGTGTATTCGCATAAGTGACATTTATATTGTTTCAAATCTAAATGAACTGTATCTATATGCCGGTTGAGATGACCTTTCTGATTTGCCGAATATTCGCAATAATTACATTTATGTTGTTTCAAATCTAAATGAACTGAATATATATGATTTCTTAGACTGGCTTTATGATTTGCATTGTATTCGCATAAGTGACATTTATATTGTTTCAAATCTAAATGAACTGTATCTATATGCCGGTTGAGATGACCTTTTGATTTGCCGAATATTCGCAATAATTACATTTATGTTGTTTCAACTCTAAATGAACTGAATTTATATGATTTCTTAGACTGGCTTTATTATTTGCAGTGTATTCGCATAAGTGACATTTATATTGTTTCAAATCTAAATGAACTGTATCTATATGCCGGTTGAGATGACCTTTCTGATTTGCCGAATATTCGCAATAATTACATTTATGTTGTTTCAAATCTGAATGAACTGAATTTATATGATTTCTTAGACTGGCTTTATGATTTGCAGTGTATTCGCATAAGTGACATTTATATTGTTTCAAATCTAAATGAACTGTATCTATATGCCGGTTGAGATGACCTTTCTGATTTGCCGAATATTCGCAATAATTACATTTATGTTGTTTCAAATCTAAATGAACTGAATTTATATGATTTCTTAGACTGGCTTTATGATTTGCAGTGTATTCGCATAAGTGACATTTATATTGCTTCAAATCTAAATGAACTGTATCTATATGCCGGTTGAGATGACCTTTCTGATTTGCCGAATATTCGCAATAATTACATTTATGTTGTTTCAAATCTAAATGAACTGAATTTATATGATTTCTTAGACTGGCTTTATGATTTGCAGTGTATTCGCATAAGTGACATTTATATTGTTTCAAATCTAAATGAACTGTATCTATATGCCGGTTGAGATGACCTTTCTGATTTGCCGAATATTCGCAATAATTACATTTATGTTGTTTCAAATCTAAATGAACTGAATTTATATGATTTCTTAGACTGGCTTTATGATTTGCAGTGTATTCGCATAAGTGACATTTATATTGTTTCAAATCTAAATTAACTGTATCTATATGCCTGTTGAGATGACCTTTTTGATTTGCCGAATATTCGCAATAATAACATTTATGTTGTTTCAAACAAAATGAACTGAATTAATATGATTTCTTAGACTGACCTTATGATTTGCAGTGTATTCGCATAAGTGACATTTATGTTGTTTCAAATCTAAATGAACTGAATTTATATGATTTCTTAGACTGGCTTTATGATTTGCAGTGTATTCGCATAAGTGACATTGATATTGTTTCAAATCTAAATGAACTGTATCTATATGCCTGTTGAGATGACCTTTCTGATTTGCCGAATATTCGCAATAATTACATTTATGTTGTTTCAAATCTAAATGAACTGAATTTATATGCTTTCTTAGACTGGCTTTATGATTTGCAGTGTATTCGCATAAGTGACATTGATATTGTTTCAAATCTAAATGAACTGTATCTATATGCCTGTTGAGATGACCTTTCTGATTTGCCGAATATTCGCAATAATTACATTTATGTTGTTTCAAATCTAAATGAACTGAATTTATATGATTTCTTAGACTGGCTTTATGATTTGCAGTGTATTCGCATAAGTGACATTTATATTGTTTCAAATCTAAATGAACTGTATCTATATGCCTGTTGAGATGACCTTTCTGATTTGCCGAATATTCGCAATAATTACATTTATGTTGTTTCAAATCTAAATGAACTGAATTTATATGATTTCTTAGACTGGCTTTATGATTTGCAGTGTATTCGCATAAGTGACATTGATATTGTTTCAAATCTAAATGAACTGTATCTATATGCCTGTTGAGATGACCTTTCTGATTTGCCGAATATTCGCAATAATTACATTTATGTTGTTTCAAATCTAAATGAACTGAATTTATATGATTTCTTAGACTGGCTTTATGATTTGCAGTGTATTCGCATAAGTGACATTGATATTGTTTCAAATCTAAATGAACTGTATCTATATGCCTGTTGAGATGACCTTTCTGATTTGCCGAATATTCGCAATAATTACATTTATGTTGTTTCAAATCTAAATGAACTGAATTTATATGATTTCTTAGACTGGCTTTATGATTTGCAGTGTATTCGCATAAGTGACATTTATATTGTTTCAAATCTAAATGAACTGTATCTATATGCCTGTTGAGATGACCTTTCTGATTTGCCGAATATTCGCAATAATTACATTTATGTTGTTTCAAATCTAAATGAACTGAATTTATATGATTTCTTAGACTGGCTTTATGATTTGCAGTGTATTCGCATAAGTGACATTGATATTGTTTCAAATCTAAATGAACTGTATCTATATGCCTGTTGAGATGACCTTTCTGATTTGCCGAATATTCGCAATAATTACATTTATGTTGTTTCAAATCTAAATGAACTGAATTTATATGATTTCTTAGACTGGCTTTATGATTTGCAGTGTATTCGCATAAGTGACATTTATATTGTTTCAAATCTAAATGAACTGTATCTATATGCCGGTTGAGATGACCTTTCTGATTTGCCGAATATTCGCAATAATTACATTTATGTTGTTTCAAATCTAAATGAACTGAATTTATATGATTTCTTAGACTGGCTTTATGATTTGCAGTGTATTCGCATAAGTGACATTTATATTGTTTCAAATCTAAATTAACTGTATCTATATGCCTGTTGAGATGACCTTTTTGATTTGCCGAATATTCGCAATAATAACATTTATGTTGTTTCAAACAAAATGAACTGAATTAATATGATTTCTTAGACTGACCTTATGATTTGCAGTGTATTCGCATAAGTGACATTTATGTTGTTTCAAATCTAAATGAACTGAATTTATATGATTTCTTAGACTGGCTTTATGATTTGCAGTGTATTCGCATAAGTGACATTGATATTGTTTCAAATCTAAATGAACTGTATCTATATGCCTGTTGAGATGACCTTTCTGATTTGCCGAATATTCGCAATAATTACATTTATGTTGTTTCAAATCTAAATGAACTGAATTTATATGCTTTCTTAGACTGGCTTTATGATTTGCAGTGTATTCGCATAAGTGACATTGATATTGTTTCAAATCTAAATGAACTGTATCTATATGCCTGTTGAGATGACCTTTCTGATTTGCCGAATATTCGCAATAATTACATTTATGTTGTTTCAAATCTAAATGAACTGAATTTATATGATTTCTTAGACTGGCTTTATGATTTGCAGTGTATTCGCATAAGTGACATTTATATTGTTTCAAATCTAAATGAACTGTATCTATATGCCTGTTGAGATGACCTTTCTGATTTGCCGAATATTCGCAATAATTACATTTATGTTGTTTCAAATCTAAATGAACTGAATTTATATGATTTCTTAGACTGGCTTTATGATTTGCAGTGTATTCGCATAAGTGACATTGATATTGTTTCAAATCTAAATGAACTGTATCTATATGCCTGTTGAGATGACCTTTCTGATTTGCCGAATATTCGCAATAATTACATTTATGTTGTTTCAAATCTAAATGAACTGAATTTATATGATTTCTTAGACTGGCTTTATGATTTGCAGTGTATTCGCATAAGTGACATTTATATTGTTTCAAATCTAAATGAACTGTATCTATATGCCTGTTGAGATGACCTTTCTGATTTGCCGAATATTCGCAATAATTACATTTATGTTGTTTCAAATCTGAATGAACTGAATTTATATGATTTCTTAGACTGGCTTTATGATTTGCAGTGTATTCGCATAAGTGACATTGATATTGTTTCAAATCTAAATGAACTGTATCTATATGCCTGTTGAGATGACCTTTCTGATTTGCCGAATATTCGCAATAATTACATTTATGTTGTTTCAAATCTAAATGAACTGAATTTATATGATTTCTTAGACTGGCTTTATGATTTGCAGTGTATTCGCATAAGTGACATTTATATTGTTTCAAATCTAAATGAACTGTATCTATATGCCTGTTGAGATGACCTTTCTGATTTGCCGAATATTCGCAATAATTACATTTATGTTGTTTCAAATCTAAATGAACTGAATTTATATGATTTCTTAGACTGGCTTTATGATTTGCAGTGTATTCGCATAAGTGACATTGATATTGTCTCAAATCTAAATGAACTGTATCTATATGCCTGTTGAGATGACCTTTCTGATTTGCCGAATATTCGCAATAATTACATTTATGTTGTTTCAAATCTAAATGAACTGAATTTATATGATTTCTTAGACTGGCTTTATGATTTGCAGTGTATTCGCATAAGTGACATTTATATTGTTTCAAATCTAAATGAACTGTATCTATATGCCTGTTGAGATGACCTTTCTGATTTGCCGAATATTCGCAATAATTACATTTATGTTGTTTCAAATCTGAATGAACTGAATTTATATGATTTCTTAGACTGGCTTTATGATTTGCAGTGTATTCGCATAAGTGACATTTATATTGCTTCAAATCTAAATGAACTGTATCTATATGCCGGTTGAGATGACCTTTCTGATTTGCCGAATATTCGCAATAATTACATTTATGTTGTTTCAAATCTAACTGAACTGAATTTATATGATTTCTTAGACTGGCTTTATGATTTGCAGTGTATTCGCATAAGTGACATTCATATTGTTTCAAATCTAAATGAACTGTATCTATATGCCTGTTGAGATGACCTTTCTGATTTGCCGAATATTCGCAATAATTACATTTATGTTGTTTCAAATCTAAATGAACTGAATTTTTATGATTTCTTAGACTGGCTTTATGATTTGCAGTGTATTCGCATAAGTGACATTTATATTGTTTCAAATCTAAATGAACTGTATCTATATGCCGGTTGAGATGACCTTTCTGATTTGTCGAATATTCGCAATAATTACATTTATGTTGTTTCAAATCTAAATGAACTGAATTTATATGATTTCTTAGACTGGCTTTATGATTTGCAGTGTATTCGCATAAGTGACATTTATATTGCTTCAAATCTAAATGAACTGTATCTATATGCCGGTTGAGATGACCTTTCTGATTTGCCGAATATTCGCAATAATTACATTTATGTTGTTTCAAATCTAAATGAACTGAATTTATATGATTTCTTAGACTGGCTTTATGATTTGCAGTGTATTCGCATAAGTGACATTTATATTGTTTCAAATCTAAATGAACTGTATCTATATGCCGGTTGAGATGACCTTTCTGATTTGCCGAATATTCGCAATAATTACATTTATGTTGTTTCAAATCTAAATGAACTGAATTTATATGATTTCTTAGACTGGCTTTATGATTTGCAGTGTATTCGCATAAGTGACATTTATATTGTTTCAAATCTAAATTAACTGTATCTATATGCCTGTTGAGATGACCTTTTTGATTTGCCGAATATTCGCAATAATAACATTTATGTTGTTTCAAACAAAATGAAATGAATTTATATGATTTCTTAGACTGGCTTTATGATTTGCAGTGTATTCGCATAAGTGACATTGATATTGTTTCAAATCTAAATGAACTGTATCTATATGCCTGTTGAGATGACCTTTCTGATTTGCCGAATATTCGCAATAATTACATTTATGTTGTTTCAAATCTAAATGAACTGAATTTATATGATTTCTTAGACTGGCTTTATGATTTGCAGTGTATTCGCATAAGTGACATTTATATTGTTTCAAATCTAAATGAACTGTATCTATATGCCTGTTGAGATGACCTTTCTGATTTGCCGAATATTCGCAATAATTACATTTATGTTGTTTCAAATCTAAATGAACTGAATTTATATGATTTCTTAGACTGGCTTTATGATTTGCAGTGTATTCGCATAAGTGACATTGATATTGTTTCAAATCTAAATGAACTGTATCTATATGCCTGTTGAGATGACCTTTCTGATTTGCCGAATATTCGCAATAATTACATTTATGTTGTTTCAAATCTAAATGAACTGAATTTATATGATTTCTTAGACTGGCTTTATGATTTGCAGTGTATTCGCATAAGTGACATTGATATTGTTTCAAATCTAAATGAACTGTATCTATATGCCTGTTGAGATGACCTTTCTGATTTGCCGAATATTCGCAATAATTACATTTATGTTGTTTCAAATCTAAATGAACTGAATTTATATGATTTCTTAGACTGGCTTTATGATTTGCAGTGTATTCGCATAAGTGACATTTATATTGTTTCAAATCTAAATGAACTGTATCTATATGCCTGTTGAGATGACCTTTCTGATTTGCCGAATATTCGCAATAATTACATTTATGTTGTTTCAAATCTAAATGAACTGAATTTATATGATTTCTTAGACTGGCTTTATGATTTGCAGTGTATTCGCATAAGTGACATTGATATTGTTTCAAATCTAAATGAACTGTATCTATATGCCTGTTGAGATGACCTTTCTGATTTGCCGAATATTCGCAATAATTACATTTATGTTGTTTCAAATCTAAATGAACTGAATTTATATGATTTCTTAGACTGGCTTTATGATTTGCAGTGTATTCGCATAAGTGACATTGATATTGTTTCAAATCTAAATGAACTGTATCTATATGCCTGTTGAGATGACCTTTCTGATTTGCCGAATATTCGCAATAATTACATTTATGTTGTTTCAAATCTAAATGAACTGAATTTATATGATTTCTTAGACTGGGTTTATGATTTGCAGTGTATTCGCATAAGTGACATTGATATTGTTTCAAATCTAAATGAACTGTATCTATATGCCTGTTGAGATGACCTTTCTGATTTGCCGAATATTCGCAATAATTACATTTATGTTGTTTCAAATCTAAATGAACTGAATTTATATGATTTCTTAGACTGGCTTTATGATTTGCAGTGTATTCGCATAAGTGACATTGATATTGTTTCAAATCTAAATGAACTGTATCTATATGCCTGTTGAGATGACCTTTCTGATTTGCCGAATATTCGCAATAATAACATTTATGTTGTTTCAAATCTAAATGAACTGAATTTATATGATTTCTTAGACCGACCTTATGATTTGCAGTGTACTCACATAAGTGGCATTTATGTTTTTTCAAATCTAAATGAACTGAATTTATATGATTTCTTAGACTGGCTTTATGATTTGCAGTGTATTCGCATAAGTGACATTGATATTGTTTCAAATCTAAATGAACTGTATCTATATGCCTGTTGAGATGACCTTTTTGATTTGCCGAATATTCGCAATAATAACATTTATGTTGTTTCAAATCTAAATGAACTGAATTAATATGATTTCTTAGACTGACCTTATGATTTGCAGTGTATTCGCATAAGTGACATTTATATTGTTTCAAATCTAAATGAACTGTATCTATATGCCTGTTGAGATGACCTTTTTGATTTGCCGAATATTCGCAATAATAACATTTATGTTGTTTCAAATCTAAATGAACTGAATTTATATGATTTCTTAGACTGGCTTTATGATTTGCAGTGTATTCGCATAAGTGACATTGATATTGTTTCAAATCTAAATGAACTGTATCTATATGCCTGTTGAGATGACCTTTTTGATTTGCCGAATATTCGCAATAATAACATTTATGTTGTTTCAAATCTAAATGAACTGAATTTATATGATTTCTTAGACTGGCTTTATGATTTGCAGTGTATTCGCATAAGTGACATTTATATTGTTTCAAATCTAAATGAACTGTATCTATATGCCTGTTGAGATGACCTTTTTGATTTGCCGAATATTCGCAATAATAACATTTATGTTGTTTCAAATCTAAATGAACTGAATTTATATGATTTCTTAGACTGGCTTTATGATTTGCAGTGTATTCGCATAAGTGACATTGATATTGTTTCAAATCTAAATGAACTGTATCTATATGCCTGTTGAGATGACCTTTTTGATTTGCCGAATATTCGCAATAATAACATTTATGTTGTTTCAAATCTAAATGAACTGAATTTATATGATTTCTTAGACTGGCTTTATGATTTGCAGTGTATTCGCATAAGTGACATTTATATTGTTTCAAATCTAAATGAACTGTATCTGAATGCCTGTTGAGATGACCTTTTTGATTTGCCGAATATTCGCAATAATAACATTTATGTTGTTTCAAATCTAAATGAACTGAATTTATATGATTTCTTAGACTGGCTTTATGATTTGCAGTGTATTCGCATAAGTGACATTGATATTGTTTCAAATCTAAATGAACTGTATCTATATGCCTGTTGAGATGACCTTTTTGATTTGCCGAATATTCGCAATAATAACATTTATGTTGTTTCAAATCTAAATGAACTGAATTTATATGATTTCTTAGACTGGCTTTATGATTTGCAGTGTATTCGCATAAGTGACATTGATATTGTTTCAAATCTAAATGAACTGTATCTATATGCCTGTTGAGATGACCTTTTTGATTTGCCGAATATTCGCAATAATAACATTTATGTTGTTTCAAATCTAAATGAACTGAATTTATATGATTTCTTAGACTGGCTTTATGATTTGCAGTGTATTCGCATAAGTGACATTTATATTGTTTCAAATCTAAATGAACTGTATCTATATGCCTGTTGAGATGACCTTTTTGATTTGCCGAATATTCGCAATAATAACATTTATGTTGTTTCAAATCTAAATGAACTGAATTTATATGATTTCTTAGACTGGCTTTATGATTTGCAGTGTATTCGCATAAGTGACATTGATATTGTTTCAAATCTAAATGAACTGTATCTATATGCCTGTTGAGATGACCTTTTTGATTTGCCGAATATTCGCAATAATAACATTTATGTTGTTTCAAATCTAAATGAACTGAATTTATATGATTTCTTAGACTGGCTTTATGATTTGCAGTGTATTCGCATAAGTGACATTTATATTGTTTCAAATCTAAATGAACTGTATCTATATGCCTGTTGAGATGACCTTTTTGATTTGCCGAATATTCGCAATAATAACATTTATGTTGTTTCAAATCTAAATGAACTGAATTTATATGATTTCTTAGACTGGCTTTATGATTTGCAGTGTATTCGCATAAGTGACATTGATATTGTTTCAAATCTAAATGAACTGTATCTATATGCCTGTTGAGATGACCTTTTTGATTTGCCGAATATTCGCAATAATAACATTTATGTTGTTTCAAATCTAAATGAACTGAATTTATATGATTTCTTAGACTGGCTTTATGATTTGCAGTGTATTCGCATAAGTGACATTTATATTGTTTCAAATCTAAATGAACTGTATCTATATGCCTGTTGAGATGACCTTTTTGATTTGCCGAATATTCGCAATAATAACATTTATGTTGTTTCAAATCTAAATGAACTGAATTTATATGATTTCTTAGACTGGCTTTATGATTTGCAGTGTATTCGCATAAGTGACATTTATATTGTTTCAAATCTAAATGAACTGTATCTATATGCCTGTTGAGATGACCTTTTTGATTTGCCGAATATTCGCAATAATAACATTTATGTTGTTTCAAATCTAAATGAACTGAATTTATATGATTTCTTAGACTGGCTTTATGATTTGCAGTGTATTCGCATAAGTGACATTGATATTGTTTCAAATCTAAATGAACTGTATCTATATGCCTGTTGAGATGACCTTTTTGATTTGCCGAATATTCGCAATAATAACATTTATGTTGTTTCAAATCTAAATGAACTGAATTTATATGATTTCTTAGACTGGCTTTATGATTTGCAGTGTATTCGCATAAGTGACATTTATATTGTTTCAAATCTAAATGAACTGTATCTATATGCCTGTTGAGATGACCTTTTTGATTTGCCGAATATTCGCAATAATAACATTTATGTTGTTTCAAATCTAAATGAACTGAATTTATATGATTTCTTAGACCGACCTTATGATTTGCAGTGTACTCACATAAGTGGCATTTATGTTTTTTCAAATCTAAATGAACTGAATTTATATGATTTCTTAGACTGGCTTTATGATTTGCAGTGTATTCGCATAAGTGACATTGATATTGTTTCAAATCTAAATGAACTGTATCTATATGCCTGTTGAGATGACCTTTTTGATTTGCCGAATATTCGCAATAATAACATTTATGTTGTTTCAAATCTAAATGAACTGAATTAATATGATTTCTTAGACTGACCTTATGATTTGCAGTGTATTCGCATAAGTGACATTTATATTGTTTCAAATCTAAATGAACTGAATTTATATGATTTCTTAGACTGGCTTTATGATTTGCAGTGTATTCGCATAAGTGACATTGATATTGTTTCAAATCTAAATGAACTGTATCTATATGCCTGTTGAGATGACCTTTTTGATTTGCCGAATATTCGCAATAATAACATTTATGTTGTTTCAAATCTAAATGAACTGAATTTATATGATTTCTTAGACTGGCTTTATGATTTGCAGTGTATTCGCATAAGTGACATTGATATTGTTTCAAATCTAAATGAACTGTATCTATATGCCTGTTGAGATGACCTTTTTGATTTGCCGAATATTCGCAATAATAACATTTATGTTGTTTCAAATCTAAATGAACTGAATTTATATGATTTCTTAGACTGGCTTTATGATTTGCAGTGTATTCGCATAAGTGACATTTATATTGTTTCAAATCTAAATGAACTGTATCTATATGCCTGTTGAGATGACCTTT
Source organism: Megalocaria dilatata (assembly GCA_034642435.1). Lineage (NCBI taxonomy): Eukaryota > Metazoa > Arthropoda > Insecta > Coleoptera > Coccinellidae > Megalocaria > Megalocaria dilatata. Next base: position 3,684,511 of record CM067862.1, on the reverse strand, counting down.
TTGATTTGCCGAATATTCGCAATAATAACATTTATGTTGTTTCAAATCTAAATGAACTGAATTTATATGATTTCTTAGACCGACCTTATGATTTGCAGTGTACTCACATAAGTGGCATTTATGTTTTTTCAAATCTAAATGAACTGAATTTATATGATTTCTTAGACTGGCTTTATGATTTGCAGTGTATTCGCATAAGTGACATTGATATTGTTTCAAATCTAAATGAACTGTATCTATATGCCTGTTGAGATGACCTTTTTGATTTGCCGAATATTCGCAATAATAACATTTATGTTGTTTCAAATCTAAATGAACTGAATTAATATGATTTCTTAGACTGACCTTATGATTTGCAGTGTATTCGCATGAGTGACATTTATATTGTTTCAAATCTAAATGAACTGAATTTATATGATTTCTTAGACTGGCTTTATGATTTGCAGTGTATTCGCATAAGTGACATTGATATTGTTTCAAATCTAAATGAACTGTATCTATATGCCTGTTGAGATGACCTTTTTGATTTGCCGAATATTCGCAATAATAACATTTATGTTGTTTCAAATCTAAATGAACTGAATTTATATGATTTCTTAGACTGGCTTTATGATTTGCAGTGTATTCGCATAAGTGACATTGATATTGTTTCAAATCTAAATGAACTGTATCTATATGCCTGTTGAGATGACCTTTTTGATTTGCCGAATATTCGCAATAATAACATTTATGTTGTTTCAAATCTAAATGAACTGAATTTATATGATTTCTTAGACTGACCTTATGATTTGCAGTGTATTCGCATAAGTGACATTTATATTGTTTCAAATCTAAATGAACTGAATTTATATGATTTCTTAGACTGGCTTTATGATTTGCAGTGTATTCGCATAAGTGACATTGATATTGTTTCAAATCTAAATGAACTGTATCTATATGCCTGTTGAGATGACCTTTTTGATTTGCCGAATATTCGCAATAATAACATTTATGTTGTTTCAAATCTAAATGAACTGAATTTATATGATTTCTTAGACTGGCTTTATGATTTGCAGTGTATTCGCATAAGTGACATTGATATTGTTTCAAATCTAAATGAACTGTATCTATATGCCTGTTGAGATGACCTTTTTGATTTGCCGAATATTCGCAATAATAACATTTATGTTGTTTCAAATCTAAATGAACTGAATTTATATGATTTCTTAGACTGGCTTTATTATTTGCAGTGTATTCGCATAAGTGACATTGATATTGTTTCAAATCTAAATGAACTGTATCTATATGCCTGTTGAGATGACCTTTTTGATTTGCCGAATATTCGCAATAATAACATTTATGTTGTTTCAAATCTAAATGAACTGAATTTATATGATTTCTTAGACTGGCTTTATGATTTGCAGTGTATTCGCATAAGTGACATTGATATTGTTTCAAATCTAAATGAACTGTATCTATATGCCTGTTGAGATGACCTTTTTGATTTGCCGAATATTCGCAATAATAACATTTATGTTGTTTCAAATCTAAATGAACTGAATTTATATGATTTCTTAGACTGGCTTTATTATTTGCAGTGTATTCGCATAAGTGACATTGATATTGTTTCAAATCTAAATGAACTGTATCTATATGCCTGTTGAGATGACCTTTTTGATTTGCCGAATATTCGCAATAATAACATTTATGTTGTTTCAAATCTAAATGAACTGAATTTATATGATTTCTTAGACTGGCTTTATGATTTGCAGTGTATTCGCATAAGTGACATTGATATTGTTTCAAATCTAAATGAACTGTATCTATATGCCTGTTGAGATGACCTTTTTGATTTGCCGAATATTCGCAATAATAACATTTATGTTGTTTCAAATCTAAATGAACTGAATTTATATGATTTCTTAGACTGGCTTTATGATTTGCAGTGTATTCGCATAAGTGACATTGATATTGTTTCAAATCTAAATGAACTGTATCTATATGCCTGTTGAGATGACCTTTTTGATTTGCCGAATATTCGCAATAATAACATTTATGTTGTTTCAAATCTAAATGAACTGAATTTATATGATTTCTTAGACTGGCTTTATTATTTGCAGTGTATTCGCATAAGTGACATTGATATTGTTTCAAATCTAAATGAACTGTATCTATATGCCTGTTGAGATGACCTTTTTGATTTGCCGAATATTCGCAATAATAACATTTATGTTGTTTCAAATCTAAATGAACTGAATTTATATGATTTCTTAGACTGGCTTTATGATTTGCAGTGTATTCGCATAAGTGACATTGATATTGTTTCAAATCTAAATGAACTGTATCTATATGCCTGTTGAGATGACCTTTTTGATTTGCCGAATATTCGCAATAATAACATTTATGTTGTTTCAAATCTAAATGAACTGAATTTATATGATTTCTTAGACTGGCTTTATGATTTGCAGTGTATTCGCATAAGTGACATTGATATTGTTTCAAATCTAAATGAACTGTATCTATATGCCTGTTGAGATGACCTTTTTGATTTGCCGAATATTCGCAATAATAACATTTATGTTGTTTCAAATCTAAATGAACTGAATTTATATGATTTCTTAGACTGACCTTATGATTTGCAGTGTATTCGCATAAGTGACATTTATATTGTTTCAAATCTAAATGAACTGAATTTATATGATTTCTTAGACTGGCTTTATGATTTGCAGTGTATTCGCATAAGTGACATTGATATTGTTTCAAATCTAAATGAACTGTATCTATATGCCTGTTGAGATGACCTTTTTGATTTGCCGAATATTCGCAATAATAACATTTATGTTGTTTCAAATCTAAATGAACTGAATTTATATGATTTCTTAGACTGGCTTTATGATTTGCAGTGTATTCGCATAAGTGACATTTATATTGTTTCAAATCTAAATGAACTGTATCTATATGCCTGTTGAGATGACCTTTTTGATTTGCCGAATATTCGCAATAATAACATTTATGTTGTTTCAAATCTAAATGAACTGAATTTATATGATTTCTTAGACTGGCTTTATGATTTGCAGTGTATTCGCATAAGTGACATTTATATTGTTTCAAATCTAAATGAACTGTATCTATATGCCTGTTGAGATGACCTTTTTGATTTGCCGAATATTCGCAATAATAACATTTATGTTGTTTCAAATCTAAATGAACTGAATTTATATGATTTCTTAGACTGGCTTTATGATTTGCAGTGTATTCGCATAAGTGACATTTATATTGTTTCAAATCTAAATGAACTGTATCTATATGCCTGTTGAGATGACCTTTTTGATTTGCCGAATATTCGCAATAATAACATTTATGTTGTTTCAAATCTAAATGAACTGAATTTATATGATTTCTTAGACTGGCTTTATGATTTGCAGTGTATTCGCATAAGTGACATTTATATTGTTTCAAATCTAAATGAACTGTATCTATATGCCTGTTGAGATGACCTTTTTGATTTGCCGAATATTCGCAATAATAACATTTATGTTGTTTCAAATCTAAATGAACTGAATTTATATGATTTCTTAGACTGGCTTTATGATTTGCAGTGTATTCGCATAAGTGACATTTATATTGTTTCAAATCTAAATGAACTGTATCTATATGCCTGTTGAGATGACCTTTTTGATTTGCCGAATATTCGCAATAATAACATTTATGTTGTTTCAAATCTAAATGAACTGAATTTATATGATTTCTTAGACTGACCTTATGATTTGCAGTGTATTCGCATAAGTGACATTTATATTGTTTCAAATCTAAATGAACTGAATTTATATGATTTCTTAGACTGGCTTTATGATTTGCAGTGTATTCGCATAAGTGACATTGATATTGTTTCAAATCTAAATGAACTGTATCTATATGCCTGTTGAGATGACCTTTTTGATTTGCCGAATATTCGCAATAATAACATTTATGTTGTTTCAAATCTAAATGAACTGAATTTATATGATTTCTTAGACTGGCTTTATGATTTGCAGTGTATTCGCATAAGGGACATTGATATTGTTTCAAATCTAAATGAACTGTATCTATATGCCTGTTGAGATGACCTTTTTGATTTGCCGAATATTCGCAATAATAACATTTATGTTGTTTCAAATCTAAATGAACTGAATTTATATGATTTCTTAGACTGGCTTTATGATTTGCAGTGTATTCGCATAAGTGACATTTATATTGTTTCAAATCTAAATGAACTGTATCTATATGCCTGTTGAGATGACCTTTTTGATTTGCCGAATATTCGCAATAATAACATTTATGTTGTTTCAAATCTAAATGAACTGAATTTATATGATTTCTTAGACTGGCTTTATGATTTGCAGTGTATTCGCATAAGTGACATTGATATTGTTTCAAATCTAAATGAACTGTATCTATATGCCTGTTGAGATGACCTTTTTGATTTGCCGAATATTCGCAATAATAACATTTATGTTGTTTCAAATCTAAATGAACTGAATTTATATGATTTCTTAGACTGGCTTTATGATTTGCAGTGTATTCGCATAAGTGACATTGATATTGTTTCAAATCTAAATGAACTGTATCTATATGCCTGTTGAGATGACCTTTTTGATTTGCCGAATATTCGCAATAATAACATTTATGTTGTTTCAAATCTAAATGAACTGAATTTATATGATTTCTTAGACTGGCTTTATGATTTGCAGTGTATTCGCATAAGTGACATTGATATTGTTTCAAATCTAAATGAACTGTATCTATATGCCTGTTGAGATGACCTTTTTGATTTGCCGAATATTCGCAATAATAACATTTATGTTGTTTCAAATCTAAATGAACTGAATTTATATGATTTCTTAGACTGACCTTATGATTTGCAGTGTATTCGCATAAGTGACATTTATATTGTTTCAAATCTAAATGAACTGAATTTATATGATTTCTTAGACTGGCTTTATGATTTGCAGTGTATTCGCATAAGTGACATTGATATTGTTTCAAATCTAAATGAACTGTATCTATATGCCTGTTGAGATGACCTTTTTGATTTGCCGAATATTCGCAATAATAACATTTATGTTGTTTCAAATCTAAATGAACTGAATTTATATGATTTCTTAGACTGGCTTTATGATTTGCAGTGTATTCGCATAAGTGACATTTATATTGTTTCAAATCTAAATGAACTGTATCTATATGCCTGTTGAGATGACCTTTTTGATTTGCCGAATATTCGCAATAATAACATTTATGTTGTTTCAAATCTAAATGAACTGAATTTATATGATTTCTTAGACTGGCTTTATGATTTGCAGTGTATTCGCATAAGTGACATTGATATTGTTTCAAATCTAAATGAACTGTATCTATATGCCTGTTGAGATGACCTTTTTGATTTGCCGAATATTCGCAATAATAACATTTATGTTGTTTCAAATCTAAATGAACTGAATTTATATGATTTCTTAGACTGGCTTTATGATTTGCAGTGTATTCGCATAAGTGACATTGATATTGTTTCAAATCTAAATGAACTGTATCTATATGCCTGTTGAGATGACCTTTTTGATTTGCCGAATATTCGCAATAATAACATTTATGTTGTTTCAAATCTAAATGAACTGAATTTATATGATTTCTTAGACTGGCTTTATGATTTGCAGTGTATTCGCATAAGTGACATTTATATTGTTTCAAATCTAAATGAACTGTATCTATATGCCTGTTGAGATGACCTTTTTGATTTGCCGAATATTCGCAATAATAACATTTATGTTGTTTCAAATCTAAATGAACTGAATTTATATGATTTCTTAGACTGACCTTATGATTTGCAGTGTATTCGCATAAGTGACATTTATATTGTTTCAAATCTAAATGAACTGAATTTATATGATTTCTTAGACTGGCTTTATGATTTGCAGTGTATTCGCATAAGTGACATTGATATTGTTTCAAATCTAAATGAACTGTATCTATATGCCTGTTGAGATGACCTTTTTGATTTGCCGAATATTCGCAATAATAACATTTATGTTGTTTCAAATCTAAATGAACTGAATTTATATGATTTCTTAGACTGGCTTTATGATTTGCAGTGTATTCGCATAAGTGACATTGATATTGTTTCAAATCTAAATGAACTGTATCTATATGCCTGTTGAGATGACCTTTTTGATTTGCCGAATATTCGCAATAATAACATTTATGTTGTTTCAAATCTAAATGAACTGAATTTATATGATTTCTTAGACTGGCTTTATGATTTGCAGTGTATTCGCATAAGTGACATTTATATTGTTTCAAATCTAAATGAACTGTATCTATATGCCTGTTGAGATGACCTTTTTGATTTGCCGAATATTCGCAATAATAACATTTATGTTGTTTCAAATCTAAATGAACTGAATTTATATGATTTCTTAGACTGGCTTTATGATTTGCAGTGTATTCGCATAAGTGACATTGATATTGTTTCAAATCTAAATGAACTGTATCTATATGCCTGTTGAGATGACCTTTTTGATTTGCCGAATATTCGCAATAATAACATTTATGTTGTTTCAAATCTAAATGAACTGAATTTATATGATTTCTTAGACTGGCTTTATGATTTGCAGTGTATTCGCATAAGTGACATTGATATTGTTTCAAATCTAAATGAACTGTATCTATATGCCTGTTGAGATGACCTTTTTGATTTGCCGAATATTCGCAATAATAACATTTATGTTGTTTCAAATCTAAATGAACGGAATTTATATGATTTCTTACACCGACCTTATGATTTGCAGTGTATTTGCATAAGTGACATTTATGTTTTTTCAAATCTAAATGAACTGCATCCATGTGCCTGGTCAGATCACTTTTTTGATTTGCAGAATATTGGCATAAGTGACATTTATGTTGGTTCAAATCTAAGTGAAACGCATTTATATGAATATTTAGACTGACTTTATGATTCGCAGAGTATTCACATAAATGACATTTTCAAATTCAAATGAACCGAATTTATGTGTCTTTTGAGTGGAACTTTACGATTTGAAGAATATTCACACAAGTGACATTTATGTTGCTTCAAATTCAAATGGACCCCGTCTTTATGTGTCTTGAGATGATTTTTTTGATTTGTAGAATATTCGCATAAGTGACATTTATGTTTCCTTGAATCTGAATGGACCGAACCTAAATGCCCGCTGAGGTCCTTTTTCTGCTTTGGTGTATAATAACGCAAATGGCTTGTCAATTGTTTCATAGGAAAACATTTGTGTTCAACTGTGTTTTCAACAACTAAATTATGGTCGCAAATGTTAGTATGTCTAGTTTCTTGCTGATTGTTCTCCTCTAATTTGGGAAAACAAAATATATTGTTATACAGTTTGATGCGAGAAATCACTCAGGTGATGGTGTTCTCCTTTAATAATGTATTCTTCCCTGTCAAGAACTCCATTCTCTCCACTGAATTGTTCAACAATGTCTACATCTTCAGTCTTCACCTCAAGATTTTCCAAGTTCAACTCGACATCTGGACAAGGAACACTAAAATCAATTAAATGGTCAATAAAGAGCAATTTTTTTGAGATTAATAAAATAAATATGACTTTTTTCAACCTCCATATTATAAATATGCTTACTGCCTTCCAGTCAAACAATTTCTAATCAGAAATAGAAAAATATAATAATTATCCTCTCCATCAAAACAAACTTTTCTAAATAAGGATAGACTTGTCTCCTTCTTGAGGAGCGAAGATTGGCGCCAAGTCTTAGATGATTCAAATCCCCAGATGGCGTATACCGCCTTTTTGAAATTTTTGAAGAAACATATGCGGAAATCATCGTATACAAAAAGTATTACGGTGAAAATATATAAAAAGAAATAACCTTGGATTACAATAAAATAAGAAGGAACGGTTTTTTACTTGATAGAAGGATTATTACAAAATATGAAAATCAAAACAGATTTAATCTGTTGTCTTCTACAATTTTAATTTCAAAAAATTCTTTGAAGAAACTTTAAGAATTAAATTAATGTCTTTATAAGCACTGCTCATATTTAATAGACGTCAAAATTCATCATACAATATCAAACGGAATTAAGAAAAACCAACGAATACAAACTGTCAATTAAAATTAAAATATAAATAAGCAAACATTTTTTGTTTCGTTCCAGGCATGCGTAATGAACTCCTCAGACAAACTTACGAAGCCCTGTTTGTTACAAAAATGTACAAAATGCATTGTTTTCCGATCCCATATGAATGAAAAATAACCCTTTCTCAAAAATATAAAACATAATTTCAAGAACTTCTCAAAAACTAATTTATTTGAAATATTCAATATATTTAAATAAATTACTTCAAAAAATCTCAAAACATGTAGCACATTCTCAAGAAATAATTAAAGTTACGATAAGATCGGTTCAACATTACATATAAAAAATATAATAAAATCAATTAAACAATGTATAGACTTACTCAGTGAATCTTAGGAATACACGGTCCTCAATAGAAAATAAAAGTAAACACATTTATAAATTCAAGGTACTTATGTTCCACGTTCACAGAATCATACAAAGCTTATAAGGCACTTGGCCTTAGTTAAAACCATCCAACACTGTATAATGAATTTCTTTATTTAAAAAACCTAATATAATTATATATTATATATAAAATAAAATAAGAAGGAACGGTTTTTTACTTGATAGAAGGATTATTACAAAATATGAAAATCAAAACAGATTTAATCTGTTGTCTTCTACAATTTTGATTTCAAAAAATTCTTTGAAGAAACTTTAAGAATTAAATTAATGTCTTTATAAGCACTGCTCATATTTAATAGACGTCAAAATTCATCATACAATATCAAACGGAATTAAGAAAAACCAACGAATACAAACTGTCATTGTTTGAAGGAACATATGCGGAAATCATCGTATACAAAAAGTATTAAGGTGAAAATATATTAAAAGAAATAACTTTGGATTACGTTTGGGCTGATAACATCTATAAAACGGCGAGATGAAATAAAAGTTTGTTTAAGAAGGAATTTCAATCCGGAGAACAATCGGAAATACACTGAATATAAGAATTTACTAAATAGTCTGATAAGAAAAACTGAAGAATCTTATTTCATAAAACAGTTTGAACTTGCTGGTAATAATGCTAGTAAATTTTGGAAGACGCTGAATCAGATTAATAATAATTGTAAAATTAAATCCAATATCCCTGGTGAAATAGTTGATGAGGATGGTTGTTCTGTCACGGAAATAAAAGAAAAAGCAGATAGATTCAATTGTTTTTTTGTTAATATCGGTAAACGTTTAGCACAGGGTATAAATAGAACGACCATTGTTGATGCTTTGAATGTCCCTGCGAGTGTGTCCTCTATATTCCTCGAGCCTGTTGATGAGAATGAGATTGTGAGCACCATTGTTTCATTGAAGAATGGTGCTAGCCCTAGACCTGATGGTATTGCTTCATCCCTTACTAAGCACATTCATTCATTCATGTTGAAACCTCTAGTTCATATCTTTAATTTAAGTTTTTCAAATGGTATAGTTCCAACAGAATGGAAAGAGTCGCATGTAAGTTGCGTTTTTAAGGGTGGAAATAGATCTGAAATGACAAATTATCGGCCAATCTCTGTGATCAATAATTTTGCGAAGATCTTCGAAAAGTGTCTCAAGAGGAGACGGATCTTATTCCTCGAAAAAAATAATTCCTTAAGTGGCAGACAATTTGGGTTTAGGGATAATACTGCTACCACGGATGCGATTCAGGAACTTGTTGATGGCGTCGTCCACTCTATGGACGAAAATAAAAAGGTAATAGCAGTATTTTTGGATTTGGCTAAGGCCTTTGACACCGTTGACCATACTCTACTCTTGATAGACTGGAAAAGGTTGGTGTCAGAGGAGTTAGTTTGAAGTTGTTTCAGAGTTATTTGGATGGTCGGATTCAGTGGGTCAAGATAGAAAGCGTCTTGAGTCGGCCACTGAAGGTTGATATCGGCATCCCACAGGGGACTGTACTTGGTCCGATTCTCATTTTGGTTTTTATTGACTGGTTGCTTCGTGCTACGAGTCTTGAGGTGGTCGCGTATGCTGATGATTCTGTTTTGACTTTCAGGGGGGGTACATGGGAGGAAGCTTATTAGATTGCGGTTAAGGGTGTTAATACTATTTTTCAACTGTTATCGCATTGTTTGTTAAGTTTGAATATATTTAAATCGAAGTTCATTACATTTTCACTTAGAGCATCCGATCAGCCGGAGTTTGAGTGGATACATCTGCATATGGATCAATGTAATTTTTTGACATGTCAGTGCCCAGCTGTTGAAAAGGCCGAGTACTTCAGGTATTTGGGAGTTATTATTGATCAGCATCTAAGATGGAGCGAGCATGCAGTTTACCTTGTGAAACGTATTAAGAAACTGTTTCATATTTTCTATAATGTCCGGAATATTCTTTCTGTGAAGGAATGTTTCCGAGTGTACGACACTTTAGTTTTGTCTGTACTGAGGTATGGAATTGTTATATGGGGTGGTATAAATGAAAATAACATGGGAGGTCTCGAAATAGTACATAAGACGATATTGAAGATAATCTTGAAGTTGAGTAGAAGAGTCGGATCTGAAAGGCTTTATATGGAATCTGACAGGCTGAATATCAAACAGCTTTATTTATGAAGTATTGTTGAATCAAATAAAAGGGAGAGGAGAATTGGTGCAGCATGCATTCCTAACAAGACAGGTTGTGAATAGAAATCTTGTCATTCCGCGGTTCCAAAGAAAACATCTGCAAGAAATTAAGTTGTACTATGGTCCTAAATTTTATAATCTTCTTCCTTATGAGCTGAAGGTATCTTTCAATGTAAAGAGTAAAGTATGTAAAGATCGTCTCCGGAAATACATTATGTTGAATTTTAGTAGATTCGAGACCATTCTTTCTGCTTGATTTTGTTTTCCATTCGGTGGTAATTTTTTTTTTCTTTTTGCTGTTCACCTTTTCAAGTATGCAAACTTATTTATTATTCGATCACATTAGAAAGGAGTTTTTATCGTTAGTATGTACAGAATATGACAGTATACAGGCTTGGCTTAGACTGTAATATTTCTGTGAACGAAATTGTTTATCTTTTATTTTGGTGTATTTTTTTTTTGATGAATAAATTGAATTGAAAATTGAATTGAATCTGAGCTGTCTCAGAAATAGATATTCATAAATCCTCTCATTATGTTTTATTTAAATAATACACATACACATATCGTGAGTTGTTCACATAACGTGTTTCTTATGCATCTCTTCAAATGCAACTAATCTGAAATTTGGTTACATATATATATCGCGGAAGTCCTACAGCTACTGCTACTTCCCGCATCTCATATACCATAGCACTCTATCAAGCCAGTCATTTTCCCTCAAGTCTCTCCTCACTATGGCATACTTTTCGTTTTTTCATGATTGTGCTGGTCTTCCTTGTTATTTGGTGCTTGATAGTCCATTGCTATTCATGATAATCCTTCCTGTCCCATTCGCATGGCATGTCCGTACCAGATTAGTTGTCGTTCTGAGCCGTCTATTATTGTGTCGTTTAACTTTATTCGATGTCTGATTATCTCATTTGGTATATGTTCTTGTCTTGAAGTTCGGCATGATCGTCTTAAAAAATCCATTTCAACGGTTTCCATCTTCTGTTTTTTCCTTTTCGTTAGTCTCAATGTAACCGCTCCGTAAGTTGTTATTGTCTGGTCTCCCTATGTTATTGTCTGGTTTTATCCATATTCACTTTTAATCCCCATTTTGCCATCTCCTTCAGCAATTACTCCATCATATAAGCAACGTCATCTCTATTACTTGCAATTATCTGCAAAAAGCATGATATGAAAATTCATCTTTTTCTATTCCCAGTCCTAAACATTTTTCATTCCATTCCTTGAAGCTTTCTTGCACATATAGATATAATTAAACAATTTTGGTGACATGCTGTAACCTTGTTTATGTCCTTTCGTTATTCTTATTCTATCGGTTATCTGTGAGCCATTTTTCACAACGCATTCGGTGTTTCTATATATGTTAAAAATACACCTTATATAGGTTTCATTGATGACAGTTGACGTTAACACTTCAAAAATAGTTTGTTCAAAGGAAGCGAGTCATAAGCTTTTTCCAAGTCAACGAAAACAATATGAGTGTCTATATTCCTTGCCATTCTCTTTTCGACGACCTGTTTTATGGTAAAAGTATTGTCGATATCCCATTTCGAAAGCCACTTTGTTCTTCACTATCCACGATGTATTCTTCAATTCTAGTTTTTATTATCCAACTATACAACCTCCCTATCGAACTGTTCACGCAAATGCCTCTATTGTTCCTACATTGAGTTTTATTTCCTTTTTTGTGCATGGAACGAACATACCGTATTTAAGTGTTTGCTATATTGGATGGAGCAGTCCGTTACTTTGTGATAGTTCATTTTAATTGAATGAAATAAGAAATTACTTTGTTTTCTATCAATTTTTATTATTACTGATATACAGTGACTCGAGTTTCGTAGTGTTTACTACATTTTCAAACTGAATGAACAAATTAGATCTCAATTATTATATATGCTGATTGCAGGCTTTGGCAGAGCTTCGAAGAGAGGGGTTTTCCAAAGTTCAGTCTGTTCGTTTAGTAGTTTTATTATTGGTACGTGCCTCTTATATTTTTCAATTTCTATGGATTCCAGGATGTCAAGGTTTTTCACTTTCGCTTCCACGTGCAAGATAACAAGGTTGTTCAATTATGGGAGTGTGTGATCTGTATTGAAGAAATGATTCGCAAAATTGGAATTATTCTTCCGGTTCCTAAAAGGAGATTGATGCTCTTTGTACCTTTTATGGAAAGGTCGGCCCGTTTGTCCTATATACACACTATTACATTTTTGACAACTTAATTTATAGACTCCAGAATTATTCAGTCGGTTCTCTTTCTCTTTCGGATTAAAAAAGAGATTAGAAATTTTGTGGGAGGGTGTGAAAGCTGTAAGTATGTTAATTTTTGACAAAATTTGAGCTATTTCTGTGAAATTGGTCCAAAATATGTTAGTTTTATGAATTTATTGTTATTATCATCTGATTTGGAAATGGGGTAAATTTCTTTACGAATAAGTTGCTTTTGTTTTTTGTTTATGATGGAATTTATAATTTTTGTTTCAAACTGATATTTTGTGGCTATTTGTCTGATTGTATTTAATTCCCTCTTTAACATAATATTATCTAAAGGAATTGAAAATGCTCTATGTACCATTGATCTATAAGCAGCTAGTTTATGATTGATTGGATGGTTTGAAAAATTTGGTATTGTTGTATCAGTTGATGTGAGTTTTCTATATATATATCAAAGGACTTGTTGATTTATAGTATATTCGCATAAGTGACTTTTATGTCGTTTCAAATCTATTAGGAGTACAAATAAGTACGCCGTTTTTTAACACAAATTAAATATTTATTATAGAAGAACGGTAATATAAATTTATTTAAAATATTGCCAATCACTTGCAAGCACTTTTTCCCATCTCTCAGGCAGCATTCGAATCCCACGTCTGAAGAACTCCTTGTCTTTTGAGGCTATCCACGAATCAACCCAATTTTTGGTATCCTCATAAGATGTGAACCGCTGCACCGTCAGAGCATGTGCCATGGACCGGAACAGGTGATAATCGGACGGTGCAATGTCTGGTGAATACGGGGGGTGGGGTAACACTTCCCAATCAAGTGTTTCCAAGTACTTTTTCACGGGAGCCGCAACATGTGGACGAGCACTGTCATGCGGAAGAATAATTTTTTCGTGTCTAGAATAGTATTGAGGGCGTTTTTCCTTCAGAGTTCGGCTCAATCTCATCAATTTGCAACTCATAATACACTATACCTAGCTGATCCCACCAAATACACAGCATAAGTTTTTTTCCGTGAATATTCGGTTGAGCTGTTGATGTTGACGCGTGGTCAGGTAATCCCCATGATTTTCTTCTTTTTGGATTGTCATAATGTATCCACTTCTCATCACCAGTTACGATACGATGTAAAAAATCCTTTTTTTTTATGTCTAGCTAGCAGCATTTCACTTAATCATAATCGGCGTTCAATATCTCTCGGCTTTAATTCGTACGGAAATACAGAACCCGACCAACGAAAATCCTAAAAATGAGAATGCTTCAAAACCTCCACCAATATTTGTACGCGGAGTACAAGACTACAATAAAATGATTAAACAAATAAAAAGCTTGGTTGAAAAAATAGAATACCGAACTGAAAGCCTGGCCAATAACGTTGTTAAAAATCAACTCACAAACGCTAGCAACCTACAGAAAACTAGTTAGCGAATTCAAAACAGAAATATATACCACCACACATATCAGATGAAACAGGAGCGAGCTTATAGGGTAGTAATAAGATCCTGCACCACTCTATAAAAAGAGAAGACATAAAAGAGGAACTATCCGAGCTGGGGCATGAAGTACGGAATATAATGAATGTTCACCACAGACTGACAAAAGAACCGCTAAATCTGTATTTCGTAGACCTAGAACCAACCCTGAATAACAAAGATATCTAAAAGATTACAGGATTACAAAATAGGGTAATGCAAATCGAATCGCCCCGTACCCAAAAAAAAACAATGTCATACTGCAACAAACAGATCTGCGTGAAATGCGGGGGAGATCATAACAACACCAACTGTAGAAAATTAAAAAAAAAAACGCCAGCTAAATGCGTTTTATGTGAAGGAAATCACCCAGCCAACTATAAGTGATGTGAAGAATACCAAATATTAAAAAAAGGTATGAAAAAAATCAGCAGAACCACCAATATACACAAACTAATCCTGCACAAAAAACTTAAGACAATCCAATTTATTTTTCAAATGAGAGGAGATACGCTGATGCGACAAAATCATCTGACACAGCAAGAGTTCTAAAAAATTTTCTGGATGAATTCAGAAATCTTTTCAATCAACTGATACAGCAAAATAATATGATCCTCAACATGATGACCACTCTCATTAACAAAATGACATAAAAAATGGCGAAGTTCTTACGAATTGCACAATGGAACGCAAATGGCCTTTCAAGTCATAAGGAGGAAATTAAAATATTCCTAAAACAAATCATTTAGACATACTGTTAGTCAGTGAAACTCATTTTACAGTTAGAAGCTACTTCAAAATACCGAATTACAGACATTACCATACTAACCACCCTGACAGTAGAGCTCATGGTAGCTCAGCGATACTGATCAAAAAGTTCATCAAGCACCAAGAGTTGTTGAAGTACGAAGAAGGCCACATACAGGCAACGTGTGTAAATATTATGACTCAACATTATAGTGTTACAATCACTGCTGTGTACTGTCCACCTCGACACAACCTGAAGAAAGAACACTTCGGAATTTTTTTCAAACACTGGGCCCATGATTCATTGCTGGAGGTGATTATAACAGCAAACATATCTTATGGGGCTTCCGACTTATAACAACTAAGGGACGTGAGCTAGCTCATGTAATACAGAAAAATAACTTCTCCTTCCTTTCAACTGGACCTCCTACTTATTGGCCAACTGATCCCAATAAAATACCAGACCTACTAGATTTATTCATAATAAACGGCATCTCTTCAACATACACAGATATAGTATCAAGTTATGACCTATCATCTGATCATAGTCCAATAATAGCTACATTGAGTACTACACCCATAAGAAAAGCAGCGAAACCCCAACTGCATAACATGAAAACAAATTGGGACACTAATCGACAAACCATCGAGGATACCATAACACTGCCAACAAGTCTGAAGGAACCTGAAGAAATAGAGAAAGAATGTGATGATTTTGAAGCTCTCGAATGAATGCGGATGTTGTGAGGGAGCTTTCACCTCTTAGTTAGGAAGACGGCGTTTCGTTTCCGAGCATGCGCATCTGAAACTCGTCAGACAAGCTGATGCGCAGGCTCTGCCTGTTACGCCGGTGACCATGCGTCCGCTTGGAACGCTGACTTTCAAACGCATTGCCTTGCTCTATTTGAACGTAGCAGGGACGGTTAGTCACGATTCTTATGACTGGTCGGGTCCTCTATCGGTACGCCGGTCAAACTATGATAGAGCAAGGCAGATTTCTGGACGGGGAGCGAAAAAGTTGTTCGCTACAATTTCATAAACACCATACAAAAAGGCGCCAGATCAGCCACTCCAAAAAACAGGACGGAAATGAGTCATAGTAATATGCCGTTAGAAATAAAAAAACTAATAGCTGAAAAACGAAGAGCTAGATGGCAAATGAGACATACACCAGATGGCAGAGCAAATTACAATAGGATTAGTCATAAACTTAAAATTAAATTGAAGCAAGTAGTAACCGACTCGTTCAGCAACTATATAAAAAGTCTGAAAAGGCAAGACAACACTATCTGGAAACCAATCAAAAACAAAAGAAAACCTGTAACAATATCACCACCTATACAAACATATCCTTCAGGCCCTTGAACAAGAAGAGACAAAGAGAAAATTGTCCTATTCGCTGAACACCTTTCAAATGTCTTTACACCCCAAAATAATGATAGGGTACAAGAAGTGGACGAAGCTCTTATTGAACCAGCGCATATAGAGCCATTGGACTCATTAACAATGAAGGAGATTATAGGAGTAATCAAGAGCTAAAACCATAAAAAGTCATCAGGAATGGATTTGGTAACTGCGATAATGTTGAAGGAACTACCAAAAAGAGGATTAATAAAATTACAACATATCTTCAACGCCATCATCAGAACAAACTACTGGTCACGTACACTGAAAATTGCACAAATTGTTATGATACCAAAACCTGGCAAAAATCATACAGATGTGGCATCCTACCGCCCAATAAGCTTGTTATCAACAATAGCAAAACTACTTGAACGCCTAATCCTCAATAGAATAGAGAAAGACTTAAAACACCAAAATTAGATTCCAAATCACCAGTTTAGATTTAGAAGGGGCCACTCTACCACCCAACAATATCATCGCATAGTGAATGTGATCAATCAATCTCTGGAAAATCACCAATACTGCACAGCTTCATTTATAGACGTCAGCCAAGCATTTGACAAAGTATGGCATCCTGGATTACTTTACAAAGCGAAAAAACATCTTCTTTCATACTTTAAATTGATAAAGACCTATTTGCATCAACGGAAATTTTTGTGAGGGTGTGCGTGCAAGCTTCTGACCGAAAAGGGGTCCACTCTGGTGTACCACAAGGACGCATATTAGGTCCGTTCCTGTATTTACTATATACCAATGACTTGCCAACAACTCAGAAGACTACTGTTGGGACATTCGCGGGACAGCTATTTTTGCCACAGATATGGGCAAGTGATAATCTACAGAAACACTTGAATTTGCTAGATGGTTGGATGAAAAAATGGAAAATAAAAGAGTCCAAGTCCTCTCATGTCACATTTACGCTCCGAAGAGAAACCTGCCCTCCAGTCAACATGAATCGGACCACAATTCCTAAAAGAAACCAGGTTAAGTATCTGGGACTATATTTCGACAGCAAGCTCAATTGGAAACACCACATAAGCAAAAAACGGAGCCAACTAGATCTCAAGGCTAGAGAAATCAACTGGCTCATTGGAAGGAGATCCAATCTTTCATTAGAAAACAAGGTCCTCATATACAAAGCAGTGCTAAGACCCATTTGGACATATGGCATAGAGCTCTGGGGTGTGCTAGCAAATCGAACACCGTCATCATCCAAAGAGAATAGTCCAAGCTACTCAGAACGATAGCTAATGCGCCATAGTATGTTTCAAACAGTACGCTACACGACGTTCTTAAAATACCATTTGTGAATGATGTCATAAAAGCAAATACTACAACGCACCATAAAATTTCAATAATCAAGTTTCTTTTCTTTTGAATCTACATGTAAAATTTTCTTCAGATTTTCTTTTGTTGAAAGGAATTACTGTTTTCTAAAGAATGAGTGGCAAAAGTTGAATTTTTGTTTACTTTCATTAAATTCATTTTATGTTCGTTGCTAAAAAAAATAGCATCTGTTTAAAACCTTTTTCAACGAACATAAAATGAATTTAATGAAAGTAAACAAATATTCAACTTTTGCCACTCATTCTTTAGAAAACAGGTATTCCTTTCGACAAAAAAAAATATTGAGAAAATTTTACATGTAGATTCAAAAGAAAATAAACTTTATTATTGAAATTTCCAAATTAGTTCACAATAAAAATAATGAATGAATGTTCGGAGCTATGTAAATCCAAATATTTGAGATATACAACAAAATAATGTAAAAATAAAGAATGACTGTACGGAGCTATGTAATCCCAAAAATTAATTGAGATATTTAAATGGGTACCATCTGTTTAACAACCTTCTTTGTCGATTGCCGACATTCCGATATCTGTTAGAAGGCCTCTCTTTTTTAAACCGGTTTTTTATCATGTTCCGCTTGTAAATCTCTGTACCACTATTAGGTGTTACCTAGAATCTATTGAAATATTCAAAATATGTATTACTTTTGTTTAAATACCTCTGTACCACTGTTAGGTCTTCAGTTGTCTGATGATGGGATAGTTCATTTCCCGAAACTCGAGTCACAAGAAAATGTGTAATATATATTTTTATCGGTAGTAAAACATAGTAATTTTTACAATTTATTTTAATTCACATCTTCCATTTAGAACCCGCAATATAAGTTTTACTACGTAGATTAGAGAAAATACAAAATAAAATCCAAATGTATCTGGCATTTAAGAATCATATGAGCATTCCGAATCATGATTATTCAATTATTAGGAAGAAATTCAAAATTCTGACTCTTGAAAATTGTAGGAAAAAAATAGATAACAAAATTCCTATTAGAGTGAAAGACATACAACTACGAAATTCTAATATGTTTTACATCCCTTTTAAAAGAATAAATATAACACAGAACCACTTTATTAGATCCTTACAAGTGTTAACAATTTCAACGACATTGATACATGCACCATTACCCCGTGTCAACTGAAGAAGTCTGAGGGAGGGATTGTCCTCTGCACATTAATAGAAAAAAATTGTGTTCATTTGCACATTTTATAAAGTTATTTACATTGATATATAATAATTAATTTATTGATTATCAAAATTTTTAAAATTTGAATATTAAAACAAATTTAAATATGTTTATCTTCTACAATTTTAATTTCAAAAAATTTTTTATTCAAAAAACTCTTAGAATTAAATTTATGTCTAAAACAAGCACCGCTTACATTTAATAGACGTATATAATCAAAACTCAATATATAATGTCAAATGGAATAAATAACCCAACAGATATACGAAATTAATTAAAATTAATAAATAAATATTTAAAGGAGACAAAATTTTGTTTCTGGTCTTACCTTTAAGAACACCAATTGCTTCTTAAAAACATGAACACACTTAAAGGACTTCTCAAAGAATATAATTTATTTGAAATATTTAATATATTTAAATATTCGTATAAGTCAATTCAAAAATCTCTAAAAAATTTTGTTATATTTCTTCTATCAAGTAAAAGGCCTTTCTATTTTATTTTATCAAAATTTTTATTTCAAAGACACTTTTTTGGGCTCTAGCCTGTGTATTGCTCCTGTATATCAATACTACTCTGTCAAGAAAGTACCGGGAATTTTCAATTAAAACAACATTTTTACATTTAATCGTCAAAATTTATTGGGTCGCTTTCAAAATAGGCTCCATTTGCTCCAATACATCTATGCCAACGGCACTTCCAATTATCGAAACGTTTTTTATAGGCGCTTTCCGGGATGGACTTTAGCTCTCGCGCCGAATTTTGTTTTATGGCTTCAATCGACTCGAAACGGGTGCCACGAAGGGGCAATTTTAGTTTTGGGAAGAGGAAAAAGTCGCAGGGAGCCAAATCCGGCGAATACGGTGGTTGCTGAAGCACGTTTGTTGAGTTTTTGGCGAGAAAGTCAGTCACAATCGTAGCTCGGTGAGAAGGCGCGTTATCGTCATGCAAAATCCATGAGTTGTTCGCCCACAAATTTGGCCGCTTAATACGGATACGCTCACGCAAACGTTTCATAACGCCTGGGTAATACTCCTTGTTTACCGTCTGACCCTCTGGAACGAATTCGTAGTGCACCACGCCACGGATATCGAAGAAAACAATGAGCATCACCTTCATTTTCGAGCGGCTTTGGCGTGGTTTTTTCGGTTTCGGCTCATTTTTTGCCACCCATTCCGATGATTGCTGGCTTGTTTGCATATCGTACTCGTAGACCCAGGTCTCATCACCAGTTATAATGCGTTCCATGAATGTAGAATCGGAATTACAGCGATCCAGCATGTCTGAAGCAACCTGTTCGCGATGACGTTTTTGAAGAAAATTCAGGTCTTTCGGTACGAGTCGTGCGGCCACCTTTCTCATGCCCAAAATATCAATCAAAATCGTACGTGCAGACTCGTGGGATATCTTAAGATCATGTGCTATCTCTCTCGAACTGGTACGACGGTTTTCCAGCACCTTTTCCTTAATTTTATCGACGTTATCTTCGATCGAAGCCGTCGATGGGCGACCACTTCACGACCGTCCTTGAAGGCTCTGTACCACTGATATGCACGAGTTTTCGATAAAGCATTATCACCAAAGGTCTTTTGCAACATTTTCAATGCATCGGCACACGAAAATTTATTTGCGACACAAAACTTTAAACAAATTGTTTGCTCAACGTAATCACCCATATTAAAAATTGGCACGCACTCTGATAATTCTCGGTACTTTCTTGACAGAATGTATAATCAAAACTCAATATATAATGTCAAATGGAATAAATAACCCAACAGATATACGAAATTAATTAAAATTAATAAATAAATATTTAAAGGAGACAAAATTTTGTTTGTGGTCTTACCTTTAAGAACACCAATTGCCTTTTAAAAACATGAACACACTCGAAGGACTTCTTAAAGAGTATAATTTATTTGAAATATTTAATATATTTAAATATTCGAATAAGTTAATTCAAAAATCTCTAAAAAATTTTGTTATATTTCTTCTATCAAGTAAAAGGCCTTTCTATTTTATTTTATCAAAATATTTATTTCAAAGACACTTTTTTGGGCTCTAGCCTGTGTATTGCTCCTGTATATCAATAAATAAATAAAATACAATTAAATGAACTGCATCTATATGCCAGGTGAAATCCCTTTTTTGATTTGCAGAAGTGACATTTATGTTTTCAAATTTAAATGAACTGAAATAACATAAATAGAGGTTAATTCTTGATAGAAGGTATATAAAATCATTTAAATATTTTAAAAATAAAAAAAAAAAAAATTTTAAATTAGCCTTCTACATATTTTGTTGAAATTAAATCTCAATTTATTGTACTTCAGCACCACCTATGTATTACTTCTGAAAGTACCCTTTAGTGTCTTTATTGTCCACTGCTTGTGAGGGCGCTATAAGGGTGTATCCATCTTTAGAAATAAAGGTTTAGTCTTAAGTTGTTATTCAACGAGTTCGTTTCATTTCCGGCCCTCGCCATCTTTCACTGTGTTATCAAGAGTCACCACGTGCAAGTGATAAATAATTTCAACAGGTTATGCGCCCAGTCATTTATTCAGTGAACAATTGGAAAAAGCACGGTGTCTACTTTTTGATGCTGGCCTCGATAAAAGTTTTTGGGCCGAAGCAGTTTACACTGCTGTTTATCTTCGGAATAGGTCAGTTGCAACAGGTTTAAAGAAGACACCATATGAAAATTTCACAAAGAAGAAACCAGACATCAGCAACATTAGAATCTTTGGAAGCGAAGCTATGATGTTGATACCTGCAGAGAAGAGACGAAAGCTGGATAGGAAATCAAAAAAAATGATATTGGTCGGTTTTTGTGAAAATACCAAAGGATACAGACTATATGACCCAGAATCCAAGGTAATAATGACTAGCCGAGATGTTATTATCACAGAGAAAGTAGCTTATAGTCAAAACAGCTCAAATTTCCCATCAATAAACGAAAATATTGAAGAAACGCCAGTTTCAGTGGGGGAAAATGAAGATTCTATTCTCGAAACTGAATCTTTGAATAGTTCGGATGAATACAATCCAATGGAACATTTAACGAACACTGACTCGTCATACCTCCCAGAAGATTTTGAAGACTCCGAAGATGTTGTTCCAGTAAGAAAATCAAATCGAGCAAGAAAACCAAAACTGTTTGAGGATTTTGTTACGTATGCATGTTCGGCAAATGAGAATATGGAACTTGTGCCATCGAGTGTGACGGAGGCAATTTCTAGTCATGATGGAGGGATGTGGAAAAGTGCCATTGATGCAGAACTGAACTCATTTGAAGAAAATGACGCATGGGAGCTAGTAGAGAAACCACAGAATGCAAGTGTTGTGCAGTGCAAGTGGGTGTTTAAACGCAAGCTCGATAGTGCGGGAAACGTAACTCATAGAGCTCGGTTAGTGGCAAAAGGGTTTACCCAGCAACGTGGTTTAGACTATGACGAAACTTTCTCGCCTGTTGTTAGGCATTCAAGTTTGAGATTGCTCATAGCCTTGTCTGTGCATTTAGAATTAAGAATAACACACCTTGACGTGACGACTGCTTTTTTGAATGACTCTTTAAGTGAAACAGTATTTATGGTACAGCCTGATGGCTTCAATAAAAGTAAAGACAAGAGTAAAGTTCTACGATTAAAAAGAGCGATTTATGGTCTGAAGCAGTCCTCACGAGTATGGTATGAAAAGGTGGAGGAAATCTTGTTAACATTAGAATTTGTTAAATCTAAATTTGAGCCGTGCCTATTTATAAAAAAGAATGGAAATTTTATAATAATGATAGCTCTATATGTTGACGATTTCTTCGTTTTTTCAAACTGTGATCAAGAAACAATGCAATTAAAAAGTGAATTAGGCTCCAAATTTAAAATTAAAGATTTAGGTGACATCAAACAATGTCTTGGTGTCAGAGTTATTCATAATAAGAAAAACAATTGTATTAGTTTGGATCAAGAGCAATACATCGATTCGTTATTGTTTAGGTTTAAAATGGAAGATTGTAAGCCTGTGAACACTCCTATGGAATGTAATTTAAAACTAGAAAAAGGCAAAGAGAAGAATGATAATCTTCCTTATCAACAACTTATTGGAGGTTTAATGTACCTAGCAGTGCTCACAAGGCCAGACATTTCTTTCTCAGTGAGTTATTTGAGCCAGTTCAACAATTGTTTCGATGAAAGCCATTGGAAAGCTGCCAAAAGAGTACTACGATACTTAAAGGGCACAAAATGTAAAGGATTAGTATTCATGAAAAATGACGCAATACAGTTAGATGGTTATGTAGATGCCGATTGGGCTGCAAATACTATGGACAGAAAATCCTATAGTGGTTACTGTTTTAAAATCTGCGGTAGTATTGTATCGTGGAAAAGTCGAAAACAATGTTCGGTAGCTCTCTCAAGTACTGAGGCGGAGTATGTAGCCATTTCCGAAGCCTCGAGAGAAGCCATATATTTACGAAATATGCTTGGTGAACTTGTAGGAAATTTTAATTGTATAACGTTATATAATGATAACCAGAGTGCTCTAAAATTATGTTTCAACCCTGCTTTACATAAAAGATCTAAGCATATAGATATTAAGTACCATTTCATCCGTGAAATCGTTAGCAAAAATATTGTAACCATAAATTATTTAGCAAGTAATGATATGCCAGCAGATATTTTTACGAAGGGTCTAAGTTTACTAAAACATGAAAAATTCTCAAATATTTTAGGCATATGCTATGTAAAGTAATTTCGATTTAGTGGGGGTGTTGAAATTAAATCTCAATTTATTGTACTTCAGCACCACCTATGTATTACTTCTGAAAGTACCCTTTAGTGTCTTTATTGTCCACTGCTTGTGAGGGCGCTATAAGGGTGTATCCATCTTTAGAAATAAAGGTTTAGTCTTAAGTTGTTATTCAACGAGTTCGTTTCATTTCCGGCCCTCGCCATCTTTCACTGTGTTATCAAGAGTCACCACGTGCAAGTGATAAATAATTTCAACATATTTAATTCCAAAAGATTATATTTAATGATTATAACTTCTGAAAATAAATTGAAATAATGTCGTATAAGTACCACTTATATCATGACATATGAAATAAACATTCATTATAAGACATCCGAATGGTATAACAAAATCCAATAAATAAAAATTATTAACCAAAATCCTATAAATTGAATATTTTGAATAGACAAAATTTTGTTTCTGCTGATCAATCTTATGAAAACCAATATCTTTCAAGAATATCCAACATTTCATCACAAAACTATCTTACTTAGACTATTCAATATTATTGGATATCTAACCAAGGTACTTTATATAAAAAACTCAAGATATGTAAAACATTACAGAAAAACAAGTTTTAAGATCAACTTTGCTTCTTCAGTATTCAAATATTCATATTCAAAAATTATAACATCAATTAACAAAATTTATTCACTTACCCTTTAGTCTTCTAGAAATGGTTCTACCGAAATGAATCTTTTAAGTGTGGTGAGGAATGGTTCACTACACACAAAAATATATCTGTGGTACTTATACGACATTATTTTAATTTATTTTCAGAAGTTATAATCATTAAATATAATCTTTTGGAATTAAATATGTAGAAGGCTAATTTTAAATTTTTTTTTTTTTAATTTTTAAAATATTTAAATAATTAAATGAACTGAATTCATATGATATTTAAGTTGCTCTTTCCAATTTGAAGAATATTTGCACAAATGACATTTATATCGCCTTGAGTTTAAATGAACTGTATCTATATGACGGTTGAGATGACCTTTCTGATTTGCAGAATACTCGCAATAATTACATTTATGTTGTTTCAAATCTAAATGAACTGAATTTATATGATTTCTTAGACTGGCTTTATGATTTGCAGTGTATTCGCATAAGTGACATTTATATTGTTTCAAATCTAAATGAACTGTATCTATATGCCGGTTGAGATGACCTTTTTGATTTGCCGAATATTCGCAATAATAACATTTATGTTGTTTCAAATCTAAATGAACGGAATTTATATGATTTCTTACACCGACCTTATGATTTGCAGTGTATTTGCATAAGTGACATTTATGTTTTTTCAAATCTAAATGAACTGCATCCATGTGCCTGGTCAGATCACTTTTTTGATTTGCAGAATATTGGCATAAGTGACATTTATGTTGGTTCAAATCTAAGTGAAACGCATTTATATGAATATTTAGACTGACTTTATGATTGGCAGAGTATTCACATAAATGACATTTATATTGCTTCAAATTCAAATGAACCGAATTTATGTGTCTTTTGAGTGGAACTTTACGATTTGAAGAATATTCACACAAGTGACATTTATGTTGCTTCAAATTCAAATGGACCCCGTCTTTATGTGTCTTGAGATGATTTTTTTGATTTGTAGAATATTCGCATAAGTGAGATTTATGTTTCCTTGAATCTGAATGAACTGAACCTAAATGCCCGCTGAGGTCCTTTTTCTGCTTTGGTGTATAATAACGCAAATGGCTTGTCAATTGTTTCATAGGAAAACGTTTGTGTTCAACTGTGTTTTCAACAACTAAATTAGTATGTCTAGTTTCTTGCTGATTGTTCTCCTCTAATTTGGGAAAACAAAATTTATTGTTAACACTTTGATGGGAGAAATCCCTCAGGTGATGGTGTTCTCCTTTAATAATGTATTCTTCCCTGTCAAGAACTCCATTCTCTCCACTGAATTGTTCAACAATGTCTACATCTTCAGTCTTCACCTCAAGATTTTCCAAGTTCAACTCGACATCTGGACAAGGAACACTAAAATCAATTAAATGGTCAATAAAGAGCAATTTTTTGAGAATAATAAAATAAATATGACATTTTTCAACCTCCATATTATAAATATGCTTACTGCCTTCCAGTCAAACAATTTCTAATCAGAAATAGAAAAATATAATAATTGTCTCACAAATATATATCCATAAATCCTCTCATTATGTTTTATTTAAATAATACACATATATATGCTGATTTCTATTTATTATCGTGAGTTGTTCACATAACGTGTTTCTTACTGCCAGTTTCATAAACAACAACGAAAGGCTCCTTTATGATAAAGTCCCTTTATGAAAAAGGATCCTTTGAATGTGACCATCAGTATCATAAACGCACATCGACCGTCCTTTACTTAAAGCTTCCTTTAATGCGCCGGTCATATGTTTCCAACCGTTGGCTATCCTGAGAACTAGTGAGTCTACGAATATAGTTTGTGATATTCTGTAAAAATTGTGAGTTATGCGTCGGAACTTGTAAAAAGAAAAAGAGAAGAAGCATAAATCGATCTTTGCATAAACGTGGAAATGTGCAGAAGACAGTATATTGAAATTTATATCATTATTACATGCGAATTGCTATATTTTAGTACGTGGGTTATATGAATGTATATGGAAGAAAAGAAAACAAAAGTATTACTTTAAAACCTGAGGAGGAACTATGCCTCTTGGAATTGATCGAAAAACAGAATTTTAATATTATAGGATAAAGTCTGGCAGAGAATAGAAACTGTTTTCAATGCAACAGTTCTCCATTGGAGAAATGGGGACCAGCTCAAATCCAAATATCTTAATATATATAAATCTCGTGTCACAACGTTTGTCCTCAATGGACTCCTAAACCACTTAACCGATTATAATAAAATTCGCACACCATGTGCAGTTCGATCCAACTTGAGAGATAGGATAGTTTAAATCTCAAATTATAGTCGCAATTTTAATTTATTGCTGATTATTTGTCTGTTATTATTTGACAGTCACAATTATCTGTTAACTCCAAATGATTCTAACAGATGTCGATACCTTTCGACTGGGTTGAGTAAGTAATCAATAGATGGCGCTGCTATGGTAAATCTACGAACGTGTCATATAAGCTACATTTTAACAGCATAATTACCACGTGTTGACGCTATAAAATTAATTAAATTTATTTTGTAGTGAACGAAATACCGTATAATTCAATTATTTCCACTTTTTAAATTTTTGGTGTTAGCATAGCCGGTCACGTGTTACTTCGACTGAAGTGTAAATTGAATTCATATTATAATGAAGATAATACAGTGAAATTAATCCTGTTTGTCATTATAAAATAAAACACTTGTTTACATTTTCTACTTTATTTTTGGTATTGACGTACGTTTCGTCTTTGCTAGAAAGACTTCATCAGAATACGAAGTAACAGTTGTTGTACAATGAATTTATAAGATTTTTTACAGAAGGTGTACATGTGTTTTTAATTGTTCGTCGGGTTGGTTTTCTCAAAGAATATTCCCTTCAGAATCGTGTTCACTCGATCCCTTGTAAATATTGAATAGAGGGGTGTAATAAAAATCTATTTGTTCATTTACTAGATTAATTATAAACATAAAAACAGCAATAACCTAGTAAATGAACAAATAGATTTTTATTACACCCCTCTATTCAATATTTACAAGGGATCGAGTGAACACGATTCTGAAGGGAATATTCTTTGAGAAAACCAACCCGACGAACAATTAAAAACACATGTACACCTTCTGTAAAAAATCTTATAAATTCATTGTACCACAACTGTTACTTCGTATTCTGATGAAGTCTTTCTAGCAAAGACGAAACGTACGTCAATACCAAAAATAAAGTAGAAAATGTAAACAAGTGTTTTATTTTATAATGACAATTACAACTGATTTCTACCAAGCAACGGCCCAATCTATCATAAATTTAATCCTGTTTTTTACTTATTTGTGCTTCATTGATCAAAACTTTATAATTTAATTTGAATATATGTATGTAAGTATTATCACATAATTATAAAATTTCTCTTATTGTTCCTCTCAGATTGTTTACTATAATGTAATATAACAAAAACTTTAGCCACAGCAACGCGTGGCCGGGTCAGCTAGTGATAATATAAAAACTAAAACTAGAAGGTGGTAGCTGCTCAACGCAGTTATATTAAAGGGACTGGTGGTGGGGCTCCATTGAAATTGAGGGAGCCAATTTACAAACAGTTGAGCCCAACTGTTACAAACCCACTTGCCGAAGCGAAAGAGACGTATTATAAAAAAAACAGCTCCAGTAGAAGCTCAGATAGTGGCTATCAATGAAGAGAATAGAAGAAAAGAAGAGGAGCATTCGAAGCTCAAAATATTAGATTTGCAAATTATGGAGATCAAGAGAAAATTAAATAATAATAATTAAATCTTTTTATTTTGAATGCACTTTCTGGGAAAAGCGGTATTGAAATTTTATCACCATTACTGCAGACTATGAAATCGCCTTAAATTTAAATTGAAAACAGAAATTTCAATAACCCAACATTTTCATTTATTTATTCTCACTTGAAACTTTTTCAGATGTTACCTAAAGTAAAACAATGAATCAGAAATACAAACATAGAAATATCTAAATACATGCCTTGTAAAATCTTATAAAAATTATATGAAATCTTGTCATGTTGAAGACACAAATTGAATATGATGAATAGTTTCACAAGAGACAAGCAAATTTATTTTCAATTATTACACAAATATAAATTGTAAATTAGCAAAATGTTTATTAATAATAGACTCTGGCTTGACGAGCTGCATTAATAATAGTTGCATTTGTTTGAAAGTCCTTTTCCTCCTGCACATCATTCATTTGGAAATATTTCGTTCATATCTAGCATATCAGCTATGTTGTGCAAAACAGCGGTAGCAACAATACTTGCCCTTATGGTCGTTAATTTAACACTCATTCCTTTAGAAAGTATAGGAAAATGACGTTTCCAAACTCCATACTTTCTCTCCACCACATTTCTAGTTTGTATAATTGACTGCTTATATAAATTTTCAGCTGCAGTTATAGCTTCCGGTAACTTTGTCATAAGATAAGTCTGCAAACTATAACCACTATCACCAAGTAACAAATACCGTACAAATTTATCACTCTCAAATTGTCTCTTCAAGACACTGTTATTAAAGATGGTTTGATCATATATTTCCAGTTCCATAAAATCTCAATGTCAAAAGTAGTTGGTTCATCGGTTCAATACAGCTGCCTCTGAAAATTGTCAATTTAATGATTTGGTATACATAAAATTATATCAACAAAATAATAAATCGAAATTTGTTCACCTGTTAAATGGGAAGTACAATTGATCTGCAATTTATTGAAGCAAAGATTAAACAGTTGGTTTTGTTAGGCGAAAACGATAGAAGAAATCTAGATCATCTAACGTGGAAAAATGTCTGTCCTTTTGTAAATTTTTGGTCTTCTCACAATTATTTCTTCATCATTTGATGAAGAAGTAGAACTAAAATCAGCATTCAACATTTGGTGCAACATATTTCGTAGTACGCTAAAATTAAACAAAATGGGTAAATGTGACAGACCATGACCAAAACCATGTCTCATAGCAATACGGCAAAAACCCTATAAAATCGTTAGATTGTATGATTCTGAACACGACTAGGTGTGTAGTAATGGTCGAAAGTGTAGCAACTGAGTGGGAGGCCATTTCTGCTGTGTCAAAAAAAAAAGGCAGTCGGTATTATAGCAATACGTCTGATAGTGAAAATGTACATAGATTCTATAATTGGATTACGAAAAAGTTTGTTTTCAGACATTTTGTGCGTAGCACATAGCCTGAGCGCATTTTTGAAAATGTCAACAAATTTAGCCGACCTGTATCATAGCAATACGGATAATTTTTTTTTAACTATTCGTATTGCTGCCATGATTACCAAAAACCTGTTTTCAGACACTTTAAGTGTAGCATTTACTCCCAAAAACGAAAATAAAGTTTCGGAGTCGCCGACGCCTCTGTTAAATGTTTATTTTAAATTTACAGCCTTCATAGATATTCAAGAATCTCCCTTGTCTATTATATGTACTTTGACAGATGACAGATGTCATTACTTATTTCTTTTGTAAAAGTTACTCAAATGTGCTTTAGACAGACACCGATATATTAATAATAATGCTCGGAAATATGGAATTTGTAGAAAGTGTCGTCCAAATTTCTATGGATGTTGGTGTTGGCAATTCCCGGCGTTACATTGATGTTTCACGTTTATAGAGACATTGGGATCCACTCTGGCAAAATCTTTACCTGCTTTCCATGCAATGACCGGCTGCGATTATAATCCCGCGTTATATCGCACCATTGACGATGCTGAAAAATTCGAAACGCTATCAAGAAGCTTTCGGTGATTTGGGCAGCTATACTTCTGATAGTGACAAGGTATTCCCCATTTTGGAAGAATTCACGTGCAGATTGTACAACGAAAAAAAAATTAATAACGTCGATTTAGCTCGACTCAACATTTTTTCGAAGACATATAAAATTAAAAACGACGAGGCTTCGACAACTCTGAATCTCCAGTTATCCAATTACGACGCCTGCAATCTGCCACCGTGCAAAACGGAATTGGAGAAACATTTATTACGAACAAAATATATTGCACAAGTCTGGAGCAACGCTCATACCAAAACGCCAACCGAACTGAACCCTGCAGATTGCGGATGGTATGAAGACGAGGGACAATTTCAGTTTTTGTGGTCCTCTGGCAACCAACTACCTGAGTTGAGCAACGTTATTTTGGACGACAAATCATCATCCACAACAGGTACAGTTTACATGGCTTTTGCTGTTAATTTCATAAATAAGTTCGTGATTTTTACTAACGATGTTTATTTTACAGAAGAGGACGTTGAAGATCTCCCGAGCGACGTCGAGAGTGATTTCGAAGACGACGATTCCGAATCCGACAGCGATTGAATACGAGAATATTTTGTAACTTTGAATAAACCGTTTTTTTTTTCAACTTCATCCCAGTTTCCTTTTGTGCGATTTATTTCAGTCCTTGAACTTCAATGTTACGGTTTCCGGTAAATTCTTTGTTAATTATCATGTCATAAATTCAGGGTCGCAACGTATTCATTGGTTTATAACAGAGAATTCAAGATGCCTCAATACGATTTTTAAATGATATCTGAGTATCGAAAAGTTGTCTGATAGAGAAGTTGCTACACTTAATTTGTCTGATATAAATTTTTTGCAGATGTGGACAACTTATTTTATCATGTCCAACAATTTTCAGACATATTGCTATGATACCGATCGGTTAAATTTGTTAACATTTTCAAAACGGTCTCAAAATTTAATGCGTTCACATTTCCGTCTGAAAATTGTTTTGTTCGCATCAAAAAACCAAAATTTACTGATAAAAAAGATTTTCAGACGTATTGCTATGAGACATTATTTTTGTCTCATTTTAAATTTTTTTAAGTGATCTTACGGATTTGCGCTACACCACTAACGTCTGAAAAATATGTTTCCGGTACCTCAGAACTATCATTCAATTACAGTCTGCAAATCAGACATATTGCTATGATGCAGTTCGGTAAAATTCTTTGACAATTTTGAAAATTCGGTCAGATCAAACGCTACGCGGAAAATGTCTGATATTGGTATTTTCGAGTTCAGGATAATCGTATCTATCGATTTGATGCGGTTTTGGCTGTATTGCTATGAGACAAAAATTTTGGTCGTGGGCTCTCGTACTAAGAGGAAAGTTATGTCCACTGTTTTCGTGTTTATCGAGCACCTGCGCAGTGTCGAGCTTCTCGTTAAAGGATCCTTTTCCAGCCGTAAAGGGCCGATTTTCTCACTTTAAGATTAAGGACGCTTTTAAGTTCCCTTTAACCTCAAAATTTGTTTATGAAACACGTATCATTAAAGGAGACTTTTTGGGAAAAAGGAGGCTTTAATTTCGTTTATGAAACCGGCCGTTATACATCTCTTCAAATGCAACTAATCTGAAATTTGGTTACATATATATATCGCGGAAGTCCTACAGCTACTGCCACTTCCCGCATCTCATATACCATAGCACTCTATCAAGCCAGTCATTTTCCCTCAAGTCTCTCCTCACCATGGCATACTTTTCGTTTTTTCATGATTGTGCTGGTCTTCCTTGCTATTCATGGTAATCCTTCTGTCCCATTCGCATGGCATGTCCGTACCAGATTAGTTGTCGTTCTGAGCTGTCTGTTATTGTGTCGTTTGACTTTATTCGATGTCTGATTATCTCATTCGGTATATGTTCTAGTCTTGAAGTTCGGCATGAACGTCTTAAAAAATCCATTTCAACGGTTTCCATCTTCTGTTTTTTCCTTTTTGTTGGTCTCCATGTTTCCGCTCCGTAAGTTGTTATCGCTTACACTGTACAATTATATAGTCGCTTTTTAATCTGATTTTTGTGGACCAGAGTGTGTGTATAAGCCGTCTTTCCATGATTTATTCTTAACTGAACATCCTGGTCATCTTTACCGTCTTTTGAAATGAGACTCCCTTGGTATTTGAAATTTTCCTCGTTTTTTATTGTCTGGTTTTATCCATATTCAATTTTAATCCCCATTTTGCCATCTCCTTCAGCAATTACTCCATCATATAAGCAACGTCATCTCTATTACTTGCAATTATCTGCAAAAAGCAAGATATGAAAATTCATCTTTTTCTATTCCTAGTCCTAAACATTTTTCATTCCATTCCTTGAAGCTTTCTTGCACATATATAATTAAACAATTTTGGTGACATGCTGTAACCTTGTTTATGTCCTTTCGTTATTCTTTTACAACGCATTCGGTGTTTCTATACATGTTAAAAATACACCTTATATAGGTTTCATTGATGACAGTTGACGTTAACACTTCAAAAATAGTTTGTTCAAAGGAAGCGAGTCATAAGCTTTTTCCAAGTCAACGAAAACAATGTGAGTGTCCATATTCCTTGCAATTCTCTTTTCGACGTCCTGTTTTACGGTAAATGTATTGTCTAAACACGGTATACCACTTCGAAAGCCACTTTGTTCTTCACTATCCACGATGTATTCTTCAATTCTAGTTTTTATTATCCAACCATACAACCTCCCTATCGAACTGGTCACGCAAATGCCTCTATAGTTCCTACCTTGAGTTTTATTTCCTTTTTTGTGCATGGAACGAACATACTGTATTTAAATGTTTTCTATATTGGATATTGGAGTAGTCCGTTACTTTGTGATAGTTCATTTTAATGGAATGAAATAAGAAATTACTTTGTTTTCTATCTCTTTTTATTATTACTGATATACAGTGACTCGAGTTTCGTAGTGTTTACTACATTTTCAAACTGAATGAACAAATTAGATCTCAACTATTATATATGCTGATTGTAGGCTAGGGCAGAGTTTCGAAGAGAGGGGTTTTCCAAAGTTCCGTCTATTCGTTTATTAGTGGTACGTGCCTCTTATATTTTTCAATTTCTATGGATTCCAGGATGTCAAGTTTTTTCCCTTTCGCTTCCACGTGCAAGATAACAAGGTTGTTCAATTCTGGGAACGTGTGATCCGTATTGAAGAAATGGTTCGCAAAATTGGAATTATTCTTCTGGTTCCTAAAAGCAGATTGATGCTCTTTCTACCTTTTATGGAAAGGTCGACCCGTTTGTCCTATATACACACTATTACACTCTTGACAACTTAATTTATAGACTCCAGAATTATTCAGTCGGTTCTCTTTGTCTTTCGGATTAAAAAAGAGATTGGAAATTTTGTAGGAGGGTGTGAAAGCTGTTACTATGTTAATTTTTGACAAAATTTGAGCCTTTTTTTGTGAAATTGGTCCAAAATATGTTAGTTTTATAAATTTATTATTATCATCTGATTTGGAAATGGAGTAAATTTGTTTACGAATTAGTTGCTTTTGTTTTTTGTTTATGATAGAATTTACAGTTTTTGTTTTGAACGGATTTTTTGTGGCTATTTGTCTGATTGTATTCAATTTCCTCTTCAACGTAATATTATCTAAAGGAATTGAAAATGCTCTATGTACCATTGATCTATATGCAGCTAGTTTATGATTGATCGGATGGTTTGAAAAATTTGGTATTGTTGTCAAATTGTGTTTCCATGGTGAATTTGACCTTATTGTGCAAACTATTAAGATATTCTAATGTTTCATTTAATTCTGAATGTGTTCCGCAGAAGCAAGCGAATATATCGTCTATATACCTGTACCAAAAAGTGATATGCTTTGCGTGTGTGGATTTTAGAATTTTTCTTTCAAAACAGGACATATGTTTTTCCTTTCAAAACAATCTTTGCGTGTGTGGATTTTAGAATTTTTCTTTCAAAACAGGACATATGTTTTTTCTTTCAAAACAATCTTTGCGTGTGAGGATTTTAGAATTTTTCTTTCAAAACAGGACATATGTTTTTTCTTTCAAAACATATGTATTTTCTTTCAAAACATATGTTTTTTCTTTCAAATCATATGTTCCTTCTAAAATCCACACACGCAAAGCATATCACTTTTTGGTACAGGTATGTAGACGATATATTCGCTTGCTTCTGCGGAACACATTCAGAATTAAATGAAACATTAGAATATCTTAATAGTTTGCACAATAAGGTCAAATTCACCATGGAAACACAATTTGACAACAAAATAAATTTTCTGGACATAACTTTAATTAAAAGTAATAATGAAATTTCCTTTGATATATATAAAAAACCCACATCAACAATACCAAATTTTTCAAACCATCCGATCAATCATAAACTAGCTGCTTATAGATCAATGGTACATAGAGCATTTTCAATTTCTTTTTACGTTAAAGAGGGAATTGAATACAATCAGACAAATAGCCACAAAAAATCAGTTCAAAACAAAAACTATAAATTCTATCATAAACGGAAAACAAAAGCAACTAATTCGTAAACAAATTTACCCCATTTCCAAATCAGATGATAATAACAATGAATTCATAAAACCAACATATTTTGGACCAATTTCACAAAAAATAGCTCAAATTTTATCAAAAATTAACATAGTAACAGCTTTCACACCCTCCCATAAAATTTCTAATCTCTTTTTTAATCCGAAAGACAAAGAGAACCGACTGAATTATTCTGGAGTCTATAAATTAAATTGTCAACAGTGTAATAGTGTGTATATAGGATAAACGGGCCGACCTTTCCATAAAAGGTACAATGAGCATCAATCTGCTTTTAGGAACCTAAAGAATAATGCCAATTTTGCGAACCATTTCTTCAATACATATCACATGTTCCCAGAATTGAACAACCTTGTTATCTTGCACGTGGAAGCGAAAGGGCAAAAACTTGACATCCTGGAATCCATAAAAATTGAAAAATATAAGAGGCACGTACCACTAATAAAACTACTAAACGAAAAGACGGATCTTTGGAAAACCCCTCTCTTCGAAGCTCTGCCGAAGCCTACAATCAGCATATATAATAGTTGAGATCTAATTTGTTCATTCAGTTTGAAAATGTAGTAAACACTACGAAACTCGAGTCACTGTATATCAGTAATAATAGAAAGTGATTGAAAAACAAGTTATTTTATTTCATTCCATTTAAATGTTTTCTGTTATGAGATAAGGGTACAATAAAATTTTTGATAACTCTTGGTAAAACCACCGATTGAATAGAATAGAATATTTTATTGATCCTTTAAGACAACAAAGTGCATAGGACAGGTCAACTATAATAATAAACAATTAAACAGTGATAAGTGACGGACAATCGTCACAAAATTCTACAATGGAATAATAACATTTATTAGTTAACAACTCTTTTATTTTTTTTTTGAAGGATTTCAATTTGAGAGCCTTCAAAGTTTTAGGTAGGCAATTATATAGTTTTATACTCTGATACATGGGGGAATACTCAAATTTTTTTGTTCTATGCTTAGGTATAAGCAGAGTTTCTGTGTTCCTTGTACTGTATTCATGGTTGTCACATAATTTGGTCCAATTCAATAGATTTTCCTTAGCGTATACCAGACATTTCATTATATATACACAAGGTAGACATAGCAAATTATTTTTAATGAAAACTGGTCTACAAGATGTGCGAGAACCAAGATTAAATATCAAACGAATGATTCGTTTCTGAGCAATGAAAGCACTACTTGTGAAGGATCTCAGTCCACCCGAGGTCGTTGGATTTTTCGCCGATCGAAAAAATGATGAACACTCACACCGTTTGGCCAGTTAGAGCCATCGAGTGCCCTGTCATATTCCGAGTCTGGAATCAGAACTTTAAATGACGAATAATGCTTTGGATAACGCGATTCCAACTTTTCACAGACGACATCAGAGAAATTTTGTTTTAAAAATGACATAAAATTCTCTTCACTTGTATCCGGTTTCAGGTTCGACACATGTAAAGCTCTTAATTTACCCAGTCCCACAACAGAGGTAGAACCTGAAAAACTACCAACAAGTGCTTTCCGTTGTTTTCGAATGGGTTTGCGATTCACAACTCGCCATTCCGTATTTTCCGGACCGAAAGGAACACCATTGTTACTATTTGGTCCCTCTATTTCATTCGAAAGCGCTACATCTTGAATTACGTTCGCACCAGCGTCTTTAGATACACCCTGTGTATTAGATTTGGCGTTAGAGGTAGCAAGAGCGTATGTTGAAGAACGCACAACCGGGTTTACATCGGTGGATGTTGACGAACGTTCATGATTCCCAGCTGCGCCGCACCCCAACGATACCGAAACACTGCTGCGGGAACTTGCACATGTACCACCGGTGGGATTTCCGTTCACTTGATTCATCAAATGTGTTGACGGTTTTTCTTTCTTTAGTATGTTTATTTCACGATCCTTTTTTAGAATGATATCTTCCATTGTAGATATTTTGAATTTAAGTAGGGAGTTATTTTCAATCAATATATTATTCTTTGATTCAAGTTCGAAGATAATTTTCAGCAGAAGATCTTTTTGGGATGAATCACCAGAAATTGATTTCACTGTTGTTTCAATTGATGGAGATATATCACCTCCGTTGGATAGATCGACCTCACAGCATTTTTTTTTCTTAACACCGCAACTAGGGTGGAACAGTTTCTTGCAGATATTACATCTACAACTATTCTTCACGATTGAATTTCTACAGTAACCGCATTGGGGAATCGTAAGTTGAAGAGAAACACTCGCTTCGACATCCTTACTCGACGACATCTCGACTCGAATAGATCCAATAGAGGTGAATTAGATAACTCAGTTTGTTCATTCAATAAATTCAAACTTTCCAACAGGTTCAGCTCCAGACCCATTATTTCGTTTATGCAAAATCCTAAAATGTTCATCGAAATAATGTTTCTCTTTTATTAATGTTCCGCAAACATAGAATTAACTTTTCTTAAGGAAAGGGCGTCAGCAATCACAGAAAATTGATTAAGTTATTCTTTACCCTGTGCTATTTGAAAACACTTATTCAAAATCATGCTGGACAGGAATTGCCGATCTATACAATGAACATATATTGTATTTCATTGAAATTCGTCTGACTTGTCTTTTGGAGAACAGAATTCGATAATTAGGTTAGAGTTATCCATTAAATCAAAGAAGCAAACTTACCAATCATCGGACGTTAATATTTCTTCTTTCACATGAGTATCCATATTTCTTGAATTCCAATTATTGTCTTCAGTGATAATAATAGATGTGACGAATTTTACAATCTCTTCTTCTTTTCTTAATTTGCAACTAAGGGCCGCAAACAGTCCCTTTGTCAGTCACCACAGCAGAAACTGGGCTCAGCAATTATGCTGTAGAACAGGATTATCTTCAGCATCTTACTCTTCAAGTGGAATGATTGCAGGGACTGTAGAGTTTATGGTGCATCTATATCATTCCACATATATTAGTATTATTTCAATCTTCACGTCAAATATCAAATCGGCACTGAAGAAAGCAACAGCAGTGTAGACTTACAGACACAGGAAAATATAACAAAGATAATATACATTCCGACTTCCTACCACAGAGAAAATGAACTAAGCTAAGTAAGCAAGCAAATACCCACCATTCACCACTCACTTTAGTCATCATTTTTTCAAATTTATTTTACAAGCCTTCAGACAAGGAAACACCAAATCATACACCATCACCTTATCAGAATATGACATACAAAAAAATATATATTGGCAAATGAAAATCCATCCGAGATAGACAATTCTAAAGTTGTAATGGTCTAACTTAATTTTTGCTACAATCAAAAAAAATGTGGAAAAATCAAAATTTAATGGCTAAAGATGGAATGAAGGTCTTGTTAGCAATGGTAATGCTACTATAACCTTTCGCCCTCTCCTTACGAACAGTTTTATAACCAGGAATAGTAACTCGTTCAAATCATAGAAATGTTTCAGAAAGTACGATGACATCTGGTTCAACTTCTCTGATAATAACCTGTACTGGATGGAGTAGTCCGTTACTTTGTGATAGTTCATTTTTAATGGAATGAAATAAGAAATTACTTTGTTTTCTATCACTCTTTATTATTACTGATATACTGATATACCTGATGAAGTCATGGTATGACGAAACAGTTGTTGTGAAAATCAATAAAATAGCGGAAGTTAACATTTGTTTTTCTTATATTGTCTGATTGTATTCAATTTCCTTTTTAACGTAATTTTATCTAAAGGAATTAAAAATGCTCTATGTACCATTGATCTATAAGCAGCTAGTTTATGATTGATCGGATGGTTTGAAAAATTTGGTATTGTTGTATCAGTTGCTGTGGGTTTTCTATATATATCAAAGGAAATTTCATTATTACTGTTATTTAAAGTCCAGAAAATTTATTTTGTTATCAGATTGTGTTTCCATGGTGAATTTAATCTTATTGTGTAAACTATTAAGATATTGTTAATGTTATCCTTCCAATTAACAGTATTCTAGTGTCGTTTGATGTAGTTAATATGTTCCTGAATATACCAAATACAGAATGCATGGCTATAATTGAAAATATCCTAACAAAAAATAATCCTGTCATAAAAAACGAAATTTTAACCCTTTTCGAACTTTGCGTGGAAGAAAATTAGTTTCAATACAATAGTAAATTTTACAAACAGAAAGATGGACTTGCCATGGGTTCACCTCTCAGCCCATTACTCGCTGAAAACTTTATGTCCTGTTTTGAAAGAAAAATAATAATAATAATGAAATTTCCTTTGATATATATAAAAAACCCACATCAACTGATACAATAATACCAAATTTTTCAAACCATCCGATCAATCATAAACTAGCTGCATATAGATCAATGGTACATAGGCATTTTCAATTTCTTTAGATATTATTACGTTAAAGAGGGAATTCAATACAATCAGACAAATAGCCACAAAAAATTAGTTCGAAACAAGAACTATAAATTCTATCATAAACAAAAAACAAAAGCAACTAATTAGTAAACAAATTTACCCCATTTCCAAATCAGATCATAATAACAATAAATTCATAAAACTAACATACTTTGGACCAATTTCACAAAAAATAGCTCAAATTTTGTCAAAATTAACATAGCAACAGCTTTTACACCCTCCCATAAAATTTCTAATCTCTTTTTTAATCCGAAAGACAAAGAGAACCGACTGATTAATTCTGGAGTCTATAAATTAAGTTGTCAAGAGTGTAATAGTGTGTATATAGGACAAACGGGCGGACCTTTCCATAAAAGGTACAAAGAGCATCAATCTGCTTTTAGGAACCGGAAGAATAATTCCAATTTTGCGAACCATTTCTTCAATACGGATCACACGTTCCCAGAATTGAACAACCTTGTTATCTTGCACGTGGAAGCGAAAGGGAAAAAACTTGACATCCTGGAATCCATAGAAATTGAAAAATATAAGAGGCACGTACCACTAATAAAACTACTAAACGAACAGACGGAACTTTGGAAAACCCCTCTCTTCGAAGCTCTGCCGAAGCCTACAATAAGCATATATAATAGTTGAGATCTAATTTGTTCATTCAGTTTGACAATGTAGTAAACACTACGAAACTCTAGTCACTGTATATCAGTAATAAAAAGTGATAGAAAACAAAGTAATTTCTTATTTCATTCCATTAATAATCTGTACGTTGTTATATTTAGAGTTATTAGATATTAGATGTAAAATGGTGAATAATTTGGAGTCATTCATAAAAATTAGAAATCAGAGGAAGAAAGGGCACAATTCTCTTCCTCCATAAACTCTACTGCAGTTCTATTCTGATTTTTATTTTCAATGATAAATGGTGTTGAAGAGCTATTTGCACTGTGGTGAATTTCGGCCGCTGTGACCAATTTTTTTGGGGTGAGGGATACTCTACTGATGCTGCAAAGGGTATATGATTGAGAGGCAATGGGGGTATCAACATGAAAGATAGCCTATAATTAATTAGACAATCTTAGAGTGCTTTTAAATCATATCCCTTCTGGTTAGGAACTTTCCTCTTAGGTTTGGCCAGCTTAGGCATAAAGGAAGGGGAAGAGGGATTTTGGACAAGAATTGTTCACTCTCACAGCTGCTGAAAAGGATCTATGACTATTATTATTGGGAAGTATAGGAGAGTTTGTGGAGAAATTTGAATAGGAACATAAGAACTTTTAGAATTCTTATTGGCTTCGAAAAAAGAAATGCTTTAATAAACATTTTTTGACAGAGGTACTCTTTACAGTTCCTACCACTAGTAGAATGGGGTTCAGAGCAATATAAGGAACTAGCTGGTCTGTCACATACCAACAACTGGAGATTTGGTATTAAAAAGAACGAGTTCTTTGGGTCAGACATTACCTTCAAATGTCACCACACAAGTGGGCAGATAGGACACAATATAATTTATTTTCTGCCTCCTATTCAATCTATGCATTCTAACAATACTACATAATGGGTTTAATCCCTTTTGAGGCCTTTACGAGATATATTTGTAATTTAAAGTCAAAGTTTTAGGTGATGAATATAATAATTTGTTCAAATTAATTGGATTGAGATAAGCTATATTTTTATCATTAGTTTCAATCAGAACTAAGAAGGAACCCTCATTTATATTCTTATAATTATTAACCTTAAATTTCTGGAAAAAACTAACTTCCATTTTTTTTTTAAATAATTATCATAAGTTATCAAATTTTACCATTAAACATGTGTTCATCTCAGTGGATGCCTTGTCAACCGGTGT
This sequence comes from Megalocaria dilatata, assembly GCA_034642435.1. Lineage (NCBI taxonomy): Eukaryota > Metazoa > Arthropoda > Insecta > Coleoptera > Coccinellidae > Megalocaria > Megalocaria dilatata. The sequence goes on along the minus strand of CM067862.1, from coordinate 3,643,398 downwards.
GTTAACCTCATAAATAACTAAGGAGTAATACAATTTATTATGATATGAAAATTTCAAAATCTTTTCTGTTTGTTGGGATCTAGTGGATAAAAGATTAAGGACTCGGGGCGAAACCCCGGGACTGTTGATACTCATATTACCAGCAGGCAAACGAGTCTACACAGATTGACGGTCAGTATGAAAAGAAAGAACCCAAAAACATCTATCAATACCAGATATAAGGAGAAAACCAATGTAGCGATTCAACAACGCAATAACTAAAATAAAATTCAAATTATAAGTTTTTCTGCGCTCAATGTCAGCACATATATATAACACACTCACCATCCAAGATCAACAGAAAACACAGGGGAAAAATGGATAAACACCGCTAATTAATCACTATGCTGCTCTGTTAAAATCTTGATGCCGAATCAAACTTTTATTTATTTGAATTTTTAAACTTGTACCACAATCATCAAAGGTTATTCAAGAATTGTCATTTTTACACATTGATTTGTCATAATTGATCATTTTTCAGATGATTGTTTATCATTGTTTGGTCAATTCCTGGAATTCGTCAGTCAAATGTGTTATTTAGAAAATTCTAATATTTCAAGAATTCAATAAAATCATCTTCTCTCTGATGTGGGGCACCAAAGCCTTAAAAACATGTACTCTAACCAAACTAGAAACTAGTATCCGTTCATAAAATATCCACCATAATAATATTTATAATAGAAAACTCGGTAAACGTATCATCACAGATTACAGTAAATTAGTAGTATTCTGTAATCTGTGATCCCACCATAGAGGATAAAAATGGTAAACGGCACTCTCCAATCAGAGAACTCTAGAATGCGCCGTAGTCTGTTTTCCGCAATTTGAATGACTGACAATTCTATCTGAAACATTTATCTTCAGTGAAAGAACTGTAATTTTTGGAGCAAATAAACTTATGATTATATTATTTGGACTTTGTAGTGTGAAATTTCAATATTTTGCGAAAAGTAGCATGCATTGATAATAATTGATATACCTATTATTATAGAATTGGCGAATACACTTTTATTTCACATTATTTCATATTTCAAAATGTAAGTATTGAGCTATCCCGTACATTACGGAGTACTCTAAAAGCTCCGGGGTGTTACGGAGTACTCTAAGATCTGGGGGTTTACGGAGTACTCTAAAAGATCTAGGGGTTTACGGAGTACTCTTAAAGATCTGGAATTATACGAAGTAATCTAAAGAGCGCTAACCTGTTTATCGTGATCGTCTAGTGGCGGGCGAATAGAACGTTACGTTGTGTAGGCAACCCAAATTACACCTAAACGAGAGCAAGGAAACAGTGACGGGAGGTTCAAATATTCGAAACACAATAATACCAGAATAATATATTTTTATTAATAATATTCAAAAGCAACAACCCTCAATAAATGGAAACACATTCATCAGCCTGTGGTTAAATCTACTCTACGCAGTGGTTCGCAAAGCTCCCCAGTGAAACCAATAGCGCCCCGGGTCTAAATGACTTATTACTACATATTGTTAGGTCGGTATTCGCTCAAATCAGATATCATTCTTATGCAGCTGAAGGGATCGGTGGCAAAAGGTTCAGATCCGAGGGTAACACACCAGAGCGGATTTCAAAGCAACCTAAAACCTCTTACGTTGTTGCGGCGGGGGGGATCAAGGTAGGCTTGCTATGTTCTGGTTACCCCGCCGTCTCAATGTTGGGGGACCAGCTGGTGCTATTGCAGAGAGCGGTTCTAAGAGCCGTTGCAAGCACAGCCGATGAGGGTCCACAGGTGAGATTCCAAGGCTGTTCACATCGGCCTGGATGGTTGCAAATTACCTGTGTCGACGAGGAAAGTGTGAGGTGGCTCGAGGAGACGACTCCCTCACTCAAACCATGGGAAGGAGCGGATCTCAGGCTCGTAAAAGGCGGGGACCTTCCCAAACCCAATATCTGTTCGGTCTTCATTGTGGATGAAGACCCAGAAAACAGATTTCAGTCTGAGGATATACTCGGCAGACTGAGAAAAATGAACCATATCCTGAGGACTCGTGAGTGGAGTATTCTACGTAGCAAGTTGTCAGGGCCAGGCCAAGTCTGGACAGTGGCCATGGATGATATTTCTATGGAAGCTCTGAAGGGTCTGGTCCACAAACCCTATTTTGGGTTCGGAAGAGTCCAGTTCCGGACGACAAAGGCTACTAAGGTGGCACAAAAAACCGGCTCGGAGCAGGCAGAAGGGGTGACGGGGCGCCTCTCAGAGCCCTCGTCTGGGGTACGAATTGCCTCGGTCAGGGTGGGGGGGGGTTAAGCCGCGTCTTCCTCAAAACCAGTGCCCGAGTCGGCAAGAGAAAAAATCAAAAGGAACTCAAAGGAGGGCGGGGTAAATCCCACTTCCAGGGTCCTGAAACAAGATAGGAAAAGTTTCCAAGGAAAGGGTAAATCCATCCCTGGAAAACCCCTCCTTAAGAAGTCGGCCAGCGGCTAAGGGGAAGGTGGCAAAAAGTCGCCCCCCTAGGACATACCGAAGCCGGCGTAGAAAAAGAGGCTATACGCTGTATACAGGCCAATCTCCAACATGCTAAGGCTGCATCGTTCATCCTTGGCAGGAGATTCATAGAGGAGCAGATAGATATTGCACTAATCCAGGAACCCTGGATATCATCCTCGGGTAAGGTAAGTGGACTCGGAGGAATTCCAGGAACTATTGTGACCGGGGTCTCAGTTGGGAGGCTGAGATCCTGTATAGTTGTAAGGAAAAAGATGAATTATTTCGTTATTTCAGAGTTCTGCACGGGGGACATGACAACCATTCATGTCGGCTGCCAGGGGGTTAGGAATGCGACGGAGTTTATCGTCTGTTCTGCGTACTTTCCTGGAGACAGAGCTGCCGAAGGACCCCCACCTACAGCCGTGCGGGATTTAGTCCGCTACTGTAGAAAGAAAAATATCCAGTTGATAATTGGATATGATGCCAATGCTCACCACACAGTTTGGGGCAGCACGGACATCAACCATAGCGGTGAGCCACTTCTAGATTACTTACTTCAAGAGGGCTTAACAGTAGTAAATAAGGGTGACAAACCAACGTTTGTTACCCCTTATAGACAGGAGGTTTTAGACCTCACTATAAGTACTAACTTCATTAACTATAAGATTTCCGATTGGACGGTATCCACTGAACCATCATGTTCAGACCATAGGTATATACACTTCAGTATAAAAACAGGTCCTAGACCATTAGAATACTACAGAAATGCTAAGGAAACAGACTGGTTTGGTTATGTAGATACCCTTCAGGCTAACCTTAGTACGTGTATATCTAAAATATTCAAACAGAATCACTTGGAGATCTTGGCGGAGCAAATCAAAACCGCCATGGTCTCCGCTTATCACGAAAACTGTCCACTAAGACGTAAAAAGGATAACCGAAATTCATCTTGGTGGAATAACAGATAAATAAACACAGAAAGGAGGTTCGGAGATTATTCAACCGATCCAAAGTGACCGGTCAATGGGACAAATACAAGGAAGCTCTAACCTTCTACAATAAAAGCATTAGGATGACTTGTGGGGCAAGTTCTGTGAGGGTATAAATGATGCCCCCGGAACTGCCAGAATACACAAGATTCTCTCCAGAGAGCCAGTGAGAACAACCGGTTCGCTCAAACGTCCAGAGGGTGGTTTCACTGGTTCCAGAAAAGAAACATTGGAGCTCCTTGCGAACAAACACTTCCCTGGATGTCAAATCTTGGAAGATACAAACGCCAGATCCAACCCTGACCATCCAATCTGGCCAGGGAGGGGCAACTGGCGAACATCCAAAAATATAGTCACTGCACAAGCGGTCAGAGGCGCAATAAGATCTTTCAAACCTTTCAAAACACCGGGGGTAGACGGAATCTTTCCAGCCCTTTTTCAAAAGGGCATGAATGTGTTGATTCCGTACCTGCTAAAATTATTTAGAATAAGTCTGGCTTGGGGGGTTATCCCTACAAGCTGGACACTAACTAAAGTGATATATATACCAAAGGTGGGACAGAATCGGAATCCTCTTCGTTCAGACCAATAAGCTTGACATCGTTCCTGCTGAAAAGTCTGGAAAAGGTGATTGACCTCCATATCAGGGGGAAGGTGCTAATTGACAGTCCCCCTGGCCCTCATCAATACGCCTACCAGGCTGGCAAGTCGGCAGAACTTGCATTGCCTAATCTGGTCGGAAAATTAAACCAATCTCTCGATAATCGAGAGATAGCACTAACAGCGTTTCTGGACATTGAAGGTGCTCAAGACCCTCACCTGGAATGCACACCTGGATAAAGTGTGTCATAAAGCCAGATTGGGTTTCTGGACTTGCAGGCGGATCTGTGGTAAAACCTGGGGCCTAAAGCCCAGGCAGATGTACTGGCTATACACTATGGTAATTAGACCACGGATAGTGTATGGCGCTGTAGCGTGGTGGAAGAAAGGCCAACAAACGGTTGGCGAACAAAAGCTCACCCGACTACAGAGACAGGCTTGCCTTGCAATTACAGGTGCGTTTCGCACCACACCCACGGCTGCCATGGAGGTCCTACTAAATCTACCACCCCTGCACCTACCCGTGCAGAGGGAGGCGGAACGGACCACATACAAACTATATCAACTGGCAATTGACAGGCCAGAAGAAATAGTGATGGGAGGCTCAAGACTGCTGGACTAGCTTTTAACGAACAGTATCCTATCGATGCCCTCGGATCTAATGTCAAAAATCACGAGCCAGGTACGGAATTTCAATGTCCCCAGCCGGGACGAATGGTCCCAGCATGATGAGGTTCTATTGAGAACCGACCTTGGCTTGTTCACAGACGGCTTGCGAACGATGAACGGAACAGGAGCGGGAGTCTATGGGAGCAAACCGAGAATAAACATCTAATTCACTCTCGGTCAAAACGCAACCATATTACAGGCACAACTATTTGCCTCAAGGATAGAGTCTTTCTGGCGGAGCCATTCTGGCTTGAAACACTCGAAGTTGTTCTTTGGAACAGCTTTGAACAAAAAGATGGCGAACCTAGCGCTAGATCTGGATAGGGCCAAACTAAGAACACTTGTCGGAATTATGACAGGTCACTGCAGACTGAAAGCGCAATTTGCACAAAATCGGTCTGGCTGAAGACAATGAATGCAGGCTGTGTCTTGAGGACACTGAAACAGCCATTCACATCGTCTCAGAGTGCCCAGCGGTGAGTCGCATCAGATTCGAGGTCTTTGGCCAGGCTTTTATAGCCCACAGCGAACTGAAAAAATTACCCTGAACAAGATTATCGGTTTTATCCAAAAACTGGATCTCGTCGGGGAGATTTAAATTAGGGGTGAACCACAATAGTCCGTGTGGACGCAGTGGTAGGGTGGACAAACGCCCGCTCATCATAAATAATAATAATAACCTGCAGCGGAAAGGGTAAAGTTATGCAGGAAAGGGGGATACAGCCAGCATGCGCACCTACAACTGTACTTCCGGTAATCAGTGCTGAACCTCAATTACAAGGGGTAAGTTTAAATGGACAGTAAGGTAAGGGTAATTGTGGCATGCCCAGGAGATCTCCTTGAAGGGGGGATCTAACCTAATTCGAGTCGACGGGAGAAGTTACTATCAAAGGAACTGTATCTGGTCTACTCGGGGTGATCAAGGCCCAGGAAGGCTCAGATATTACTGAAGAACGAACCGAACACTACCCGAAGGTCACGTAAACTAATCCCTGGGGACATCACAATACCTTGGAACAATTATCTAGCAATCACTCACACATTCTCACAGTAGCGTTGAATATCTGGAGTTATTTACTTTCTCTATACGATATGTTGTCCTCTACCAGGACTCCCCAGCAATTTACCCTAAAGAACGCCACTGGTTCACATGGAATACAATCTCTCAAAGTAAGCGGGCACATGCATATGACAAATAGGTAACACAAACTGACTAGGACATAATACATAGATACAGTGTGTTAATGGACTTTACAATAAGAACAAAGAAATGGGTATCCGGGGGATCACACAAGAGTACATACAAATCAGTTACATATCAAGTACCGCAAATAGTAAGAAAGGATAATACAAATCCCTATTGGCAAGTATTACGCAGATAAAGAACCACTATTTACAAATACAGCAAAAAGCAATCAGGCACCGAGAGAAAGTATACAATACAAACAGAAAACTTGTGAGGGTCGCTTTAGTTATGTACAAAGGCAATGCAATTTAGGTAAAACATTCCGGTTGGATTAAACAGTGAAGCAAAAATACAAGAATGGAAAGCGAAGTACAATGAACGAGCGTGCAGTCATTAATTTCACATTAACACAAAGGTGGTATTTAAAAATGTAAAGCATGCAATTAATCAGAAGCATTTAAAAGAAGTTTACTTACTAAGGGACACTGTTATAATTACTATTTTCTCGAATATGTTACTAAGTTGCTCAGGAGGTTTATTTCCAAGAACCTCCCTCTCGGATGAATTCAAAAATACAATGGGGACGCTATAAGGACATTCTTCTCCTTTGTTATTGTCACTATTCACATACGTGTCCAGTTACAGCGCCACAGAGTATTTTGACACAGAAATAACACGAGTAAATACAATGACATAATGGTGGAATTTATATAATCTATCAGGGACTCTGTGACTCGTATGATCCTTAGAGGATCCGGATATCTTCAGTATGCTTGTTATTTTTACAAAAAGGTTCCTGGAATCATTTTGTCTTGTTGATCTATGGTTAGGACGATGCCATAGATCAACAAGACTTATTATCATTGTTGATCTATGTTGTACTGCAAGCTGATGTTCCTGAATTCACTATTACTTGGGAATGATTATTCTTGAAGCCTAAACTGCCAGGATGATATTTCCTAATTTATTAAGTGGTGTCAGATCTGGTCCAAGTTTAGAAATCTTCAATTTGCGAAATTGGTCGCCGAAAAGTTCGTTCATTTTCTGTTAAATTGATTGAAAAACTACAGGTGAAAACGAGTAATTGTTAAGATACGTATCAAGGAGGTATTGAATGATATGAGAAGTAACAATTCCATGCAAATGATTTTTCAATAAGAAAAGAGCTTTCTTGTGATTGGTAAGTTTAGGTTATGACAGTGGGGTGGATGACTTCATACAAACTGTAATGTTAAAAATCGTGCCGTGCTGATTTGGTTTGATACAATTCTTCCTGCAGTAATTTATTCTGCTCGAGTGGTGTATCTAAGAGCGGTAGAGAAATCCTGTTAATTTTCAACACAGTTTTTGAATCAAAAACTTAGTTTTACTAGTTCACTACGTATAAAATTCTACGCTTGCTTGAATGACTTATTCAATATCAATTTTTTTCATGTAATACATTCGGAAATGGGTATGTCCGTATTTGCAATGATTGTCATTAGGTACAATGAAGTGAATAGTTTTTAAAAGAGTAACATTCTAAATAGAACTATTATTTTTAATTTTTATTTTTATTTTGTACAGAACTTGAGATATTTCTGAAATGTAATATGTCATTATTATAGTTAATTGAGATTCAACTCGATACTGTAAAAAAATTCATGAAAATTACCAAATACTTAAAATAACTAGCAGAGGAATGTAATTAATCTGATTTTAATGTTTTGTACACATGTCATTTAGAATATAATCTTTTTTTTTCATTTTCATCCATTCCAGATTTCTCAAGTACAATTTATGAAAACATTTAATGAGTAATGAATTCATCAGAAATTGGGTAGCCTGTTGTTGAAACATGATTTGTGTCAGCTGATTTATCAATATTGTTTGGAAAATGACCTAAATGTTCTTTCAATCTAGTGTCTGAGTCATTTGTCCAATGTGATATTTTATTGTTATTTTTATCAGTTTATTGAGGTTCAATGGGTGAAATGTAAAAATTCTGAATCTGTTTCTTATATTTTTCGAAGATTGTTTATATTCATGTTCATTATCTAGTTTATGTATTAATTTTGCATTTTTTGTTTTGAATATATAAACTTATCAACAACAATCTTTAAAATGTATATCTCTATATAAAGAAACAGAAAAGACCAACGAATAATGGAAAAGAAACTACTCAATATTTCCAAAAATGTAAATATAAAATTTCCATCCTAAAACTGAACTACTGTCCAGAAGAACTGAAAGCAGCCGATATTATAATTGTCCTTCAGGTAAACGTGCTAAATTATCACATCCCATCATTCAATCAGCTTGCTCTCAGTTCTATGAAAAATTCTAAAAAGACTGGTGCTTCAAAAAATAAATTCTCACCCAAATACAGAGGAGTAGATACCTAATCATCAGTTTGGGTTCTGGTCAAGTCACTCCACGATACAGTAAATTCATTGAATTAATCATGAAATAAGTAAAGTGCTTGAACACAGGCAATACTGTACATCAGCATTCTTGTACTCGAGTCAAGCTTTTGATAAAGTTTGGTATCTTGGTCTGCTCTTTAAAATGAAATCCTATCTGTTTGGATGTTATTATAAATTATTGAAATCCTATCTTAGTGACAGATGATACAGAGTGTGAGTTGATGGTGATGAATCGAACTATTTCCTGATACGATCATGATTTCCCCAGGGAAGTGTCATTGGAATACTGCAATACGTGCTGTACACCACTGACATACCTACAAATCCTCTTACCATAATGTGAATTTCGCAGATGATACAGGCATTCTAGATGTTGAGATGAAGGTCCACAAAATGCCACCAATAAATTACAGAAACATTTGAAAGACACATAAAAATGGCTCCATAAGTGGAAAATCCAAATAAATCAGTTCAGATCTGTGCAACTGAATTTCACCTTATGGAGATGCTAATGTCCACCTGTACATATGGATAAACATATACTAGAGGTCTCACCTAAAAAAACTTGGGCATGCATTTAGATAGAAAACATATATGGAATGAACACATATTCAGGAAAAGGAAGCAAATAAACTTAAACTAAAGCAACTAAATTGGCTTTTAGGTAAGAAATCTAAATTGGGACTGGAGAACAAGATTCTAACCTGTAAAAGAGTGATAAATCCTATATGGGCATAGGGATGTACAAGCAAACCAAATATATTAATAATTCAGAGCATATCATTAAAGAGAAGAGCAAGAACGATCATGCTAAACTGGAAAGCCATACCAATCATTTATTACATTCATTCGTACTGCCTCAATATACAGGTGTCCCAGAAGTCGATGTCAAGCCGGAATCAGGTAACAGATTAAGTCATAATAGTCATCAGAAAAATATAAAAGAAAATCCAAATCCTGTATTTTTCAAATTATATTCCAATTTCTTTTATTCAATAAAAGGCACACCCTGTGATGATTTTCGAACTCCTGTTGCTACAATTTTTTACTTTTTTCAAATTTAATTTTTCCTATGTTATCCCAAATGGTGCTTCTGTAACCTATAATCTTCAATTCTAAGCCAATTGCTCCAGCTTGGAAAATAATGTCCCAATTTAGGTTTCCTTCACTGCTCTCAGTAAAAAAATTAAAGGGATTCAAATCAGGTGAACGGGCTGGCCACGAGATTGTACCCAATCGCCCAAATTTCAGCATTTACAACCTCTGGCAACTCAAAAGGTGCTATGATTCTTCCGTTCAAAATTCCAGTTCACATGTTCATTTTAAAATGATACTGAGATTTATCTTGTCTCATTAAATTCTACATGCCACTCATGTAAATTGTGTAGGTTCATTTAACCATCTTTTTTAAATGTTGATTCATCCCACCACAAAATTTTTACTAAGAATTGTGGGTCTTCCCAGTTCTTTTGTAGCATGGTTTGGCAAAACGAGGTTCATAATCCCGAGGTAACGGAGCTTGTACTCGCTGTACATGATATGGGTGGAGCTTATGTTTTTCAATAGTCGGTGAGCTATACTTTTAGGCACTCCTGTTTTTCGCTGAATTTCACGTAGCGAAGTACTTGGATCTTCCTCGACTGCTTGAAGCACAATATCATCGTAAGGTAAGGAAATTCTTCCTTCACCATGCACTTTGTTTGGAAGTCGGCCCGCCGTGAAGTGCGATACATTCTCGAAGCTGCACTAGCGTTATATCTTTATTATTATTCCCCATAATTGAGGTGCAAATGATTTGAAGTAAAACACTTTATTTCCGCTAAATAAGCGGAAATAAAGTGTTTTACTTCAAATCATTTACGATGAATTTCCGTCAAGTAGAGACCGAAAAAATCAAGAAAATGAGGTGCATGTTTGCATATTCCTATGTGGTATACACAGACATGATGGTAATACAAAATCACAGGTTCGTCCAGGTAAAATCAAAGTTCGTTGTAAAGAGATCAAAACTATCCAAATCACAAGCAAACAAATCTAATAAAGATGCGCAGGGACTAAGGGCACTTTATAGAAAGACACCCCAACTCATTCAAACCAGAATCTTAAAGTATTGGGTGCACTAGAATCATTTTTAGAAAGTTCCAAGAAATTGTTCAAAACTGTGTTTCTTCAAGAAAGACGGTTTTTCTTTGATCGATCTAAGAAATAATATAGTATAAAGTATAGAGAAAATAAAAAATATATACTACTCTGTCAAGAAAGTACCGGGAGTTTTCAATTAGAACAACATTTTTACATTTAATCGTCAAAATTTATTGGGTCGCCTTCAAAATAGGCTCCATTTGCTCCAATACATCTATGCCAACGGCACTTCTAATTATCGAAACATTTTTTATAGGCGCTTTCCGGGATGGACTTAGCTCTCGCGCCGAATTTTGTTTTATGGCTTCAATCGACTCAAAACGGGTGCCACGAAGGGGCAATTTTAGTTTTGGGAAGACAAAAAAGTCGCAGGGAGCCAAATCCGGCGAATACGGTGGTTGCTGAAGCACGTTTGTTGAGTTTTTGGAGGGAAAGTCAGTCACAATCGTAGCTCGGTGAGAAGGCGCGTTATCGTCATGCAAATTCCATGAATTGTTCGCCCACAAATTTGGCCGCTTCTTACGGATACTCTCACGCAAACGTTTCATAACGCCTAGGTAATACTCCTTGTTTACCGTCTGACCCTCTGGAACGAATTCGTAGTGCACCACGCCACGGATATCGAAGAAAACAATGAGCATCACCTTCATTTTCGAGCGGCTTTGGCGTGGTTTTTTCGGTTTCGGCTCATTTTTTGCCACCCATTCCGATGATTGCTGGCTTGTTTGCATATCGTACTCGTAGACCCAGGTCTCATCACCAGTTATAATGCGTTCCATGAATGTAAAATCGGAATTACAGCGATCCAGCATGTCTGAAGCAACCTGTTCGCGATGACGTTTTTGAAGAAAATTCAGGTCTTTCGGTACGAGTCGTGCGGCCACCTTTCTCATGCCCAAAATATCAATCAAAATCGTACGTACGGACTCGTGGGATATCTTAAGATCATGTGCTATCTCTCTCAAGCTGGTACGACGGTTTTCCAGCACCCTTTCCTTAATTTTATCGACGTTATCCTCGATCGAAGCCGTCGATGGGCGACCACTTCACGACCGTCCTTGAAGGCTCTGTACCACTGATATGCACGAGTTTTCGATAGAGCATTATCACCAAAGGCCTTTTGCAACATTTTCAATGCATCGGCACACGAAAATTCATTTGCAACACAAAACTTTAAACAAATTCTTTGCTCAACGTAATTACCTATAGTAAAAATCGGCACGCACTCTGACATCGACTGACTTAATCAGCTGTTGCAAACACACTAGTTGACAGATCCCGCTCCGGCTTGGCATAGTAATTAAGGACAGTGGTACCAACCTAGAAAAAAAAATTTTACCTGCCTCATTGCCCCGCCAGATTTAAATCGATAATTCCCGGTACTTTCTTGACAGAATGTATATTCCGAATAATGCTAAACTCATTTCTTTCGACGTGCAAAATTTGTTCCCTTGCATACCAGTTAAAGAATTAAAAAATCTGATAGAAATGGTATTAGTAATAAATAGAACTAATCCGATTATAAAACAAGAGATTATCGAAATCTTAAAGGTTTGTTTGGACCAAAACTATTTTTTCTTTAATGGAATATTTTACGAAACTAATGATGGTCTCACTATGGAAACCTACTTAGACCGATATTATCTGAAATATTTATGGACTTCTTGGAAACCAAAATCCAAGAGAGCCCCTTCTTTAAATATTTCATTTATTGGTATCGTTACGTGGATGATATTTTATCTCTATTCACCGGTACCAGTTGACAACTTGCGATGTTTTTGGAATGCGCATGCTCGGAAACGAAACGCCGTCTCCCCAAGTAAGAGGTGGAAACTCCCTCGTAACACCCCATTTCCTACGAGAGCTTCATTGGTGACCCCGACGTGATTGGGGGGGTTTGCTTCAAGAGCGAACCAACCCATTCATTAGGTGGCCCTAATTGCCCCCGATCCATATTTCCGAGATGGCCTTTCCTTTCGTTCCGCAGATCCCCGCTGGAGATGGCACCGCGACCACTCCAGCGGCAGACTGTATTCTTGCCTGCTCCCAACGCCCTATTTCGTGACCATATCGACGCTTACTGGAGGGGGAGTGTGTAGCGAACAACTTCTTCGCTCCTCGTCCAGAAACCTGCCTTGCTCTATCGTAGTTTGACCGGTGTACCGATAGAGGACCCGACCAGTCAACAGATTCGTGGCTAACCGTCCCCGCCAGGTTTAAATAGAGTAAGGCACTGCGTTTGAAGATCAGCGTTCCAAGCAGACGCATGGTCACCGGCGTCACAGGTAGAGCTGCGCATCACGCCTTGTCTGATGAGTTTCAGATGCGCATGCTCGGAAACGAAACGCCGTCTGACGAACTAAGAGGTGGAAGCTCCCTCTCAATACCACATACCACTTTAATGCTTCAAAACTATTCAGGTACTCTATGGTCGCTGTAAAGTGCTGTATTATGTCCTGCTTTTGACAATTAATGTTGTTTTTTGTAGTGTGTGTAGTTTTGTAATTTTTTTATTTTTAAATAACATTAGAAGTTTTGTAGTGCAAATTGTATATTAAATACATCCAACATGCCAAACTGTTCTTGTGTTCCACTTTGTAAGGTGAACTATAAAAATGGGGTTAAAAAGAGTTCCTTTGCTTTTCAAAAAAAATGAGGAATTAAAGAATAAGTGGTTAAATACCATAAGTCGTGAAAATTTTAACCCAACTGTAAATACACGGGTATGTATGTTTATCAATATTATTCTGATATTTTTTTACTCAATTTACAAAAATAACGTTTCGTTATATATATATATATATATGTATTAATCATATGTTGATTATTTGTTTCAGGTGTGTGAGGTTCATTTCTTGGAAAGTGATATTCAAAAAGTTATGAATTGTTATGTTGAATCAACTGAGAAATTATTGTGAGCCCCTCTGAAGAAAGCTCGATTAAAGCCTATAGCCCGAGAAGCTGCCGATGATAGAAGAGAAAGACTAGAGTATTCGATGTTAAGAAAAGGTCTGAAAAAAGCGTTAAATCCAATAAAGAATATATGACATCAATAGCTGCGGCAAATGTTGAAGAATTGTATTTTAAGATTAAGGAAAAGGAGTTTGAGCAATGGGTTTTGAAGAAATGTAAGAGCAAGTTGTACCTGCTTTGTGTTTTCTAGTGAACCTCTAGTGAAAATTCAGTGCAGTGTTGTAGTGTTGGAAGACATGACGCTGAAAGTGTTTTATGGGGATATGGCAGTTCAGGATCTATTTAATAACAGGAAAGAAAATCAACCCAATAGATATTTCTTAAGATACGGTGTAAGTACAACATTATTTTGCGTATTGCTGTATTCAATTTCGCCTCATGCATATAAGTTTCTTAGAAGTTATGGAATTTTATTTCTGCCTAGTTCATCAACAATCAAGAGAATGTATCAAAAATTGCCTACTGATCCTTGTATAGAACAGCACGAATCTGGCATTTTACACTATACCCGTTCTAAATTTAATATTTTGAAATATGAGGATAAATCGATAGTACTTATGATTGAAGAAATACAAATTAAACCTTATATAGATTATCGAAGAGGCAACATTGTTGGGAATATTTATAATAAGTCTGATAGAGCTATAAGTGCACATGTGTTTATGATCAGCAGTCTCTTATCATTATATAAAGAAATGGTGCATATTTTACCAGTAAGAACTTTGAAAGCAGTTTCATTACATCAAGTTATTGTTGGCTCAGAAGACATCGGATTCGAAGTTTTAGCTGCTGTTTCAGATAATAATGCTATTAATCGGAAAGCAATGAGTGATTTCAGCGTAATTAATATTTTGAACAATGTTGATAGGAATCCATTAAATATAAATAGACCTTTGCTTTTTATCATAGATACACATTCTTAAAAACATAAGAAACAATTGGATCAATAAAACATTCCACAAATTTGTTTATCCAGATTTTATTGAGAATCATTTGAAAACTGTATCATTTAATTCATCAGTCAGAAAAAGGCTAGTTGTTAAAATATGGTTACACATTATCTTTGAAGGCACTTTATCATACATCACTGGAACGACAAAATGTCAATTTAGTATTGCAAATTTTCAACTCGAATATTGTTAATGCTCTTAGAGACCTAGGAGGGAAAAAAATTCGATAACTTTGAGGAAACTATTGACTTTTATATGCACTTGGTGGTGTTGAAACTCCACTGAAAGGTCAAAGATTTTGGAATAAAATCTGATGCAAAGAAATGATTTATTTATTTTATATATTTAATAGTTTCATTCAATTGTTAATGAATATCCTACAAATACACTTTCAAAACTCTTGACATAAACTTTCGTTCAACGAAACTATTCTTATAGTGCTTATATTCATTATTCATATTTTCCTCCTGAAATGTTTCAATATAGTATGTGCCCAAGTAATATATTAATTGTTTTCCTTAAATTGTTTTTGATTTAATCCATCGACAAGATATACTGATTTAATATTGAGATTTAAATGTCTGAATAAATATTTAATGGATTTAATCACTTTATTCCACAGATTATTAATTTTCATTGTCAATATATGTCATATGTCGTCCAAGTGACATTCGTTTAAAATTCAGACAATAATAAAAATTTAATTTTAGTAACTTTCAAGTTGATTTCCTCTATACAAATAGAAGGAATGAACATAATTCGGAACTTTTGCGAATACTAGTTTCGAGGTGAGTAGGTCTTGTTGTTTAGGTGGTGTTGATAGCACCCCATAGCTCGGTGGGAGAGCATCAGGCTCGTGACCGGAAAGTCCGGGTTCGAATTCTGTTCAGGTGGAATAGAAATTTTCTAATTGGATGGGTGTCTGCCACCATTTCACTCTTTGGTCAAAAATTAACAGTGCTGAGACCTAAAGTGGCGCAAGATCGCTGTAACAAAGCCTACCCAGAACACAACTGAACTCCTAACTCAAAAAAGCTGAAGGAATGGTTTTTTACTTGGTAGAAGGATTATTACAAATATGAAAATCAAAACAGATTTAATCTGTTGTCTTCTACAATTTTAATTTCAAAAAATTCTTTGAAGAGACTTTAAGAATTAAATTAATGTCTTTATAAGCACTGCTCATATTTAATAGTCTCTTCAAAGAATTTTTTGAAATTAAAATTGTAGAAGACAACAGATTAAATCTGTTTTGATTTTCATATTTTCAAAAAAGCTGAAAAAGCTTCTGAGGGATCTTCACAGAAGGTCTAGGAGTATCAGGATAATAATAATAAAAAAATATATAGGATATCTATCATTCTCACACACAGCAGAGGGAATCTTATATCCAGTGCTCAATTTTCAACCCTAATTAACTCCAATATTTCAACCTTCCACTAAAAGGACGTGCAGGAGAGGGTCTTGATGGACAGAGCACAGAGGGGGAATCTTACGGCCAGTTTCATAAACAACATCAAAAGGCTCCCTTATGATAAAGTCCCTTTATGAAAAAGGATCCTTTAAATGTGACCATCAGTTTCATAAACGCACATCGGCCGTCCTTTACTTAAAGCTTCCTTTAATGCGCCGGTCATATATTTCCGTCTGTTGGCTATCCTGAGAACTAGTGATTTTACGAATATAGTTGGTGATATTCTGTAAAAATTGTGAGTTATACGTCGGAACTTGTAAAAAGAAAAAGAAGAGAAACATAAATCAGTATTTGCCTAAACATGGTTATGTGCAGAAGATGGTATATTGGAATTTATGTCATTATTACGTACGAATTGCTATATTTTAGTAAACGTGAGTTATATAAATGAATATGGAAGAAAAGAGTAAAAAAAAGTATTACTTTAAAACCAGAGGAGGAACTACGTCTCTTGGAATTGATTGAAAAAGAGTATTTTAATGTTATAGGATAAAGTCTGACAGAGAATAGCAACTGCTTTCAATGCAACAGTTCTCCATTAGAGAGATCGGGGCCAGCTCGAATCCAAATATGACAATATAAAAACTTAAACTTGAAAGTTGGTAGCTGCTCAACGTAGTCATATTAAAGGGACTGGTGGTGGGACTCCATTGAAATTGAGGTAGCCAATTTTCGAACAGTTGATCCCAACTGTTACGAACCCACTTGCCGAAGCGAAAGAGATGTATTATAAAAAAAAACAGCTCTAGTAGACGCTCAGATAGTGGCTATAAAAGAAGAGGAGCATTCAAAGCTTAAAATACTAGATTTCCAAATCATGGAGAGAAGAGAAAATTGAATAATAATAATTGAATCTTTTTTATTTTGAATGCACTTTCTGTGAAAAGCGGTATTAGAATTCTATCAGAATTGCTGCAGACCATGAAATACCCTCAAATTTGAATTAAAAACAGAAATTTCTTCTTCTTCTTCCTCGTTTGTTAGGCTCATAGCCTGTTTTCTCCAACTCAATCATTCATCTCGTTAGATGTTGAGATCTAGGATTCGCGCCACCTTTTAGGTGGTCGACCTATAGGCCTCCTGGTTTCCGGAATACCATCCCGTGCGATTCTCGCTATTTTATCATGAGCCATTCTTCCCACATGTTCGTTCCAAGCTCTTCTACGTGTCCCTCCCCATCTCACTATGTCGCTCACTCCATGTTCCCCGCGTATTGTCGAATTACGACTACGATCTCTCAGTGTACATCCCGATATTCTTCGGAGTACTCTCATTTCGGCAGTTCTAAGAATTGACTTTGTTTTTCTATTATCCGCTCTCGTCTCAATGGCGTACGTCATGATCGGTCGAATACAGGTCTTGTATATTCTTACTTTTGCTTCCTTGCTCATGTATTTGTTATTCCATATCACATCCGACAAGCTTCCTGAAATTCTATTCGCCTTGTTTACTTGGCTTCTCATTTCTCTTGTTCTATCTTGATTTGCAGATATCTCGATTCCCAGGTAGTTAACGACCATGACCTGCTCTATTGGTTTATTTTCCACCACTAGCTTGCATCTTACGGGCTCTTTGCTTATTACGGTAGTCTTGGATTTTTCAATGGAAATTTTCATGTTAAATTGCGTACTTATGGTATGGAATGCGTACAAGAGTCTTTGTAGATCGTCTTCATTTTCGGATATTATAACGGCGTCATCAGCATAGCATATTATCTTGATCTCCTCCATATTTACTCTGTATCCTGGTGCTGATTCTTTGACGTATTCTATTATTTGATCTATTACCAAATTGAAGAGTACTGGACTTAGAGAGTCCCCCTGTCTTATGGCTGACGCTATCGGTACCTCCCTGGTTAGTTTACCGTTCACTGATATTTGTGTTGTTGTGTTGGAGTTTAGTTCTTTAATAACACATATTATGTTATTTGGTATACCTTTCTTTTTCATTATTTGTAGGACATCATTCAGTCTCACTCTATCGAAGGCTTTAGTAAGGTCAATAAAACACATATATGCTGGTTTAGCATATTCGATAGATTTCTCCACTATCTGCCTAATGATGTATATGGCATCTACTGTCGATCTATTCTTACGGAAACCTTGCTGTTCTTCTGACATGCTACAATATCTGGATATTATATCCTCCGTGATTTTAGTGAATAGTTTCATTACAGAATTCAATAGTGTTATTCCTCTATAGTTGTCCTTGTTTTTCTTATCCCCTTTTTTGAATATAGGTATAGTTATACTTCTTTTCCAATCTCCAGGTATCTTCTTCTCCATAAGTATTCTGTTGAACAGTTTTGTGAGTTCTTCGTGTAGTGCATCTCCTCCATATTTAATCAGTTCGTTGGAAATGTTGTCCGGACCTGGGGCTTTTCTCGGTTTTAAATTAACTATCGCTTCTTTCACCATCTGGGGACTTATTATTTGACCGATGTTGTCTTGTTGATCAGATACACCTTCGGGGAGACAATCATGCTGTTGCGGTTGGTCTTCGTTAGTGTAAAGTCTTTTGAAATGTTCTTCCCATTCATGCTCAGAGATTATTCGGGATTGTGTGTATTCGTTTATATCCTTTTTTCTTCTTCTTATCATATTCCACACCTTTTTCTGTGCCCAATACATGTCGTGTTCCATATCCACCGTAAATCTTCTCCAATATTCGTTTTTCATTTCTCTTATGTTAGCGTTTACCCTATTTCTTATTTCTTTATATAGAATACGTTCTGTGTCCGACCGGTTATTTCTATATCGGAGGTAAGCCTGTCGTTTTTCAGCTGCCAGTGATTTCAGTTCAGGTTTGTGTTCACTTCTCTATAGCCCAGAGCCTCCTCAGCCGATTTACTTATATTTCCTCTGATTCTATGCCAGATTTCTTCGACATTATCTGTAAGTTTGATTGGGTTATCTTTGATCTTTTCTGCAAGTCTACTCTTATATAAGTTTCATAATTTATTGATTCAATGTTGAATTTCCTTTTGATGTTCGGAGGATGTTTCTTCTTATGTTGTATTTTAAGCCTCAATTTACACAGTACTAATCTATGGTATGATCCAATTTCTGCAGATTTTAAACTACCAACATCCAATATCTGCGTTGGATGTATAACTCTATTCGATATCACGTAATCTATTGTTGAACTTTGTCCTCTAGTATTCTGCCAGGTTATTTTGTGTTGAGGCTTATGAGGAAAGAATGTGTTATTTATCCTCATGTTGTTACTGGTGCAGAAGTCAATCAAGTTTTCACCATTTTCGTTAATATGCTCTTTATTGTACCTATTTTAGATTTCCATCTATCACCTCGCTGCCAATTCTTGCGTTAAGGTCACCCATTGTTAGAATCTTTTCATCCGATGGTATCTTGTTCACTTCAGTTTGCATCAGCTCATAAAAGGTGTCTGTTTCCTCTTTACTCCTGCTACTGTCCGGCGCATATACACTGACGATGTGAATCTTTTTTGAGCCTGTTTGTAATGTTATCCTGAGAATGCGTTCGTTAACGTAGTGGATATCTTCAATATTGTCTTCGTATCTATCTGCTATTAATACAGCCACTCCAGCTGTTGCTCTTCTCTGTTTCTCCACTCCATTGTAGATTAAAATGAAACCAGGAACTTTTAGGGTTCCCTTTCCTTTTCTCTCACTTTCTGAAATTGCGCATGTGTCAATCTTATGGTGCTTCATTTCTAGGAGGACATCTTGGTCCTTGGTACGCCATGACCTTATATTCCAGCAGGCCATCCTTAAAATATCCTTTCTCCAGGTTTGTTTCTTCCTTACCAATCTACTATTCGTGGTCCTTTTTCGTGTCAAGTCTGTTACCGTTGAATCCGTCCGTTTCCGAGGATGATCGTTGGATCTATAAGCAATATTTCTTTTTCCACCAGACAGGCTGCTACCCTCATCTGAAAACCCTCCTCCTTTATCCGGGCTTGGGACCGGCTGTGATAGTTAGAGAGCTACTCAATCCACCCTCCAACTACCCCAGGCGGAGTTACAGAAATTTCAATAACACATAATATTTTTATTTCTTTATTCTCACTTGAAGCTTTTTCAGATGTTACCTAAAGTAAATAATGAATCAGAAATACAAAAATAGAAACCTATCTAAATACATACCTTGTAAAATGTTATAAAATTTATATGAAATCTTGTCATGTTGAAGATACAAATTGAATATGAAGAATAATTTCACAAAAGACAAGCAAATTTATTTTCAATTATCGCACAAATATAAATTGTACATTAGCAAAATATTCAATAATAGTAGACTCTTATTTGACGAGCTGCAATAACATTAGTTGAATTTGTTTGAAAGTCCTCTTCCTCCTGCAATCATTCATTTGGAAATATTTCGTTCATATCTACAGCTATATTGTGAAAAACAGCGGTAGCAACAATAATTGCCCTTATGGTCATTAAATTAACACTCATTTCCTTATAAAGGATAGGAAAATGACGTTTCCAAACTCCATACTTTCTCTCCACCACATTTCTAGTTCGTATAATTGACTGTTTATACAAATTTGCAGCTGCACTTATAGCTTCCGGTAACTTTGTCATAAGATAAGTCTCTCTATTTATTTTAAGATTGTGAAAAGTTCCAAAAATTATACTGAGCTGGGCTGGGGGCGTTGGTTCGGCCCCCCCGAAAAGACTTATATTAAATAGCTATTTTGTGAAATTCATAGATAAACAAGGCAAGAAAAACGTTCAGTTTGCTTCTTTCTCACAATCGTAAAGTGCACAATAGGTCAGGCGAAAATGGACTTCCATTCAATATTCTTCTCGACTTGAGGCTGGTGTCCCATAAAAATTCAAAAAACAGAAGTTTTCAGGAAAAGTTGATTAAAAACGAAGAAACTGGATTTTATTTTCTTGCCTATTTCTGAAAAGATGAAGGTGTTTACTGTAAGCCGCGTATTCTATTTTTTCATGCAGGGTAGGAAAAGGAAATCACGAAACTCCTGGAAAAATAATACGATGTGGCTTTAAAGGCTGGAAAAAGGCCCTTGTAACTTTTCATTCACACACCAAGACAACATATCTCAAAGAATGCGTTGTTTTCTAGCTCAAGAACTCAAGACGTTGTATCTCGGCTTGAATCCTAACAAAAACAAGAAAAATAGGAGAATCGAAGTGCCTTAAGACCTATAATAGGGGCAATGTTGTTTTGTGGAGAACAAGAATTACCTCTAAGAGGCGATAAGGACAGCGGACCACTTACATTAGAAATATTGAAAAGGAGCGATGGAAAATCTCGAGCTCTGTTACGATTTAGAGCTAACTTAGGTGACGACTATTTAAAAAACATATAATTAATAGCCGAAAAAACGTCAAATACCTACTTCGCTTCTGCTGTAAGTTTTTGACTTTTTTCTTCTTCATTTCCTCATAGTCGTCGTAGTTTATCTTATTTTTAGATCAACGCAGCTAGTTCATCATCGGGATGACTATATTCAAATTGCTTCCTAAAGTTAAAAATCTTTCCATTACATCAAATCAATTCACGACAACCTTTTGTAATTAATCATTGCGATTAATTAATGTGTTCTTGTTTGAGTCGAGTTCGCAAACGGTCGCGATCGAAGAAGTTATGTTCGTACGTATTCGTATCGTCTTTCCCAGCGGGTAATAAGTAACTCAAAATTGATTTCGGGATTCACCAAAAACGCTGATAACCGAAAAATGCTTTGCTTAAGAGCCGAAAGCTTTTTTATGTTCTTAGGCCTGGCACATTCTGGTAGACTCATAGCATACTAAATCCCCACAGGCAAAAGGCAGGCTGAAAGCAATTGATAATAATCAAGTTGAACCACATGGGAAAATTGTATCTATAAAAGTTAACAAGTACATCCAACAGCCATCATATGCTGTCAACAATAATAAAATATATCTTTTATATATCAGTCTGAAATTTTCTGCGATGTTCCATGGAGAACCGATTCATATCTGCTAATTTATGACTTACTTATAGGTTCACGCCATAGACTTATTATCCTAATTAATACGTCTTTGGTTCACGTAGAGAAATTTCATAGATGAATTTCAATACGTTGCATTAATTCTATTTTTTTTCTATGCAAATGAGACAGGCTCCGCACGAAACATCTGCGTAATTAATATAGGACAACATCAAGGAATCTGTTTTCTTTTGCGGTATGGATAATAGTTGTCTATGTGGAAATAGCTTTTTCAAATTAATGTACGCTGCTTGATTGCACTTGCTGATATGCTGTTTGATACGGAAGCATTCGGAATAAACCAATTTCTCCAAGCCAACAATAAGTTTCATAGCCGTATAGAGTTCATCACGATTCCTCCCAAACACTAAATACTGTTGTGGTTATTTTGCAGGTGTAGATTCAATTAAGTATAGACCCTAGTATCGATCCTTGAGGTACTCCGCTGTCCTGAGTACTTCCAGCCGATATTTCACTCATCGTCTCAACACCTTGTTTTCTATTAGACAACTAATTTTGGGAAGCTTGGTGGTATTATGCTCAAAACCTTAATATCCAAGTATAGCAAGAAGCAACTCATGATTTATGCGAACAAACGAATAACACCGGTTTCAATCCGTATTGTCACATAGCAATTATGTTACTGTTATCCAAATATTCACTAATTTGTAAGTTCATGGCCATCTCCAAAACTTTGGAAAGTAAACAAACAACAGTTACAGTTCAACAATCGAGTTAGAATTTAGTATTTAAATGTAAATTAACGACGAGAATACTGGTGCAAAATTTGGTAAAGATCGTACAATTAGAGAGCAAAAAAAAAACCTTTTGTGAGGATCGTGAATAATATCAACTAGCTCCCAAAAGTTCTTGACCTCACGTCAGTGCTTTTCATCTTTTATTATTAATCTCAATCATAATATTCTTAAGGGTGTAGAATTGAATTGAATAAAGTGTAATTAAATTTTAAATTTATTTATTAATGAAATCATACATAACAATCATAAAATAATAAAATTATCTATATATATATATATATATATATATATATAAATGAAACCCGTTTTCCGTTGTCACGACATAACATGAAAACGGCTCGACCGATTTAGCTGATTTTTTTTTGTAGATTTCTAATACTCTGTACAAGGTTCTTACGGAAAGATTGAAAAATATACATTTAATTTTGCATATTTTAAAAAACGCGCGTAACGAATGTCAACGTCATTCAATTTTCGATCCGATAGACTGCGCTGTCATCGCAGCATTATTCTATATTAATTTCAGTTAGTCCCGATAGTTAGTGCTGCGATCAAATTGAGAAAAATATCTGAAATTTTGTTGTTATTATTGTGTTTGTTCAAGTCGCGTTCTAATTAAAATATTAACTACGAATAGAAATTGATGTTAGAAGAGTTTTTGGAAATGTTTTACTTTCGATCCGATAGACTGCGCTGTCATCGCAGCATTATTCTATATTAATTTCAGTTAGTCCCGATAGTGCTGCGATCAAATTGAGAAAAATATATGAAATTTTGTTGTTATTATTGTGTTTGTTCAAGTCGTGTGCTAATTAAAATATTAACTAAGAATGGAAATTGATGCTTGAAGAGAATATGGAAATGTTTTACTTTCGATCCGATAGACTGCGCTGTCATCGCAGCATTATTCTATATTAATTTCAGTTAGTCCCGATAGTTAGTGCTGCGATCAAATTGAGAACAATATCTGAAATTTTGTTGTTATTATTTTGTTTGTTCAAGTCGTGTGCTAATTAAAATATTAACTACGAATAGAAATTGATGTTAGAAGAGTTTTTGGAAATGTTTTACTTTCGATCCGATAGACTGCGCTGTCATCGCAGCATTATTCTATATTAATTTCAGTTAGTCCCGATAGTGCTGCGATCAAATTGAGAAAAATATATGAAATTTTGTTGTTATTATTGTGTTTGTTCAAGTCGTGTGCTAATTAAAATATTAACTAAGAATGGAAATTGATGCTTGAAGAGAATATGGAAATGTTTTACTTTCGATCCGATAGACTGCGCTGTCATCGCAGCATTATTCTATATTAATTTCAGTTAGTCCCGATAGTTAGTGCTGCGATCAAATTGAGAACAATATCTGAAATTTTGTTGTTATTATTTTGTTTGTTCAAGTCGTGTGCTAATTAAAATATTAACTACGAATAGAAATTGATGTTTGAAGAGTTTTTGGAAATGATTTAGTTTCGATCCGATAGACTGCGCTGTCATCGCAGCATTATTCTATATTAATTTCAGTTAGTCCCGATAGTTAGTGCTGCGATCAAATTGAGAAAAAAATCTGAAATTTTGTTGTTATTATTGTGTTTGTTCAAGTCGCGTTCTAATTAAAATATTAACTACGAATAGAAATTGATGTTAGAAGAGTTTTTGGAAATGTTTTACTTTCGATCCGATAGACTGCGCTGTCATCGCAGCATTATTCTATATTAATTTCAGTTAGTCCCGATAGTGCTGCGATCAAATTGAGAAAAATATATGAAATTTTGTTGTTATTATTGTGTTTGTTCAAGTCGTGTGCTAATTAAAATATTAACTAAGAATGGAAATTGATGCTTGAAGAGAATATGGAAATGTTTTACTTTCGATCCGATAGACTGCGCTGTCATCGCAGTATTATTCTATATTAATTTCAGTTAGTCCCGATAGTTAGTGCTGCGATCAAATTGAGAACAATATCTGAAATTTTGTTGTTATTATTTTGTTTGTTCAAGTCGTGTGCTAATTAAAATATTAACTACGAATAGAAATTGATGTTTGAAGAGTTTTTGGAAATGTTTTACTTTCGATCCGATAGACTGCGCTGTCATCGCAGCATTATTCTATATTAATTTCAGTTAGTCCCGATAGTTAGTGCTGCGATCAAATTGAGAAAAATATCTGAAATTTTGTTGTTATTATTTTGTTTGTTCAAGTCGTGTGCTAATTAAAATATTAACTACGAATAGAAATTGATGTTTGAAGAGTTTTTGGAAATGTTTTACTTTCGATCCGATAGACTGCGCTGTCATCGCAGCATTATTCTATGTTAATTTCAGTTAGTCCCGATAGTTAGTGCTGCGATCAAATTGAGAAAAATATCTGAAATTTTGTTGTTATTATTGTGTTTGTTCAAGTCACGTGCTAATTAAAATATCAACGACGAATTGAAATTGATGTTTGAAGAGTTTTTGGAAATGTTTTAGTTTCGATCCGATAGACTGCGCTGTCATCGCAGCATTATTCTATATTTATTTCAGTTAGTCCCGATAGTTAGTGCTGCGATCAAATTGAGAAAAATATCTGAAATTTTGTTGTTATTACTTTGTTTGTTCAAGTCGTGTGCTAATTAAAATATTAACTACGAATAAAAATTGATGTTTGAAGAGTTTTTGGAAATGTTTTACTTTCGATCCGATAGACTGCGCTGTCATCGCAGCTTTATTCTATATTAATTTCAGTTAGTCCCGATAGTTAGTGCTGCGATCAAATTGAGAAAAATATCTGAAATTTTGTTGTTATTATTGTGTTTGTTCAAGTCGTGTGCTAATTAAAATATTAACTACGAATAGAAATGGATGTTTGAAGAGAATTTGGAAATGTTTTATTTTCGATCCGATAGACTGCGCTGTCATCGCAGCATTATTCTATATTAATTTCAGTTAGTGCTGCGATCAAATTGAGAAAAATATCTGAAATTTTGTTGTTATTATTGTGTTTGTTCAAGTCGCGTGCTAATTAAAATATCAACTACGAATAGAAATTGATGTTTGAAGAGTTTTTGGAAATGTTTTACTTTAGATCCGATAGACTGCGCTGTCATCGCAGCTTTATTCTATATTAATTTCAGTTAGTCCCGATAGTTAGTGCTGCGATCAAATTGAGAAAAATATCTGAAATTTTGTTGTTATTATTGTGTTTGTTCAAGTCAGCTTTATTCTATATTAATTTCAGTTAGTCCCGATAGTTAGTGCTGCGATCAAATTGAGAAAAATATCTGAAATTTTGTTGTTATTATTGTGTTTGTTCAAGTCGTGTGCTAATTAAAATATTAACTACGAATAGAAATGGATGTTTGAAGGGAATTTGGAAATGTTTTATTTTCGATCCGATAGACTGCGCTGTCATCGTAGCTTTATTCTATATTAATTTCAGTTAGTCCCGATAGTTAGTGCTGCGATCAAATGGAGAAAAATATCTGAAATTTTGTTTTTATTATTGTGTTTGTTCAAGTTAATCTCGATTGGTAGTATGGACAAAGAGTGTCAACATTGTCATGCTTTCAAGTACAAAGGTGAATCAGCTGGTTTATGTTGCGCATCTGGAAAAATTTCACTGCCATCGCTAAATCCACCCCCGGAACCTTTGAAAACTCTTTTAGCTGGCACCACATCGCAATCGAAATTGTTTTTGCGAACAATTCGTAAATTCAATTCATGGTTCCAAATGACATCATTTGGAGCAACAAAAATTGTTCATAATGAAGATGGTCGTAATTTCGAAACGACATTCAAAATTCAAGGTCAAGTGTACCACCAAATTGGTTCATTGCTCCCAATGCCTGATGCCGATCCAAAATTTTTACAAATTTATTTTATGGGCAATGAAGAGCAACAATCACACACACGCTGCGCTTACAACTATATAGAGCAGATGGAGGAACGAGAAATTGTGGACATTTTGGAAACATTTTTGCAAAACCATAACCAGTTGTTGTAATTTTTCAAGACTTTTTCTAACAGACTGAAAAACTACGCCACTATCATTAAAGCAGACAAAGTTATCTATGGAGAGCACGCAGGCACGTATAATGTTCCAACTATTAATGAAGTTGCAGTTGTTATGGCTGGTGACCCATGTGAACGTCGGGATATTCGCATTCAACGCAGAGATAATACGATGCAAATAATTCAAGACAATCATCGTTCTTACGATGCATTGCAGTATCCGTTGATATTTTGGGAAGGAGAAGATGGATACCATTTAAATATTAAACAAAAGAATCCAACAATAATTTTTTTCAAATAATTTCTGTATCTCTCATATATGTATTTATTTGCAGGTGAAGAACTGATCAAGAAAGTTAGTGCTATGAACTTCTACGCATATCGATTGATGATTCGTGCTAATGAAGACAATACCATTCTCCGATGCAGACAGCTATTTTCTCTGTTATTATCGATATGAACGTAAAAATAGAAAGTGAGAGATTACGATATATAAAATTTAATCAAACAAAACTTCGTGCTGAGGAGTACATTCATTTGCGTGACGCCGTTATTGGTAACGTAGATGCAACTAATGACATCAACAACATCGGTAGCGCATATATTCTGCCATGTATGATGATACATTGGTAGTCCGCGTCATATGCAAGAGTATATTCAAGACGCCATGGCTTACGTACGTGCATATGGCCGACCAGATCTTTTTATCACATTTACGTGTAATCCAAACTGGGATGAAATTCAAAGTTTGTTGTTGCCAGGTCAAACATCGATGCATCGCTATGATATCACTGCACGTGTTTTTAAACAAAAATTAAAATCTGACCTCCAATGCACGACTCATTTGATCAAGAATTGAGACGCTAAGCCCAATACGATTCCGAAACATTACGAGAAATGGTTGATATAACAGTTCCCCTTTTAAATCAACAACAAAAATATGCCTACGATACGCTCATGAAAGTAGTGAACGATGGATCTGGCGGATTTTATTTTTTAGATGCTCCCGGTGGAACTGGGAAAACTTTTTTGTTATCATTGATTTTGGCAACGATTCGATAGCAAAATGGAATTGCACTAGCCCTAGCTTCATCAAGTATTGCAGGTACGTTGTTGGAAGGCGGTCGAACAGCTCATTCAGCTCTCAAGCTGCCGTTGAACCTTCAAATTAATGAGACTCCAACTTGCAACCTTTCGAGGAATTCTGCGATGGCCAAAGTGCTGCAGCAAACCAGATTGATCATTTGGGATGAATGTACGATGGCACACAAAAAATTTTTGGAGGCATTAGATCGCTCGATGCAAGATTTACGAAATAACAAAAAACGGTTTGGTGGTGCAATGATACTATTGGCAGGTGATTTTCGACAAATATTGCCAGTTGTTCCACGCTCAACGCCTGCTGATGAACTGAATGCATGTTTGAAGTCGTCCATTTTATGGAAATACTTTAAAACACTTAAATTGAGTATAAATATGAGAGTCGAATTGCAGGAAGACCAGTGTGGAGAAGTGGTTTACAAACAACTGCTCGATATTGGTAATGGTATTATTGCTGTTGATACATCATCTGGATATATTACATTCCCTACCAATTTTTGTAACTTTTGTGAATCAAAGACCGAACTCATGCAGATGGTTTTCCCAAACATTGCTCAAAATTACGTAAATCACGTTTGGTTAAGCGAACGTGTTATATTGGCAGCAAAAAATGTTGATGTGAATGAAATTAATTTTCAGATTCAAGAGAAAATAGCTGGCGAATTGAAGAATTACAAATCAGTTGATTCCATTACTAATGAAGATGAAGTTGTCAATTATCCAACAGAATTTTTAAATTCGTTGGAATTGCCCGGCTTACCACCTCATAATCTGCAATTATAAATCGGATCAGTAATTATTATGTTACGGAACATAAACCAGCCACGTCTGTGTAATGGCACCCGGCTTGCGGTGAAGAAATTATTGAACAACGTCATCGAAGCCACAATTTTGAAAGGGAAGTACAAAGGCGAAGATGTTTTAATCCCACGCATCCCTATGATACCGAACGACATGCCATTCAGCTTTAAACGTTTACAGTTTCCAGTGCGGCTTGCATTTGCAATGTCAATAAATAAATCGCAAGGGCAGTCGCTAAGTGTATGTGGCATCAACTTAGAAAATCCATGTTTTTCACATGGCCAATTATATGTCGCCTGTTCCCGTGTCGGAAAACCATCAACATTATTTATTTACGCGCCAGAACATAAAACTAAAAATATAGTTTATCAAAAAGCATTAGAATAGAGAGAAGCAGTGAAGGGTATAGAGGCTATTAGTTGCTTTCTAGAGCGCGCGTGGTGTTGAGCTCAGTGTTTACTTCAAAATGCAAAGTTGTTCAATAGCGATTTGTAAAAATATGAGTGAAATTGAACCCTATGGAATAAACACTATTATGAAAATATATATGTTGTTTTTTATTTAATAAAAATTAGTAAAGTCCTCAGGTATGGCGAGACCAGGGAAATAAGGAATCATTTTTATATGGAGGATATTATAGATTCCAGTTCAAATTGAATAGGTACTCATACATAAGATAGGTCAGCTATACAAAATAAAGTAGTGCATCAAAGCTACGCTAAGGCGGTACGAAGTTCGCCGGGTCAGCTAGTAATTATATAAATATTATATAATTTTTTTTTATTTCACACTTGAATTATCAGTGATTATGAAATACTTTTTTGTACAAGAAATTAAAAAATTTTTCGAAAGCTGGTTTAGTGTTAATTACAGAATTTGTGTGGCACCTGAATCAAAAAGTATTCTTAGATCTATTTCTGGAAAATAGATATAGGGTAGTTTCGATTTAATTTTTACACAATTTAAATCTATGTTTCTTGGGGTTCCCAGGCAGCTGTCTGAAAATTTTTCTTCTTCATAATTATCTTCCCATTCTTTTTGAGAATGAACGTTTTCACTATAGAATTCAGATTCAAATTCATCGAAATTTTCATTAGGTTGATTTTGTGGAAATTGTCTTGTAGAGAGAGACATGGGTGTAACGGGTTGTCTGAATATGTTCCGTGTTTTGGTTTTGGTTGGTTTCTACTTATTCTTGAACTTGGTTTGGTAGCGAAAACTTCACGATTTGTCAGAAATCTTTTGTTACCTGATATTGGCTTAATAATGAAATAAGGAAAACCTGGTGGATTTCCAGAATAATGAGAAAATTGAGGATTTTGATTATTGGCTATTTGGTTAGAAAAATTGTTCACAGGTGAATGATTTGAAGGATAATTTTTTGTATGAAATTCATGATTGAATTGATTTGAATAATTACGTGGTGGTGGAGGGGCAGAATGTGCGTATGTCGATTTATTCGGTAATTCTTGTGATTTCCGAAGGAATTCGCAGTATTCCCATTATTGTCTCCTATTATCGAAAAATTTGCATCTGTTGATACATTCTTCGATAGTTATCGGATTGAAATTACTCAAATATGATATGTAAGGTTCAAAGGTTTCCAATCTGGAATGTTTTTCATGCTAATTGTTCAATATCTCGTTTTTTGTATAGAACGTAATTTTGATCTTGAGTGTGTAGGGATAAATGTTGCAATACGTCATTTACGTTTTTGGAAAGTCTAATATAGAAGTCTAAATAATTTTCGGTTCTGTATTGAATGAATGCATTATGAAAGTGATGATACTAACAGGTCTCCGTATCTTTGTAATTACAGTCGTCTAATCAAAGGCCAGCCTGAGGCATTTTGGAATGAGACGAAGTCTCTAGCTTCGCCCTTAATTTTTGATCTTTTCGAAAAATTTAGGGCATAGGTTAAGTCTTGGTTTAATCTTCCTTGAAGATGATGTAAAAGATAGTCAACTTCATTGTTGAAAATTGATAAATTTTGACCGGGGGTAGTATTCTGGAATTGAGTTTAGTGATAATTGTGAGACCAACGAAAATTATATTGTGAGGATCGTGAATAATATCAACTAGCTCGTAAAAGTTCCTGACCTCACGTCAGTGCTTTTCACCTTTTATTATTATTCTCAATCATAATTTCCTTGAAGGTGTAGAATTGAATTGAATAAAGTTTAATTAAATTTTAAATTTATTTATTAATGAAATCATATCTAACAATCATAAACTAATGAAACGATAATTTTTTTCCATATCACCATATAGGGTAGGAAACTCTGAGTGGCCGGGTACATCTTCTGCCAAGGCTGTTACAGAGGTATGTCAGGAACTTCCTTACTATCCTTGTGTTAGCGAGGATGACTTCTTTCTGAGCTGTGCTTATTAGCTCATTAACTAGACCCAAACGTAGGGAATGTTCCACAAGGTGTCTCTCAACCAGTCCATTCATTGACATAACTAAGGGCACAACAGATGTCGACTTACGCCGGTAGAAAATCTTCATCTCAAACGCCAGATCGTGATACTTTGTCAGTTTTTCGACAAAAGCTTTCGATATATTTTCGTCGGCCGGGATAGCAACGTCCAGGATTTCCATTGTTCGATCTTTCTTCTTAAAGAGTACGATAATTATATATATTAAATTTTTTTTTTAATTTGACACTTGAATTATCACCGATTATGAAATACTGTATACTTCGTATTTTGTTTCAACATTCGAATTATACGTATGTATGAATCTGTTTCCTATTCTTTTTCTGACTCACGTATCCAATCTCTGGTGAAATATTCATTCAACTGATTAAGCCTCTTATCTTGACTATCGTCGATTCCACTTTTACCAGGTGGCAATAAATATACTTCTGGTTTTAAGTCATGGACTAAAGGCTTCGCCAGTTCATCATCTCCAACAATCGATTTGTACGTTTCTATTATTTTGAATAAAGTTGGCTGCTTTAAGTCTTTCAAAATTTCCAAACAACAAAGTTCAGGTAACGGGTTATTGAGCACTGTGGGCAGACGACACAAACATTCATCTAGTAAGACTCTTCTGCGATAAGCCCGTCGACATTTTCTCTTCAAACCTTCACCATACACTGGGAAATTTTTATAACCTTCGAATTGAAGTACACGATTCAACAGTTCTCGGTTTTTAAAATATTCAGATATAGTGTCGTTATCTGATGTAGCAAAGTCCCATAGGGACATTTTAAAGCCTTCAATTAGAGTTGCCTTCAGCAACCGGATTTCACTGTCTAACTCGCTCACGTAGTTCTTCCAGGTTGTACTTGCGTTTATTTGGCTCAGTATAGCAGAGAACTCAGTTGTTGCACTTGATGGATATTTCGATATCTTCAGGTAAATGTGGCTCAATAATATTTGCTTCACATCCGACTGATCGCCCTTATGCAAATTAATGTTTATGAATCCTTTTATATCCACCCCGTTGTCCAGTAGACTTTCTAGACATTCTCTCTTTTTCTCCATTCCGATGAAATTATAAAAAGTATATGAATAGAACCAACAACTCATTTCACACAAGGGCGTTTTACCTCTTTTGTTCGACATGTTCATATCTGTTCCTAACATGTCTAACATGTCGTATTTCTTAGAATGATCTCTTTTACTAGCTACTAGATGTAATGGTGTATTACCAGGTTTGTCAACTGCATTGACATCTGCACCATGTTTTAATAATACATCCATGATTTTCAGACGATTATATCTAACTGCTTGGTGAAGCGGAGTAAACTTCTTTTTATTTTGAGTATTGAGTTTATCGCCCACCATGTTCAAAACAGTTGGTAATATTTCTACCAAGTCATATTTCACGATAATATGGAGAATTGTATTGCCATATTTGTCCAATCGCAGTGTTTTATCTGTAAACGAAAATTTAAAAATTTATTAGGCTAAATAATGGTAAAAAATGCAGAAATATTGAAAAATCTTTCACATTCCCCTATTTTTCTATATATTTTCTCAGGTTATCTAAAACACTGAGTAGAATTACTGATCTTAAATACTTTCCCTAATCCGTTTTATATTTGCACCAGTTAATTTTACGAAAAAAATGTTTTTTGGGTATCGAAAAGCAAAGTATGAAATTATCTAATGTTCTATGCTGTTAAGAATAAAAAAAGCTTATGAACAAAAACCCTTGTCAATACCCTTTTGAATGCTCTCTTTTTTAGTCTAAAATCCCGGACAAGAATCAGATACGTCATAGATACCGATTCATTTTATCCATTGGCTCATTGGTGAAAAAATTGTATCAATTGATTAAAACATATCGATTAATTCGGTTAAAAATCATTACAATAATAAAGTTTCTAAATCGATTTCATTTCTCGTTCCTCATGACATATTATTAAAAGTGAAATTGGGAAACATAACTGAAGAAGATGAACAAATTTATGAATTGTTGCAAAAATATAAACAACCTGGGTAGTTCTTCAGCGAGTAAAGAAATATTCGAAATTCATTTACAATTTGGTTTACTAAAATTATGTAAATCAATTGGGTTCTTCAGTTAACTATTTTATAAAATCGTTTTCTTACCTTTCAACTGCATGAAAGCCTTATAAACAGTTGCGAAGTCGTAAAATTTTTTTTGATTTTCCAATCTGCAATTACTCCTTCTATTCTCCTTTTTGTGAGCGCCCCGTATCGACACGAAGGACTTGCCAATACAAACACCAAAGTTTTTCATGATGCCGATCAAAGAATGTAACACACGTAGGACAAACTAGTAGCGCGCTGTGATCGAAGTAACTGACTGAAAATATGACTAAAAATTACTGAAATATATTCTTGTATTTATACTGAAATATCTTCCATGTTTGGTACCTGTACTAATTGATTCTCAATTACTAATGTATATGCATAAACAAGGACATATGTCGTTAAAATTTCTACTTCTGCTTCATTACGAAACAGGTAGTAAAATCGTACAATATATCCTTATATATTTTAATATTAAATAAGGTTCTTCTGTTTTTCAAAATTTTTATTGTTATTTAATACAACAATTGCTTGTTATTCAAAATATACACCTACCTGTTGATGCTACTGTGATAGCGAAACAATTGTGGTCTTAAATATTGAATTGAATCAGTCCTTACTTGGTGAAAATCCATATTAAATAATATTTAAATAAAGGTATTCTGATATTCACATATTTGTGAAACAACCTTAATTAAATATTAAATTGTATTAAATAGCAATAAAAAATTTGTGAAAATCACAATTACCTCATTTAATATTACTCAATATGGACTTTCAATCAAGTAAAGTCTGATTCAATGAAATAAAATACTTGTATATTTTACTTGGACATAAGTCCAGGTAAATTTTAATAAATTTACGTCCATTAAAAATCGTGTATAATAATAGTCATAATAATAATCTTGTTTATTCACCAAAAATCATTACAAAAGAAAAATATCAATGAAATTGGGAAACATCAAATGAAAATTCACCTTAATTAACAAACATTCATTAACAACTAAAATTAATATAAGTATTGATATTATATGGTTGTAGCCTAACAAGGAGTCCGTGAATCTCTCTTCGAAAAATTTTCTATTCCTTAATTTCTCTGATATGTGTTGGCAATACTTATACAGTTTTGGATGGAGTAGTCCGTTACTTTGTGATAGTTCATTTTAATGGAATGAAATAAGGAATTACTATGTTTTCTATCACTTTTTATTGCAACTGATACACAGCGACTCGAGTTTCGTAGTCCAAGTAAAATATACAGGTATTTAATTTCATTGAATCAGACTTTACTTGATTGAAAGTCCATATTGAGTAATATTTTTTTTTTTTTTTTTCTTTTTTTTTTTTTTTAATAATAATTTATTCGCAAAAATAGACACACTTAAAATATATATATATACAAACAATAAAATAAATATAAAGAAGTCATTGCGAATACACAACCACAATGTCTAATGACTGTCTGTGGTAAAAAACAAATCATGAAACTAAAATAATACTAAAACATCAACAAATCATTGCGAATACACAACCACAAAGTTTGACTGTCTGTGGTAAAATAGAAAACAGGAAGCTAAAATAACACCAAAACAACGACAACATTTCTGAAAAAAAATACTCTTAAAGCTATTGTGGGTCAATCAGTGAGTGATAAAAGGACCTTTCATTTTGCAGTAACCATTTTTTTAAGGACATTTTGAAAGCATACTTTGATCTCGTCTCTCGCAAGTAGTCAGGCAGAATATTATGTATTCTTGGGGCTATATAGGCGAACGAACGTTGTCCAATAGATTTGTTCGCTCTTGGAGCGAAAACAGGACGCTTTGAACTTCCACGCGTATTGTATGGGCGTTCTAGCTCATTCAGGTAAGAACCATTCTTATTTACAAATATTATCATCGCTGTCACGAATATCTGACGTATATCCAAAATATTCAATTCACTATACAATCGGTCAGAGTCATACGTGGGTGGCCTGAATGAAATGATCTTTAATAATTTCTTCTGTATAACCATGAGGGGCTCGAGTAATGTTCTTCTAACCCCACCCCATCCAATAATTCCATAGCCCAAAAGCGACTCCGCCAAAGCACAATATACAACCTTAAGTCCTGATAGTGGCAGCACATAGCGGATCTGGTAGAACCTGAACAGTAGAGAACGTATTTTTTTCTTGAGGTTTACAACATGAACATCCCATCTCAAATATGAGTCGATTTGAATTCCCAAATAACGAACGTTATCCACAAAACCGACGCGTTTTCCATCGAAGCATATATGATCGTAGGGCGGCATAATTGCATTATTAGACGTAAACGGCAAAACTTTCGTCTTTGCTACGTTAACAACCAACAAGTTATCTCTAAACCAGTCATTCACTCTATTTAAATCATCCTCCGCCTTTTGTCTAACCTCGGTCCAGGAGTCCGCATGATATAAAAAGACCGTGTCATCCGCAAACGAAAAAACCACACCAGAGGAGTTCGAGGTGAGCAAACTATTCAAGTAAACTACGAACAACACCGGCCCGAGAACAGTACCCTGTGGAATACCGCATCTTACTTCCCTGGGAGAACTTATCCTATCATTTATTCTCACCATTTGCTTACGATCAGTCAGGAAATTCCGAAATAGCTGAAGAACAACTCCCCGCATACCTAGGTGCTCCAGCCTCTCCAACACTAACTCATGACTAACCGTATCGAATGCCTTCTCCAAATCCACAAAAACACCCAGACATGGCTTCCTGTCATCTACGCACCCATAAACGAAGTCGGTGAGGCATGCTATGGCATCCTGAGTTCCGCGATTTGCTCTGAAACCGAATTGTTTTTCCGAGATTATTTCATGTTGGTCAAGATATTCTGTCAGACGCGTTTTAATCAAGGTTTCAAACATCTTTGAAAATGTCGATGTGAGGGAAATAGGTCTATAGTTGGACATATTATCTTTGTCACCCCCCTTATGTACAGGAACAATATACGCTGTTTTAAACATGTCTGGTACAAAGCCCTGACCCAAACAAAGGTTAAAAACATGACACAATGGTTCCAATATATGATCTTTCATTAGTTTAACCGTTTCACTCTTAATCCCGTCAGGCCCCGCCGATCTACTACACTTGAGTGAGGATATTAAGTCTGAAATTTCTTCGGTACACGTTGGCTTTAGGTACATAGAGTGCATTTCATGTTTGTTATTCGTAAAGTCTCTTTTCGGTATATTCCCCAGTTTTGAGAGCAGACTTGGACCTACATTCGAATAATAATAATTGAAATTATCAGCGATTTCCTGTACATTTGTTATTACCTCATCATTTTCTAACTTTATCTTCTTTACTGCGCCTTTCTCTCCTGAATACTTTCCCGTGAACTCATTAAGAACTTCCCAGATTTTTTTGGAATTACCAGTATTTTCTTCAATTTTAGTTCTAAAATATAAGCTCTTTGCACTTTTCAACAGCCTGTTAAGCATATTTCGATAGTCTTTAAATATTCTCCTGCAAGTTGCGTCATTTGGTTTAATAAGGCACCTTTTGTAAAGTCTGTCCCGGGTTCTTATAGACGTTACGAGACCCTGCGTCATCCACGGTTTTCTCCTTCTCCGCTCGGTTAATTTTACCATCGAAGTGGCCCTAGTTACAATTTTACGAATTTGATCAAAAAATACCCCCGATGCAGTTTCTGCACTATCACACGCCAGAACACAATTCCAATCCGTCTCTTTCAGACCGTTCAACAGCACTCCCCGGTTAAGTCTCTCATTCACGCTCCGAGTACTATTATCTGATGTTAACCGTTTTTCGTTCCGTAATTTAGTCGATGCTATGGTAGTATAATGATCTGTGATAAGTGTTTCTAGTACAATCGACTTTGTATGAGCTTCAAAATCTTTGTTCTTACTACGAGCGAATATATGGTCGATACAGGTTCTAGAAAATTCTGTTTCTCGCGTGACTCCGTTTACAAGCGAAATGAATCCGCTCTCGTAAAGGACATTTTGGTAGCTGTCTGCCTCAGTGCTGCTCTGTAAAATGTCTATATTCATATCTCCTATTATATACGCATGCTCGCAACAGCTGAAAGGTAGATTCCTCAAAAACTCGGACAGTCCATCGACAAAATCGAATGCATTTGTTGCTGGAGACCTGTACACAGCGACTACACATATCTTAACAGCACCCACTTCAACAACCAAACTAAGAGCATTCGCGGGCCCTATCCTTATATCCGAGCAAGAAAAGCAAAAGTCCCTCTTTATATAAACCGCAATCCCATCATTCTGATTCAACCTGTTTTCTGTTGTTAATAATTCATAACCTTCAATTGAATAGAATGATTTGACTTCAATTTTCCAGGTTTCTGTCAGAACGATGCAACTGGGAAGCGATTCGACCTGAGACAGAAGCGCCTCTAAATGAATGAAGTTTTTATGTATGCTTCTAATATTTAGGTGATATATGGAAAAATTCTGCTCTTGTCTCTGCAAAACTACATTCAGCTCACCGACCGATCCCACTCTTATGGTTTCATAATAGCTACCTGTAAAATCATCAATGAAAGGATTCATCTATCCTAAAAACTTACTTACACTAAAGTATGAAACATACAATTGGACCACAAAATTAAACAAACTAAATACTAAAATAAAAGAACACAAAGTTTCAGACCTATTTCCTAAAAGAACGTGTCCTTGGTTTATTCGCTTCAATCTGAGATACTAGGTTCTTCCGAATATTCACTATTCTTGCACCACCAGCCTGTTTCGTTACCTCTGTTGAGGGCTTCAAAGGCCTCGGTGCTCCAGAAATCACCGTTGGGGTAGCTGGAGCACTGCTAGGTTTATCAGGTACCAATTGTCCTCTCTCCAAATCGTCCGCTTCATAGGATATTCCATCAACATAGAGTCTATTTCCCCGGATGTAGCAGTTCTTGTATTTTTCCTCCTGCCTGACCAATAGCAAGTGTTTCTTGAGTACTTTATGCTCCCTTCTTTGTTTACGGGTTAAATCATGTGAAACAGAAATCTTTGTCCCCCTCAACTTGGAACAATTTTTAAGAACCAATTTCTTTGTAAGGGTCGAGGTGAACTTAACCTTTATGGGACACGATTCCGATCTTCCTAGAAGGTAACAATCTCTCAAATCCCTTTCACTCAGATCCACATCGAGCAACACTTTAAGCTCAGAACATATAATTGCAGGAGTTACCTCTTCCTGTTTTTTCTTAAGTCCAAAAATTACTAAATTTTCCTTAATTTGCTCCCTTCTTAGGTATTCCAGTTCGTCCTTCAGATTTTCATTCTCCTTCTCCAACTCAGCCACTCTATTCTTAACTTCTTCAATCTTCAAAGATAGGCGTGCCTCACTTGCTTCAATAAAGTTTTTTATTTCTACCTTAGTTTTCGCTATTTCATCAAGAATTGCTTGGCTAGATAATTCCGGCATCTTTCGAGTCACTCCAACAACAGTGTGTGGTCCCCCTTAGATAGTATTGGAATATTGGTGCAATCCGGAGATTCCACTCTTCACGTTTTTCAGCAGTTTATGTTTATTTACTTATTGATACGTGCCGTGTTATAATATATAACAGGTGTAACTGCGGTGTTAATCTCGAAATCGGAATGATACCACTCTAATGAGATGTTCCCAGATTTCAAAATCATTAATTAGGGCTTAACTATCCTTAATAATCGATAATGGTTAGGAGTTCAATATAATCAACTAAACGCGGTGACTGACTTTTCAAAACTTATGTTAAATGAGGTAATTGTGATTTTCACAAATTTTTTATTGCTATTTAATACAATTTAATATTTAATTAAGGTTGTTTCACAAATATGTGAATATCAGAATAACTTTATTTAAATATTATTTAATATGGATTTTCACCAAGTAAGGACTGATTCAATTCAATATTTAAGACAACAATTGTTTCGCTATCACAGTAGCATCAACAGGTAGGTGTATATTTTGAATAACAAGCAATTGTTGTATTAAATAACAATAAAAATTTTGAAAAACAGAAGAACCTTATTTAATATTAAAATGTATAAGGATATATTTTACGATTTTACTACC
Source organism: Megalocaria dilatata (assembly GCA_034642435.1). Lineage (NCBI taxonomy): Eukaryota > Metazoa > Arthropoda > Insecta > Coleoptera > Coccinellidae > Megalocaria > Megalocaria dilatata. The sequence continues at coordinate 3,604,312 of CM067862.1, read as the reverse complement.
TGTTTCGTAATGAAGCAGAAGTAGAAATTATAACGACATATGTCCTTGTTTATGAATATACATTAGTAATTGAGAATCAATTAGTACAGGTACCAAACATGGAAGATATTTCAGTATAAATACAAGAATATATTTCAGTAATTTTTAGTCATATTTTCAGTCAGTTGCTTCGATCACAGCGCGCTACTAGTTTGTCCTACGTGTGTTACATTCTTTGATCGGCATCATGAAAAACTTTGGTGTTTGTATTGGCAAGTCCTTCGTGTCGATACGGGGCGCTTACAAAAAGGAGAATAGAAGGAGTAATTGCAGATTGGAAAATCAAAAAAAATTTTACGACTTCGCAACTGTTTATAAGGCTTTCATGCAGTTGAAAGGTAAGAAAACGATTTTATAAAATAGTTAACTGAAAAACCCAATTGATTTACATAATTTTAGTAAACCAATTTGTAAATGAATTTCGAATATTTCTTTACTCGCTGAAGAACTACTCAGGTTGTTTATATTTTTGCAACAATTCATAAATTTGTTCATCTTCTTCAGTTATGTTTCCCAATTTCACTTTTAATAATATGTAATGAGGAACGAGAAATGAAATCGATTTAGAAACTTTATTATTGTAATGATTTTTAACCGAATTAATCGATATGTTTTAATCAATTGATACAATTTTTTCACCAATGAGCCAATGGATAAAATGAATCGGTATCTATGACGTATCTGATTCTTGTCCGGGATTTTAGACTAAAAAAGAGAGCATTCAAAAGGGTATTGACAAGGGTTTTTGTTTATAAGCTTATTTTATTTTTAACAGCATAAAACATTAGATGATTTCATACTTTGCTTTTCGATACCCAAAAAACATTTTTTTCGTAAAATTAACTGGTGCAAATATAAAACGGATTTGGGAAAGTATTTAAGATCAGTAATTCTACTCAGTGTTTTAGATAACCTGAGAAAATATATAGAAAAATAGGGGAATATGAAAGATTTTTCAATATTTCTGCATTTTTTACCATTATTTAACCTAATAAATTTTTAAATTTTCGTTTACAGATAAAACACTGCGATTGGACAAATATGGCAATACAATTCTCCATATTATCGTGAATTATGACTTGTTAGAAATATTACCAACTGTTTTGAACATGGTGGACGATAAACTCAATACTCAAATTAAAAAGAAGTTTACTCCGCTTCACCAAGCAGTTAGATATAATCGTCTGAAAATCATGGATGTATTATTAAAACATGGTGCAGATGTCAATGCAGTTGACAAACTTGGTAATACACCATTACATCTAGTAGCTAGTAAAAGAGATCATTCTAAGAAATACGACATGTTAGACGTTTTATTGAAGTATGGGGCAGAAACAAATATCAAGAATAGAGAAGGCTGCACACCATTCTTATCTCTATGCGAAAGCTGGGACGACAATGTGGAGCATTATTGGGTCTTGATGGACGCAGGAACAGATATGAACATGTCGAACAAAAGAGGTAAAACGCCCTTGTGTGAAATGAGTTGTTGGTTCTATTCATATACTTTTTATAATTTCATCGGAATGGAGAAAAAGAGAGAATGTCTGGAAAGTCTACTGGACAACGGGGTGGATATAAAAGGATTCATAAACATTAATTTGCATAAGGGCGATCAGTCGGATGTGAAGCAAATATTATTGAGCCACATTTACTTGAAGATATCGAAATATCCATCAAGTGCAACAACTGAGTTCTCTGCTATACTGAGCCAAATAAACGCAAGTACAACCTGGAAGAACTACGTGAGCGAGTTAGACAGTGAAATCCGGTTGCTGAAGGCAACTCTAATTGAAGGCTTTAAAATGTCCCTATGGGACTTTGCTACATCAGATAACGACACTATATCTGAATATTTTAAAAACCGAGAACTGTTGAATCGTGTACTTCAATTCGAAGGTTATAAAAATTTCCCATTGTATGGTGAAGGTTTGAAGAGAAAATGTCGACGGGCTTATCGCAGAAGAGTCTTACTAGATGAATGTTTGTGTCGTCTGCCCACAGTGCTCAATAACCCGTTACCTGAACTTTGTTGTTTGGAAATTTTGAAAGACTTAAAGCAGCCAACTTTATTCAAAATAATAGAAACGTACAAATCGATTGTTGGAGATGATGAACTGGCGAAGCCTTTAGTCCATGACTTAAAACCAGAAGTATATTTATTGCCACCTGGTAAAAGTGGAATCGACGATAGTCAAGATAAGAGGCTTAATCAGTTGAATGAATATTTCACCAGAGATTGGATACGTGAGTCAGAAAAAGAATAGGAAACAGATTCATACATACGTATAATTCGAATGTTGAAACAAAATACGAAGTATACAGTATTTCATAATCGGTGATAATTCAAGTGTCAAATTAAAAAAAAATTTCAATATATATAATTATCGTACTCTTTAAGAAGAAAGATCGAACAATGGAAATCCTGGACGTTGCTATCCCGGCCGACGAAAATATATCGAAAGCTTTTGTCGAAAAACTGACAAAGTATCACGATCTGGCGTTTGAGATGAAGATTTTCTACCGGCGTAAGTCGACATCTGTTGTGCCCTTAGTTATGTCAATGAATGGACTGGTTGAGAGACACCTTGTGGAACATTTCCTACGTTTGGGTCTAGTTAAGGAGCTAATAAGCACAGCTCAGAAAGAAGTCATCCTTGCTAACACAAGGATAGTAAGGAAGTTCCTGACATACCTCTGTAACAGCCTTGGCAGAAGATGTGCCCGGCCACTCAGAGTTTCCTACCCTATATGGTGATATGGAAAAAATTATCGTTTTATTAGTTTATGATTGTTAGGTATGATTTCATTAATAAATATATTTAAAATTTAATTAAACTTTATTCAATTCAATTCTACACCTTCAAGAAAATTATGATTGAGAATAATAATAAAAGGTGAAAAGCACTGACGTGAGGTCAGGAACTTTTACGAGCTAGTTGATATTATTCACGATCCTCACAATATAATTTTCGTTGGTCTCACAATTATCACTAAACTCAATTCCAGAATACTACCCCCGGTCAAAATTTATCAATTTTCAACAATGAAGTTGACTATCTTTTACATCATCTTCAAGGAAGATTAAACCAAGACTTAACCTATGCCCTAAATTTTTCGATAAGATCAAAAATTAAGGGCGAAGCTAGAGACTTCGTCTCATTCCAAAATGCCTCAGGCTGGCCTTTGATTAGACGACTGTAATTACAAAGATACGGAGACCTGTTAGTATCATCACTTTCATAATGCATTCAAAACAGAACCGAAAATTATTTAGACTTCTATATTAGACTTTCCAAAAACCTAAATGACGTATTGCAACATTTATCCCTACACACTCAAGATCAAAATTACCTTCTATACAAGAAACGAGATATTGAACAATTAGCATGAAAAACATTCCAGATTGGAAACCTTTGAACCTTACATATCATATTTGAGTAATTTCAATCCGATAACTATCGAAAAATGTATCAACAGATGCACATTTTTCGATAATAGGAGACAATAATGGGAATACTGCGAATTCCTTCGGAAATCACAAGAATTACCGAATAAATCGACATACGCACATTCTGCCCCTCCACCACCACGTAATTATTCAAATCAATTCAATCATGAATTTCATACAAAAAATTATCCTTCAGATCATTCACCTGTGAACAATTTTTCTAACCAAATAGCCAATAATCAAAATCCTCTATTTTCTCATTATTCTGGAAATCTACCAGGTTTTCCTTATTCAATTATTAAGCCAATATCAGGTAACAAAAGATTTCCGACAAATCGTGAAGTTTTCGCTACCAAACCAAGTTCAAGAATAAGTAGAAACCAACCAAAACCAAAACACGGAACATATTCAGACAACCCGTTACACCCATGTCTCTCTCTACAAGACAATTTCCACAAAATCAACATCACTCATATTTTTACAAATCGCTATTGAACAACTTTGCATTTTGAAGTAAACACTGAGCTCAACACCACGCGCGCTCTAGAAAGCAACTAATAGCCTCTATACCCTTCACTGCTTCTCTCTATTCTAATGCTTTTTGATAAATTATATTTTTAGTTTTATGTTCTGGCGCGTAAATAAATAATGTTGATGGTTTTCTGACACGGGAACAGGCGACATATAATTGGCCATGTGAAAAACATGGATTTTCTAAGTTGATGCCACATACACTTAGCGACTGCCCTTGCGATTTATTTATTGACATTGCAAATGCAAGCCGCACTGAAAACTGTAAACGTTTAAAGCTGAATGGCATGT